>OX638135.1:78463632-78750410 GCA_951804985.1 Dryomyza anilis | reverse complement strand
ATTTATATTTATATTTATATTTATATTTATATTTATATTTATATTTATATTTATATTTATATTTATATTTATATTTATATTTATATTTATATTTATATTTATATTTATATTTATATTTATATTTATATTTATATTTATATTTATATTTATATTTATATTTATATTTATATTTATATTTATATTTATATTTATATTTATATTTATATTTATATTTATATTTATATTTATATTTATATTTATATTTATATTTATATTTATATTTATATTTATATTTATATTTATATTTATATTTATATTTATATTTATATTTATATTTATATTTATATTTATATTTATATTTATATTTATATTTATATTTATATTTATATTTATATTTATATTTATATTTATATTTATATTTATATTTATATTTATATTTATATTTATATTTATATTTATATTTATATTTATATTTATATTTATATTTATATTTATATTTATATTTATATTTATATTTATATTTATATTTATATTTATATTTATATTTATATTTATATTATATTTATATTTATATTTATATTTATATTTATATTTATATTTATATTTATATTTATATTTATATTTATATTTATATTTATATTTATATTTATATTTATATTTATATTTATATTTATATTTATATTTATATTTATATTTATATTTATATTTATATTTATATTTATATTTATATTTATATTTATATTTATATTTATATTTATATTTATATTTATATTTATATTTATATTTATATTTATATTTATATTTATATTTATATTTATATTTATATTTATATTTATATTTATATTTATATTTATATTTATATTTATATTTATATTTATATTTATATTTATATTTATTATATTTATATTTATATTTATATTTATATTTATATTTATATTTATATTTATATTTATATTTATATTTATATTTATATTTATATTTATATTTATATTTATATTTATATTTATATTTATATTTATATTTATATTTATATTTATATTTATATTTATATTTATATTTATATTTATATTTATATTTATATTTATATTTATATTTATATTTATATTTATATTTATATTTATATTTATATTTATATTTATATTTATATTTATATTTATATTTATATTTATATTTATATTTATATTTATATTTATATTTATATTTATATTTATATTTATATTTATATTTATATTTATATTTATATTTATATTTATATTTATATTTATATTTATATTTATATTTATATTTATATTTATATTTATATTTATATTTATATTTATATTTATATTTATATTTATATTTATATTTATATTTATATTTATATTTATATTTATATTTATATTTATATTTATATTTATATTTATATTTATATTTATATTTATATTTATATTTATATTTATATTTATATTTATATTTATATTTATATTTATATTTATATTTATATTTATATTTATATTTATATTTATATTTATATTTATATTTATATTTATATTTATATTTATATTTATATTTATATTTATATTTATATTTATATTTATATTTATATTTATATTTATATTTATATTTATATTTATATTTATATTTATATTTATATTTATATTTATATTTATATTTATATTTATATTTATATTTATATTTATATTTATATTTATATTTATATTTATATTTATATTTATATTTATATTTATATTTATATTTATATTTATATTTATATTTATATTTATATTTATATTTATATTTATATTTATATTTATATTTATATTTATATTTATATTTATATTTATATTTATATTTATATTTATATTTATATTTATATTTATATTTATATTTATATTTATATTTATATTTATATTTATATTTATATTTATATTTATATTTATATTTATATTTATATTTATATTTATATTTATATTTATATTTATATTTATATTTATATTTATATTTATATTTATATTTATATTTATATTTATATTTATATTTATATTTATATTTATATTTATATTTATATTTATATTTATATTTATATTTATATTTATATTTATATTTATATTTATATTTATATTTATATTTATATTTATATTTATATTTATATTTATATTTATATTTATATTTATATTTATATTTATATTTATATTTATATTTATATTTATATTTATATTTATATTTATATTTATATTTATATTTATATTTATATTTATATTTATATTTATATTTATATTTATATTTATATTTATATTTATATTTATATTTATATTTATATTTATATTTATATTTATATTTATATTTATATTTATATTTATATTTATATTTATATTTATATTTATATTTATATTTATATTTATATTTATATTTATATTTATATTTATATTTATATTTATATTTATATTTATATTTATATTTATATTTATATTTATATTTATATTTATATTTATATTTATATTTATATTTATATTTATATTTATATTTATATTTATATTTATATTTATATTTATATTTATATTTATATATTTATATTATAATATTATATATTTTTATATATTTATAATATTATCATTAAACATAAGCCATATTTATATTAATACATAAAGTAGAAACCAATATGAGTGAAAAAATGTCAGAGGAATCCATCCTTTTACAAGGAAGTGATAAGATGCCGGAAAGCATCGAGAAGTGTTCGATAGCGTCATCATCTAAATCAAACTCAACAGTGGAGAACATCCACAGGCTGCGGAAAAAAGGGTCACTAACAGTGGCGGAGAAGAATTCGTGGAAAAACATCCACCCTAAGAAGTGAAGGAACTGTGAAACCTCGAGAAGAAGTGAAGTCGCTGTCTGGCAGCGTATCGGAGTCTGTCATGAAAGGCGTAGGGAAGCTGTTCAACTACAGGCAACCCCCGTCCGAATCAGGTTCGTCGACGGCATTAGTCAATGGCAAGATGGCCAGGGAAGCCTACAGAACTATTCGAAGAATAGAGGCGCTTGGGGAGTCGACGCTTAGCAGAGACGACACTTGTCGACTCAAAAGAGCCAAAAAAACATATTCGAAGTGGCAGAATATAAAGAGCGGAAACGATACGGAGAGATCAGCCCCGAAAGGTGAGAATATTGACTTTATTACTAATAAAGAGTGTCTGATTAACCCTAGCAACTCAGCCACAGTCGAGTTGCTACAGAGGTCGAGGGAATCTGGTGGCGAGCCCCACTACTCAACATCAGTAACCCGAAAATCAATAGGTGATAGATAGCACAACTGCAAAATTGTCGGATCAACCAACCCGACAAATGACAGTGTCACGTCCAGACTGTGCGAAGGCATTCGAAGTCGTCGAGGGCAAAACTCGCATGGAGCGCCCCTTATTTCATAAAACTAGACAGGTGACAATTCGACAAATATGTAGCATTTGTTCGACAATTTTTTGTCTAATAAAATGATGATACTGACATACTTGTTACTGAATTATAATGACAAAATTGTCGTATTATATATGACAATTTTTTCTTTGTAATTATTTTACAAATTGTCGTTGACATTACTGTCATTAAAAATAAAGCATTAAAAAATAAAATTTGCAAAAAATGAGCGATTTAAAAGTTTCTGTTTTCAAATTAATTTTCGAGTCCAAGGACACACTTTTTGGAAAGTTTAATGATCCTTACTCACGAGAAGAAAGTATTTAAATGGAAAAAAGTGGCGGAGAAGGTCCAAGCGCTGGGAGCAATGGACCTATCGAAAGATTGGAAGTATCAGCGGGATGCAAAATTGGAGAAAACGAACAGTGGTAAGTATATTAACATTCCTGACATGGGCAGTCACATATTACAGTACAAATATATTAAGTACAAATATATGTACAATATATGTATTAAGTACAATATTTTTAAAATTTCATTGATTTTAAAAGAATAAATAAAAAGTAATGATTTGTGTTTTCTACTAATTTTATATAAATGTCTTTTATTTTTTATTTTAAGGAAAAAGTTGATAACCGGAAAAAACTGGTTCTGTGGGTGGAAAAATGTGCCAAATCGATAAAAGTGAGAAAATCATATTAGACATTTTAGGCCGTGATTCCCCAGTGGTTGATAACTTACGAATTCCAGAACGTTCAGGAGACAATACTTCAGTTTTAGTGGAACAGGAAAATATGAATTTGCAAACTCCTCCACCAAAGAGATTTCGAATTGATAAAGTAAAAAAAGACGAAGATATTCAAACAGAAATATTAAAAATAAAATTAAAAATTTTAAAAAAGTAAAAAAAGACGAAGATATTCAAACAGAAATTTTAAAAATAAAATTAAAAATTTTAAAAAAGGATAATTACGTAAAAAGATATATAAAAACGAAAAAGAACTCAATCTTCCACCAACGAAATTCACGAAGCATCTGTACGTTAGAAATTGAAATTAATATATTCAAGAAAACTACAATGCAATAATTGAAACAGACGATGAAGTATAAAATGATCGAAAGTTACCTAGCTTTTCAATGTATAATTGTAATTATTAATAATAAATAATCAAATATAAATATTTTTAATATTTATTAACATTTTGTACTAAATTAACCGAATAGATTAATACTGAATTAATTTAAATGTTTGATTATGTTAGGAAAACTTTGATATAAATTTACGTAATACACGTATGTATTCGTCTCCAGTTTCACCAGTTTCGATGTCATTATCAACATGAATGTCCAAAAATTCTATTGCAAAACGAGTTGGGAAAGTTAGGTCACATGGGTAAGTTCGGTCACATGGGGCGGATTTTTATAGTCGGTCGGGCCCGACTATGGAATACCCTACACCTTTGGTGGGGATATTAATGTGGGATATTTAATTGCATACCTTAATTTTAAAGTTTTTAATTATGCTGAACTTCCCCACCCTCAGAATATTATTCATATATCAGAAATTATATCCTCATGAATTAAAAAATTTATGTAAAAGTATTAACAACTAAAAAAAAATTGAAAAATATAATTGGGCGGACCTATATTTAAAATTTTGAAAGGCTAATATTTTAATAATTTACGGATCAAATTTCCACTATGAAAACCCGGAAAATAATGAAAAAAAAAAAGTGGGCGGATCACGCCCATTTTGGACCACATATTTATAGGTGAATTCTAACAATAAATTTTAAATTTTATAACTATACCTTGAAAACTTTTCGAGTTATTAGTTCCGAAAGAGTTATATAAAAATGACTTGTATGGGAGGTGGGCGTGTTCGTTGACCGATTTGGCTCATTTTCAAACTTAGTTCCTACTTTTGGCTAGAATATATTGAGACGAAATTTCATCGCATTCTGATCAGTATTTCTCAAGTTATTCTGTATTCGGATAGCAAGACAGCAAGACGGGCAGACAGACGGACATGGCTAAACGGACTCGGGTAGTGATGCTGATCAAGAATATATATACTTTTCCATACCGGACACGCCTCCTAAGGGGCGTTACAATATATGCACAAAGTTAATATACCCTGTACCTCATAGGTGTAGGATATAAATACTGTCAATTGCTTAAGAATAAAAAAATATATAAAATGGAATTTACCTATCGTATCATCTTCATAGCTATCATAAGATGAACTTCCTAAACGTTTTTCCAAATTGTGTGTAATTGAACAAGCTAATATAACGTTGCAAGCAGTTTCTGGAGCTAACCTTAGGTAATTTAAGCAGGGAAATGTTTCCTTCAGTATTCCCAATGCATTTTCCACAAGTCTTCTTGTCTGCTTGTTTTCTTGTGAACTATTAATAATTTCAGCAATGCGTCGCTTTGTTCTATTTGATGTGGAATAACTGAAGTAATTAGCCATTCTTTTCGTTCATATCCACTGTCACCCAAAATAACCGCATCAGGGAAGGGCATCCACCTATCTTCTGGCCAATGAGCTCTTCCGGAGAACTCTGGCATCATGAACGGACCCAGGCCAACGTGCGCTCACATAATAAAAACTCCATATTCGGTCCACCATTCCTATCAATAAATGCAGATTTATTTTCAGTTGGAGCATCCATTTTTATTAATGACCCATCTAAAATTGAAGCGTTGGGTGCAATAAGGGCGTTATGTGAAAAAGTAAGTTTTGAGATATTTGCGTTTAAAATTTTTGAATGTCCGTATCTCAAAAAGGAATAAACTGATTTTATTGATTCAAATTTTCCATTAAAATCTGAACTTTTTGCTCTATTATGCACTTTTCAATTTTTTTTAGAGCTCCTATTAATATATAAAATAATTAATTAAAATAAATAATATATACGCCCTTATTGCATAAAACGAGTAATAAAATTTGGGCGTATTGAGTTTTAGAGCTATTATGAATATATAAATGAAAAAAAAAAGAATATTGTGCATAGTCTAAATATATTTATTGATATCAATGAATATAGATTTAAATTACGGTCAAAATGGCTCAAAACTAAATTGACTTTGTTGAAAACTGGCTCTGTAAAAAATATGAAAAAATTATATTTTTTGTATGAAGATAACGCCCTTATTGCATAAAACGACAAAAAAACTTCATTCAATCGATCTGGGATTTCACAGAATGGTAAAAAGCACTGCTGGGATCATTCGGTGTGAATATAGCAAAAAGAGCGTTATGATGCCTAACGCCCTTATTGCACCCAAGTTTCAAGTTTCAATTTATTCAGTCTATGGAAAAACAATCCTTACAGACTAGCTTATTACAATACATCTTAAAAATAATAATAAACACTTAAATCTAACAATTAACACTTAAAAATAAATATGATTTAAACATTCTGAAATGAATGCTTTGACAACGAAAAATCAATGACATTAAAATTTGAAATTCTATTAAATTCAGTAAGAGCTCTATTAATTGGCTCATTTGTAGCATAATTAGATCTATGACACGGTACAAAAAACATGTTAAATTGACGAAGATGCCTTCTTGGGGCATAAAAATTTATTAAATTTAAGAGATAAGGACAATCAATATTTCCACAAATAATATCATATACAAACATTAAGGACTGTGTAATACGTCTACTGACAAGTGGCATTAAATTTATAAATAAACAACGAGCATTATAAGACGGAAACGGTTCAACAAAGTTAAGAGAACGTAAAGCAAATTTTAAGAAAATTTTCTCTCTAAACGATTTATATGTGTTTGATAATAGGGATTCCAAATAATAGAAGCATATTCCAATCTAGATCTAACCAATGATGTAAACAATAACACTACACAACAAAATGAGAAAAAAGTTTGCGCAGTAAATTCCATTATTTTTGTATTATTGGAAATAACTCGCAGAATTTGAATATATGAATTAAAACATTTTCTAAGGATAGGTTTTCGAGATTTCGGGCAATAACTTTTGTACTGAGGTTTCAATAAGGTGGTCACATATATTTGTAAATATTTCGCGTTTAATAAAACCCTTAAACGCAATTGTTATTCAAAGATAATTAAATATTCAATAAACATTTCTTACAATAGTTTGGAATTGGTTTAAGAAAACTCTACAGAAGAAATCGAAAAATGTAAATTTTGTCGACCAAAATTTTATTAAAAAATGCATTTAAAAAACGGCGAAAAATGAAAACGCAAAATAATGCACAGTTTGTAATATTGCAAAATTAGCCTGTACATTTTTAAAGAAAATGATGTAAAAATAAAATAAATCTATGGATACGTTTTGAGAACAGAAAAAATCATGTGAAAGCATTACAATTGGGTATTAACTAAAAAAAATCGCATAATATGTTTATACCCAATACCCATGGGTTACAAGTTATAAAATATATGTGAGGATATTTAAGCGCCTCTTAGTAGGCGTGACTGGTATGAAAGAGTATATATTTTCTTGGTCAACATCACTTTCCGAGTCGATTTAGATATGAGCGTCTGTCTGTCCGCCTATACACGATAACTTTAAAACTGCTTTTCCGAATAATGTGAAATTTACTTTCAATATATTTTAGTAGAATAGTAATTCAAAGTTCGAAAATTAGTCGATTTAGTCAACGTACTCTACTACATCCACTACGAAATATGGGTTTATTTTTTAGGATCACATATCTCGTTAAGTATTAAAGATAAAGTTAAAAATTAATGACAAGCAATCATCTATCAATAGGTGCTCAAAAAATAATTGTGATCCGCTCACATTTTTTATTTTTTATTTTTATGGCTATTTGTATAGCACTCAATTATATTGCTTTCACATAACTTTTTTTATCCTCAAATGTTACCCATATATTTTTGTCATTTATAACTCAATTTCTTCGAAAGAGTGTGAACTAATTTTGAAAAATTAAAATTTGTGTATCATCTTACTTTCTTGATTTTTTTTCCATTTCTTAAATGAATTTTTCCTTAAATTTTTGTTGAAAAAAAATGATTTTTCAAGTTCTCCTTTCGAGTTCTCTTAAATTAATGAACCAATTTAAAAATGTTCAAAGAAATGTTTATTCGATATTCAATTATCTTTCATTCAATATAACATTTGATCATATGTGTTATTTAGAACGCGAGATATTTGCAAATATATGTGACCACCTTTATGAAAGCTCGGTCCAAAAGTTATTGGCCCATTTTTTGTAAACCTATCCAAAGAAACATTATTAAACCATATTTTAGGAATAAGGACGTCATTACATAATACAAAAATAACCTTGACTGCTGCGCAGAATGGCTGTTGTGTAGTGTAATTTATGCGTATATGGATCATTAAATTCCTTACTATTTCGTCTAACGAAAGTCCAAAGAGAATAAGCTTTAGGTATTATGTAGTTCAGATGACCTAAAAAACTAAATTCCGAATCAAACATAACACCCAAATCGAGTGTTTCATTAACAGCCTTCAGTTCAGATTTTCAAAGAAAATATGATGAAGAAAGTCTCGAATTTGATTTCGAAAAAGTAATCTTAAAACATTTATTTAAAATTTAGCAAACGATTAAACGATTTCGAGAACACCAAGTCGATACATTATTTAAATCTTTTTGGAAATTATAAGCGTCAAATGAATTGCGAATTGTATGGTATATTTTCAAATCATCAGCATATAATAAAAATTTTGAAAATAAAAACCAACTACCAATATCATTAATAAATAAATTGAAAAGCAGTGGTCTCAAAATACTTCCTTGTGGAACCCCTGAAGAGGCAACATAAGGACGAGAAAATATATTTTCAATGTTAACATTAAGATAAGACTTAATCCAACTTAAAAAATTTGAGTGAAAACCAATTTTAGCTAGTTTTGCTATCAAGATACAATGTGAAACTTTATCAAAAGCTTTAGAGAAATCAGTATAAACTGTATCAACTTTCCAACCTTCCTCAAAAGAATTGATACAATATCTTGAGAAGACAGCTAAATTTGATACTGTTGAACCACCATGTACAAAGCCATGTTGGCAAGGGCAAATTATGTTTTTAATATTGAAATACAATTTGTTCTTGACTATATTTTCGAAAAGTTTAGATATATTACATAATTTATATATAGGCCTATAATTAAACATAGCATTTTTCCGACCATTTTTATAAACTAGAGTAATTGATGCAATTTTCCATTTATCAATAAAAATATCACTACTTAAAGATTTATTAAATATTAATGCCAGCGGCTCACATAAAGAATCAAAACATTTCCTCAAAAAATATGAAGATACACCATCAATGTCCGCTTTAAAAGAATTTTTCTGATTAAAAATTCCCATTAAAACATCATCCACAGATAATGTTAAGTAGCCAAAATTTATAACTTGCACAATACCATTGAGAGAATTCTCATCAAAAGGACTGGGGAAATGTTCGAAATTAGAATTAAAATAATCTGCAAATATATTTACAGTATCTGTAATATTGTTCGATATTTTATTTTCGCAGTTCATCGAAGAAGGAATATTCGAGCATGATTTTTTAGATTGGACGTAACGCCAAAACGATTTGGGATTGTCTCTAATATTATTTTCAAAATTCAAAATATATTGCTTATAAAAAAATTTATTTAAGAAGTTGAATTCCCTCATATAATGCACGTATTTTTCTTTAAATGTTGCATTATTTGTGGCTTTAAATTGATTGTAAAATTTATTTCTTAAATTTTTTAATCTGTTTAAACCATTAGTATACCAAGGAAGCTTATAAACTTTATTAGAAATCAATGGTACATTGAGATAAATAATTTCAAGTATCTTTTTCAAAAACATATCATAAGAATAAGCTGTATCTTTCTTATCAAAATATGATACCCAATCGATACTATTAAAGATGTTATTTAAATTATCAAAATTACACAAGTTATAATTAAAATTGCAATTATTTGGTGTTGATATTTTTAAAAATTCTTTTAATTCAATATTAAGAATCAAAGCAAAATGGAAAAGCACATTCTGTTAAATCAAACTTGATATGATCACTTAAAAATATTAGATCTAGAATTCTATTAAGCGTATTTGAAAAATTATTAATTTGATTTAAACCAATACCAAATAAAGAATCAATAAAGTTTATCTCATACTCATGATTAACATTACTTGGAGTTAAAGCTGAATTATTCGCATAGGAAGACCAAACTAATTTACTTAAATTAAAATAACCAATAATACAGAGTTGTACATCATCATCAGCACTAGAAGCCAACTGCAATTTTTAATGTGCATTATTAATGTGCGCAGCATACACATCAACAACACTATTTGGCGGAATATAGGAGGCACATACTACAAGCACTCCCACAGATCCATGAATTGATATGCATAGCTGATCGAGAAACGTGTTCGAATCAGAAATCGTTAGTAAAGATGAGCGTAGTATACGCTTAACAGTAATGAGAATACCTGATTGACCAGTTTTAACGACATCACGGTCTTTACGATAAATTTGATACACACTTGTATCAAAAAACTCATTATCAAAAAATTCAGAATTGGGCCATGTCTCAACAAGAATAATAACGTCGTAATCACATTGGGATGTTGCAGAATAAACTGCAGCTGATTTAGTGCGTAATCCAGATATATTTTGGAAATATATTTTTAAATGTTTAAAACATTGAGTAGGGCATGTTTTGCGATTATCCAGTTAGCAGTCCGCACTTAATGCAATGGTGGATGCTCTCCAAGCTTTGGGATGAACCGAAAAGGTATCAAATCAGATGATGCACATAAGCAGCCAGTGCAAACATAAACAATGTTTTTGTTTTTAGCGAGGATATCAAAAACATTATCCTCCACCAAAGCACAAATTTTATCATAGTGTCTTTGGCAAATCTTGCAAGACACATCAAATTCTTGTAAAACCGAATTAAAGCATTTCGTACAATTATTCGGAGACGACATTTCGGCACGACTTCAACGCAGTCAAAATGAGACTTCAATTCCCGCTATACAGGGAAAATTAGCAAATTGCATAAATGTTTGTGGTATAATAAAAAAAAACTGCGTAGGCCATCGAATTTCTTCTCCTAAGAGGCGTTCAGTCAAAATAAAGCACACTTTTTTAACACATCGATTAATAGTGCTTTCAGATACACCTTGACAGTCACCAACGAGATGGTACTGCGCCCCAGGACCAAACCAGTGTAAATCGCACAGGAGTAGATTTGCAGGGTCTAATGCTTTATTTCTTTTTGTTGGAGTCTCCAATTTTTATTAATATGTACTCTGCAGTTCTCTTTGATACTCTAAATATTTCATTAAATTTAAAATCTGATAAGGAATTGAAGTCTGTATTGATCCGTTCCTGAAAATGCCGAGGGTTACGTCGGTTTACGATTTCTTGATCACTATCAGTATCAATTCAATTTTTATCAGAAATTTACACATTTATTTTAAAAATTATATTTAAATATGAAACATTATTAATCAAGAAATTATTATCAAGATTATTAATCAAGAAATTCTGACAAAATTGTAAACTAGATATTTTTTTTTGTTTCATAAAAAAATGTCATGATGATTTTGTCGAAAAATTTCCGACAATTGTAGAGGAAATCATTGGTCACGACATTTATATTATAAAACAACAAGTTTACAATTTGTCGTGATTTTATCACATGTTCACCAAATTGTCTATGTGTTTATGAAACGGAAATTTGACAATTGTAAAATTGTATCAACAGGCAATTGTCGCCTTTCACATGTCAACTTGTCTAGTTTAATGAAATAAGGCTCAACCCTATCTCAGAAACCGTAAATCTGATTTTAAGAGGCCGGCAAAGTTACAGACAAAAGGTCAAATAACCTTGAGTATACCGATGCGGGTTTCTCCAAAAGAGACAGAAATCTCGACACTTCGAATCCGGAAATTGACAAGAAGAGACCAAAACCGTACAAACCGACGAACACGTACAACGACGGCTGTATACAAGTCTCAATAGTAGACAATGGAACAAGAAGCAAACAGTTCGAAGGTCGCTTGCTTCTTGCGCTAACGGAAGCCTTGAGGGAATCCACCAGCCTACCCCCATACTTTGGCAATATCACCAACCATAACGAGTCTTGTCGTGAAAATCCGTGAGACACTCGCATGGCTCGTCAACACGTTCTCCGAATTGGATGGGCTATGGGATGGGGCACAACTGGAGGCGATCCCAATAGGGGACATACCGAGATGTCCCAGGATCCGAATCTTCATCACCGGACCAACGATCCCAAAGGAACGACTGAAAGAGATGTTGCATCGTCAAAACAGATACATCTACCCATCAGAAGGCTGGAAGATCGTACGTATGGAGGAGCCTACACAAGTAGGACAATCAGTAGCGAGAATCAGCATTGGTCTAAGCAGTGTGGTGGCACGCCCAGTAGTATGGCTGGCAAATAGGACACATCCAGATCGGAATGATAAAGGTAATACAAATAAACCTTCATCATAGTGTCACGGCCTCCGCAAATCTGCTAGTCCACATCACAGAAAACAATATTGACATGGTTTTAAAACAGGAACCATGGGTAAATAGAGACAGAATTTTAGAACTAGACCATATTAACTATATTATCTACAGTTGCGCAATGGTAGGGAAGGCTAGAACATGCATTCTGGCAAAGTGAGAGTTAAACTCTATTCTTCTGTCCCAATTTAGCAACAGGGACCAAGTCACTATAAGAAAAGAATCGAACAAGGGCCCTCTGGTCATATCATCTGCATTCTTTTCGCATGATGATCCAGACCAACTTCCGCCAAGAATAGTAAGAGAACTGATTACAACTATAAATAGAGAAAAAATAAACACGATAATTGGTTGTGATGCGAACGCTCATCACATTCTTTGGGGTAGTACTGATACAACTGTCAGGGTTAAGTGCGTGCTGGACTTTGTGTTAGAAAACAACCTAACGATACTAAACGTAGGATCAGAATCAACTTTTGAAACACGTAGTAGGAAAGAAGTGTTAAACGTAACACTTTCTACAAGATTGGACAACATAAAAGTCGATCAATGGAAAGCCCTAGATGTTATGAACTTTCCAGACCATAAATATATAGAACTTGCAGTAAACTTAGTTAAAAAGAAGGAAAACTATATAAAAATCCAAAGAAAATAAACTGGGATAAATTCACAGAGGTTGTAAGGAAATCTTGCAACAGTGTGAAATTCAAACAGATCATAAACGAATCAGACATAGAGTATACGACAAACTAAATTAATACGGTTTTAGAACTACTGCCCACTAACCAGGAATAAAAAGAATAAGAGACAAACCTGGTGGAACCCCCACTTAAGTTTTTACGAAACAAGTTGAGGAAACAATTCAACACGGCCATGAATACAATAGATGCAAACCTATGGGAGGAATATAAAAACCTCCTCAGAAATTAAAAAAAAGAATTTCGCTTATCTAAGAGGGAAGTCCTAAAACGAACGATAAACGAACTGAGCAACATAAAAGACACCTCTAGGATACGTAAACTTCTTTCAAAACAGGTATATGCTTCATGTAGTATAATAGACGCAAATGGTACTTGGACACAATCCACCGAAGAAACATTGAAATTACTAGTAGAGACCCATTTTCCGGGTTGTAGACACATCCCACAAAGCATAAACGAATCAACAATATACACAAACAACACAAGATTGTGTGAGTCCAATACGAGAAACATTATCACACTTGATAAAAGGCTATAAACACTTTTTGAACATGCAATCACCCAGGTAGGACGTATATCCAAAATTGCTGCAAAGAACTTTTCACCTTTTAGGTCCGATACTAGAAAACATTTTTAAGACTTGTCTAGACTTCAAATATTTACCAACCATATGGAAGGAGGTAAAAGTGGTTTTTATACCAAAAGCGGGTAAAATACAGCACTCTTCTCCAAAGAACTATTGACCAATAAGTCTATCATCCTCTATGCTCAAAACGTTTAAAAGAATAATAGATAACCGTATAAAGTCAAAGTTTGGCAACTTTAATTTTTCTCGTAACCAACATGCATATATTAAGGAAAAATCGACATAGACAGCTCTACACGATATGGTAAGTCACATAGAAGAATCCCTCTATTTTAAAGAATATACCATTGCAAGCTTCCTTGACATAGAAGGAGCTTTCAACAATATCCATTCGGAAGCCATTCGCAATGCATTAATAAACGCGGGCGTGGAAGCAGACTTAGTAGCATGGCAAAGGACGATAAGAGCAGAAATAAATCGGGGCACACCTCAGGGAGGGGTAATTTCACCCACCCTCTGGATCTTATTGCTAAACAAAATACTCGTAGAACTAGAAACTTCAGTCATCCAAGTAGTTGCTTTTGCGGATGACTTAGTAATGCAACAAATACATAGAAACCATTTTTAGCATATTAGAAACGGCATTAGGAAGATTGACTAACTGGGCAATAAAGTGTGGACTAAATATCAACCCAACAAAAACCAAACCAGTACTGTTTACAAATAGAAGATTACTCCCCCCATCCAGACTACCCAGAATAGAGGGAGTCACTCTCAGCCTATCTAAAAGCGCGAAGCTTTTAGCTATAGTGTTGGACGACAGACTAAATTGGAAACTTAACATAAAAGAAAGAGTAAAAAACGTACGCCACATTCTACTCATGCCAAAAAGTAATAGGCACGAACTGGGATCTAGATGTACACTGCCATCATACGACCAATACGAAGTTACGGCAGCTAGTATGATGGACAGCATTAGAAAAAAATGTAACTCAAAAGAGATAGTAAAAATACATACAATTGTATTGATTAGTGTAACGGGGGTTGTAAAAACAAGAGCAACTGCTGCCCTAGAAATAATACATGATGTCTTGCTTTTTGTAAAGACAGCACATCTAAAACAGTACGGACATTAAACCATACTAAACCAATTCATGGGGAATAATAGAGAAAGTGACTACATAACACCGTACATTGACTTCGGTAAAAAAAAAAATATGGACATACCTTCCAGGCTACAATGGCAGGAAAATACAGTCATTCAAACAATGTAATTAACGTTTTCACCGATGGTTCAAAAATGGACATGGGAACGGGGTGTGGAATCTTCTGCGACACCCTAAACATAACATAAGTAAATCTATTAAACTCAGGAAAGAATTCCAAACAGAAGTTTTTGCTGTAGCCGAGGCGGCCAGATTGATTGCAATAAAGGCACTATCAAAAACTTATATTACCTTCTTCATTGGGAGCGGAACAAACACGCGATTCCACTGAATTGGCAGTTCAACTACCAATGGCGGAGTATATATATATATATATATATATATATATATATATATATATATATATATATAATAATAATAATAATAGTTTGGCGCTACAGTCCTGTACAGAACTTCGGCCGAGCTCTCTCACCATTTTGAGCTGTGCGTGTTATATTTGTACTCAAAGTGGTGGGACCTACAGTTTATTGCCGAATCCGAACGGCGGGTGAGAGCTTTTCATAGGCAATGTTTTACTCTCGTAGGTTTGCCATTTACTGACGAGAGGTAGCGCGGTATAGAAAAATGTTTCTATGAAAAGATGTTGTTAGCCCCAGTCCAGGCTTGAACCGGGGACCTTTCGACTCGCAGTCCAACGCACTAACCACTGAGCTACCGCGGCTATATATATATATATCTATATATATAAAACTCTTGGTCCGTCCGTCTGTCAGTCTGTCAGTCTGTCTGTCTGTCTGTCTGTCTGTCTGTCTGTCTGTCTGTCTGTCTGTCTGTCTGTCTGTCTGTCTGTTTGTTCCAGCATCACGTTTAAACCGCTGAACCGATTTAACTGAAATTTTGCACCAGGATACTATGGAGTCCGGAGGGTGTCATAGGCTATATATGGGCGGGATTGGACAAAGGGGCGTGGTACCTCCCATACAACCTAAACTTTCAAAACGACATAACTCAGCACACACACAATCTAAAAAGATGAAACCAAAAACTATAATTCACCACACTAAAACTCACCAGACTAAAACTCACCACACCAAAACTCACCACACTAAAACTCACCACACTAAAACTCACCACACTTAAACTCACCACACTAAAACTCACCACAATAAAACTCACCACGCTAAAACTCACCACACTAAAAATTCACCAAACTAAAACTCACCACACCAAAATTCACCACACTAAAACTCACCACACTAAAACTCAACACAATATAGCTCTCCACACTAAAACTCACCACACTAAAAATTCGCCACACTAAAACTCACCACACTAAAACTCACCATACTAAAAAGTCACCCCACCGAAACTCACCACACTAATATTCACCACACTAAAACTCACCGCACTAAAACTCACCACAATAAAACTCACTACACTAAAACTCACTACACTAAAAATTCACCACACTAAAACTCATCACACTAAAACTCACCACACCAAAACTCACCACACAAAAACACACCACACTAAAACTCACCACACTAAAAATTCACTAAACTAAAAATTCAACACACTAAAACTCACCACATTAAAACTAACTACACTAAAACTTCTACTGGGAAAAACTCTAGGGGGAAGAATTCTACCGGGAAGAGTTCTACCGGGAAGAATTCTACGGTAAAGCGTTCTATGGGGAACAATTCTACTGCGAAATATTCTACTGTCTGAATTGTCTTTGAGAAAAGTTGTTTTGGCGGAGAATTATTATTTGGTTACTACACTTATAAAACCAATAGAAACTTCCACAGCGAAGCACGGGCCCCTGATATAAAAATAATAATAGTGTTTTTTTATATTAATAAAATCGCTTTATATCTATGAATTCACAAAATCTTGGCACGAGTCGTGCACGGGTCCAGCTAGTATATATATATATATATATATATATATATATATATATATATATATATATATATATATATATATATATATATCTATATATATATATATATATATATATCTATATATATATATATATATATATATATATATATATATATATATATATATATATATATACTAGCTGGACCCGTGCACGACTCGTGCCAAGATTTTGTGAATTCATAGATATAAAGCGATTTTATTAATATAAAAAAACACTATTATTATTTTTATATCAGGGGCCCGTGCTTCGCTGTGGAAGTTTCTATTGGTTTTATAAATGTAGTAACCAAATAATAATTCTCCGCCAAAACAACTTTTCTCAAAGACAATTCAGACAGTAGAATATTTCGCAGTAGAATTGTTCCCCATAGAACGCTTTACCGTAGAATTCTTCCCGGTAGAACTCTTCCCGGTAGAATTCTTCCCCCTAGAGTTTTTCCCAGTAGAAGTTTTAGTGTAGTTAGTTTTAATGTGGTGAGTTTTAGTGTGTTGAATTTTTAGTTTAGTGAATTTTTAGTGTGGTGAGTTTTAGTGTGGTGTGTTTTTGTGTGGTGAGTTTTGGTGTGGTGAGTTTTAGTGTGATGAGTTTTAGTGTGGTGAATTTTTAGTGTAGTGAGTTTTAGTGTAGTGAGTTTTATTGTGGTGAGTTTTAGTGCGGTGAGTTTTAGTGTGGTGAGTATTAGTGTGGTGAGTTTCGGTGGGGTGACTTTTTAGTATGGTGAGTTTTAGTGTGGTGAGTTTTAGTGTGGCGAATTTTTAGTGTGGTGAGTTTTAGTGTGGTGAGCTATATTGTGTTGAGTTTTAGTGTGGTGAGTTTTAGTGTGGTGAATTTTGGTGTGGTGAGTTTTAGTTTGGTGAATTTTTAGTGTGGTGAGTTTTAGCGTGGTGAGTTTTATTGTGGTGAGTTTTAGTGTGGTGAGTTTAAGTGTGGTGAGTTTTAGTGTGGTGAGTTTTAGTGTGGTGAGTTTTGGTGTGGTGAGTTTTAGTCTGGTGAGTTTTAGTGTGGTGAATTATAGTTTTTGGTTTCATCTTTTTAGATTGTGTATGTGCTGAGTTATGTCGTTTTGAAAGTTTAGGTTGTATGGGAGGTACCACGCCCCTTTGTCCAATCCCGCCCATATATAGCCTATGACACCCTCCGGACTCCATAGTATCCTGGTGCAAAATTTCAGTTAAATCGGTTCAGCGGTTTAAACGTGATGCTGGAACAAACAGACAGACAGACAGACAGACAGACTGACAGACGGACCAAGAGTTTTATATATATAGATATATATATATATAGCCGCGGTAGCTCAGTGGTTAGTGCGTTGGACTGCGAGTCGAAAGGTCCCCGGTTCAAGCCTGGACTGGGGCTAACAACATCTTTTCATAGAAACATTTTTCTATACCGCGCTACCTCTCGTCAGTAAATGGCAAACCTACGAGAGTAAAACATTGCCTATGAAAAGCTCTCACCCGCCGTTCGGATTCGGCAATAAACTGTAGGTCCCACCACTTTGAGTACAAATATAACACGCACAGCTCAAAATGGTGAGAGAGCTCGGCCGAAGTTCTGTACAGGACTGTAGCGCCAAACTATTATTATTATTATTATATATATATATATATATATATATATATATATATATATATATATATATATATATATATATATATATATATATATACTCCGCCATTGGTAGTTGAACTGCCAATTCAGTGGAATCGCGTGTTTGTTCCGCTCCCAATGAAGAAGGTAATATAAGTTTTTGATAGTGCCTTTATTGCAATCAATCTGGCCGCCTCGGCTACAGCAAAAACTTCTGTTTGGAATTCTTTCCTGAGTTTAATAGATTTACTTATGTTATGTTTAGGGTGTCGCAGAAGATTCCACACCCCGTTCCCATGTCCATTTTTGAACCATCGGTGAAAACGTTAATTACATTGTTTGAATGACTGTATTTTCCTGCCATTGTAGCCTGGAAGGTATGTCCATATCTATTTTTTTACCGAAGTCAATGTACGGTGTTATGTAGTCACTTTCTCTATTATTCCCCATGAATTGGTTTAGTATGGTTTAATGTCCGTACTGTTTTAGATGTGCTGTCTTTACAAAAAGCAAGACATCATGTATTATTTCTAGGGCAGCAGTTGCTCTTGTTTTTACAACCCCCGTTACACTAATCAATACAATTGTATGTATTTTTACTATCTCTTTTGAGTTACATTTTTTTCTAATGCTGTCCATCATACTAGCTGCCGTAACTTCGTATTGGTCGTATGATGGCAGTGTACATCTAGATCCCAGTTCGTGCCTATTACTTTTTGGCATGAGTAGAATGTGGCGTACGTTTTTTACTCTTTCTTTTATGTTAAGTTTCCAATTTAGTCTGTCGTCCAACACTATAGCTAAAAACTTCGCGCTTTTAGATAGGCTGAGAGTGACTCCCTCTATTCTGGGTAGTCTGGATGGGGGGAGTAATCTTCTATTTGTAAACAGTACTGGTTTGGTTTTTGTTGGGTTGATATTTAGTCCACACTTTATTGCCCAGTTAGTCAATCTTCCTAATGCCGTTTCTAATATGCTAAAAATGGTTTCTATGTATTTGTTGCATTACTAAGTCATCCGCAAAAGCAACTACTTGGATGACTGAAGTTTCTAGTTCTACGAGTATTTTGTTTAGCAATAAGATCCAGAGGGTGGGTGAAATTACCCCTCCCTGAGGTGTGCCCCGATTTATTTCTGCTCTTATCGTCCTTTGCCATGCTACTAAGTCTGCTTCCACGCCCGCGTTTATTAATGCATTGCGAATGGCTTCCGAATGGATATTGTTGAAAGCTCCTTCTATGTCAAGGAAGCTTGCAATGGTATATTCTTTAAAATAGAGGGATTCTTCTATGTGACATACCATATCGTGTAGAGCTGTCTATGTCGATTTTTCCTTAATATATGCATGTTGGTTACGAGAAAAATTAAAGTTGCCAAACTTTGACTTTATACGGTTATCTATTATTCTTTTAAACGTTTTGAGCATAGAGGATGATAGACTTATTGGTCAATAGTTCTTTGAAGAAGAGTGCTGTATTTTACCCGCTTTTGGTGTAAAAACCACTTTTACCTCCTTCCATATGGTTGGTAAATATTTGAAGTCTAGACAAGTCTTAAAAATGTTTTCTAGTATCGGACCTAAAAGGTGAAAAGTTCTTTGCAGCAATTTTGGATATACGTCCTACCTGGGTGATTGCATGTTCAAAAAGTGTTTATAGCCTATTCGATTTTATCAAGTGTGATAATGTTTCTCGTATTGGACTCACACAATCTTGTGTTGTTTGTGTATATTGTTGATTCGTTTATGCTTTGTGGGATGTGTCTACAACCCGGAAAATGGGTCTCTACTAGTAATTTCAATGTTTCTTCGGTGGATTGTGTCCAAGTACCATTTGCGTCTATTATACTACATGAAGCATATACCTGTTTTGAAAGAAGTTTACGTATCCTAGAGGTGTCTTTTATGTTGCTCAGTTCGTTTATCGTTCGTTTTAGGACTTCCCTCTTAGATAAGCGTAATTCTTTTTTTTAATTTCTGAGGAGGTTTTTATATCCCTCCCATAGGTTTGCATCTATTGTATTCATGGCCGTGTTGAATTGTTTCCTCAACTTGTTTCGTAAAAACTTAAGTGGGGGTTCCACCAGGTTTGCCTCTTATTCTTTTTATTCCTGGTTAGTGGGCAGTAGTTCTAAAACCGTATTAATTTAGTTTGTCGTATACTCTATGTCTGATTCGTTTATGATCTGTTTGAATTTCACACTGTTGCAAGATTTCCTTACAACCTCTGTGAATTTATCCCAGTTTATTTTCTTTGGATTTTTATATAGTTTTCCTTCTTTTTAACTAAGTTTACTGCAAGTTCTATATATTTATGGTCTGGAAAGTTAATAACATCTAGGGCTTTCCATTGATCGACTTTTATGTTGTCCAATCTTGTAGAAAGTGTTACGTCTAACACTTCTTTCCTACTACGTGTTTCAAAAGTTGATTCTGATCCTACGTTTAGTATCGTTAGGTTGTTTTCTAAGACAAAGTCCAGCACGCACTTAACCCTGACAGTTGTATCAGTACTACCCCAAAGAATGTGATGAGCGTTCGCATCACAACCAATTATCGTGTTTATTTTTTCTCTATTTATAGTTGTAATCAGTTCTCCTACTATTCTTGGCGGAAGTTGGTCTGGATCATCATGCGAAAAGAATGCAGATGATATGACCAGAGGGCCCTTGTTCGATTCTTTTCTTATAGTGGCTTGGTCCCTGTTGCTAAATTGGGACAGAAGAATAGAGTTTAACTCTCACTTTGCCAGAATGCATGTTCTAGCCTTCCCTACCATTGCGCAACTGTAGATAATATAGTTAATATGGTCTAGTTCTAAAATTATGTCTCTATTTACCCATGGTTCCTGTTTTAAAACCATGTCAATATTGTTTTCTGTGATGTGGACTAGCAGATTTGCGGAGGCCGTGACACTATGATGAAGGTTTATTTGTATTACCTTTATCATTCCGATCTGGATGTGTCCTATTTGCCAACCATACTACTGGGCGTGCCACCACACTGCTTAGACCAATGCTGATTCTCGCTACTGATTGTCCTACTTATGTAGGCTCCTCCATACGTACGATCTTCCAGCCTTCTGATGGGTAGATGTATCTGTTTTGACGATGCAACATCTCTTTCAGACGTTCCTTTGGGATCGTTGGTCCGGTGATGAAGATTCGGATCCTGGGACATCTCGGTATGTCCCCTATTGGGATCGCCTTCAGTTATGCCCCATCCCATAGCCCATCCAATTCGGATAACGTGTTGACGAGCCATGCGAGTGTCTCACGGATTTTCACGACAAGACTCGTTATGGTTGGTGATATTGCCAAAGTATGGGGGTAGGCTGGTGGATTCCCTCAAGGCTTCCGTTAGCGCAAGAAGCAAGCGACCTTCGAACTGTTTGCTTCTTGTTCCATTGTCTACTATTGAGACTTGTATACAGCCGTCGTTGTACGTGTTCGTCGGTTTGTACGGTTTTGGTCTCTTCTTGTCAATTTCCGGATTCGTCAATTTCCGGCGCTACAGTCCTGTACAGAACTTCGGCCGAGCTCTCTCACCATTTTGAGCTGTGCGTGTTATATTTGTACTCAAAGTGGTGGGACCTACAGTTTATTGCCGAATCCGAACGGCGGGTGAGAGCTTTTCATAGGCAATGTTTTACTCTCGTAGGTTTGCCATTTACTGACGAGAGGTAGCGCGGTATAGAAAAATGTTTCTATGAAAAGATGTTGTTAGCCCCAGTCCAGGCTTGAACCGGGGACCTTTCGACTCGCAGTCCAACGCACTAACCACTGAGCTACCGCGGCTATATATATATATATCTATATATATAAAACTCTTGGTCCGTCCGTCTGTCAGTCTGTCTGTCTGTTTGTTCCAGCATCACGTTTAAACCGCTGAACCGATTTAACTGAAATTTTGCACCAGGATACTATGGAGTCCGGAGGGTGTCATAGGCTATATATGGGCGGGATTGGACAAAGGGGCGTGGTACCTCCCATATACCCTAAACTTTCAAAACGACATAACTCAGCACATACACAATCTAAAAAGATGAAACCAAAAACTAAAATTCACCACACTAAAACTCACCAGACTAAAACTCACCACACCAAAACTCACCACACTAAAACTCACCACACTAAAACTCACCACACTAAAACTCACCACACTAAAACTCACCACAATAAAACTCACCACACCAAAATTCACCACACTAAAACTCATCACACTAAAACTCAACACAATAAAGCACACCACACTAAAACTCACCACACTAAAAATTCGCCACACTAAAACTCACCACACTAAAACTCACCATACTAAAAAGTCACCCCACCGAAACTCACCACACTAATACTCACCACACTAAAACTCACCGCACTAAAACTCACCACAATAAAACTCACTACACTAAAACTCACTACACTAAAAATTCACCACACTAAAACTCATCACACTAAAACTCACCACACCAAAACTCACCACACAAAAACACACCACTCTAAAACTCACCACACTAAAAATTCACTAAACTAAAAATTCAACACACTAAAACTCACCACATTAAAACTAACTACACTAAAACTTCTACTGGGAAAAACTCTACGGGGAAGAATTCTACCGGGAAGAGTTCCACCGGGAAGAATTCTACGGTAAAGCGTTCTATGGGGAACAATTCTACTGCGAAATATTCTACTGTCTGAATTGTCTTTGAGAAAAGTTGTTTTGGCGGAGAATTATTATTTGGTTACTACATTTATAAAACCAATAGAAACTTCCACAGCGAAGCACGGGCCCCTGATATAAAAATAATAATAGTGTTTTTTTATATTAATAAAATCGCTTTATATTATATATTATAACAGTATTGTCGGAAGCACTCAACCGATTTTAAAAATTTAAAAATTGTTGTACAGAGAGAACTTGAGAGAACTTAAGTTTTGAAATTAGAGTTTTTAGCTTTAATAGTTATGGAGATAGAAATCAGTAAAGTTGAAATTTTTTCATGAAACATTTTTCAAAAATTGTAAAAAATCCAAAAGTTATTCGATTTTTAAAATTCTTTTGTTTATGGAATGCTTACATTGAGATCTAAAAAAATATGCTTACATGAGAAAATATCTTGTTTAGTTTTAAAGATATAGACTTGAACATGATTTTTTTTTTAAATTTTTGAAGACTTTACTTTACATATTTCTACATAGATTGTACATTTTATCATGAAATCAAAATATGTGTATGGGACTTGTATAAACAACTAGCTGGACCCGTGCACAGTTTCGCCCGTGCTAAGTTTTTGTAATTGAAAAACTATATCGTTTATAAAGTGTGGATACATTTACGCCCCTTTTTCCCTTTTTAGTGCAAGTCATTCGTTAATTTTTCCGACCACCTTGAACGTAGTGACATGCCCCTTTTTCCAATCCCGCTTACATTCTACATTAATATTAAAATTTTTAAAATTATCCTTCGTTTCGATTTGTACAACTCTGCTCTTAGTAAGTCCGGAGTTAGCAATTTTAAAGTTTTGGGTATATTGGAGGTGCCACGCCCTTTTATCTAATCCCACTCACATTTTATGTGACGATTGAAGTTTGTAATATTGAAGTTTCGATTTTTATAACTCTACTCTTAGTAATTCAGGATTTACAACATTTTTATAGTTTTAGTCATATGGAAAGGGACACGCCCACATTTGTAAAAATATGAAACAACAACAATATACGTCACTGAACCACATTTCATGACTGTGATTATCTTAACTACACCGATATTTTGAATTAAAAGTTCAATTTTGCCACGCCCATCTGTATACCTTAGGAGGCGAATTTCAAAAAATCGCACCGCAGTGCACATTTACGTCGAAAAACGAACAACCTGCATAAATTTCATTGTCCTAGGGTCAAATTTAGATATTTTCGATTTTCCGGCTTTTCCTTTGGGTTTTTCAGACTTTTATTTTTTCCTAAACCACTCTTGCATTGACACGAACAAAATACAAAAAGAATCAGGCAAATCCGTCGGTTCATTCTCCCGTGATGCTCTGGCACACACAGGACATTTCATTTTTATATATGGGCCATTCCACACTAAATCGACCAAAAAAAGTCAAATTTGAGATTTTTCCTTTTCGATTTTAATGACATTGGCAACTGATAAAGGGTATCGAGACATGCTATAACCATTTTTTTTATTTTTTCCGACCACTACTTCCACAGATACAGTGGCTCAAAGTTGGAAAAAAGGGCCAAAAATCACTTTTCTACTAGCTTTAAAACGAGTAATTAACGGAGTTTCTATCATTTCCAGTTCAAGAGATATTTAAATATGAACCACCATACAAAAGAGATATTTGGCTAGTGCATGTCTAAATATCCTTTATCAATTCCCAAAATTTCATTGAAATCGAAGAAGGTGAGTTCCAACCGCTGGTCGATTTGGTGTGGAATGGCCTATATATAGATTAACACATAAATCATAAACTAAAAACCGTTTTAAAATATCTCAAGTGGTTTAGTATATATAAAATTGTAAAGTCGATTTTTTTTTATTTTCCATTTTTTCTTTTTTTTTTGGAAAATTTGACTTTTACGGAAATCTCAGTAAGTATTTTTTTTCTTCAGTAATACGTACTTTTGTTATATTTTTTTGATACTTAGACAACCCTTACTTATTACATACCCTTACTGACGAGTACATGTCATTTTTTGAAGAGACTAAGATTAAAACCGGTATATCTCACTTTATAATAAATATATTTCTAAAAATGTTTTAATAAAGCATAAGTACATAAACCTAAATAGTACCTAAATTTTTACGTTAACGAAAACTTTTCTGCAGGTGTGCAAAATCAAAATAAAATAAAATACGAAATTTTTATGAAACATTAATTAATACGACTTTTGCACACATATGTAAGATAAATATATAAATGTTTGGTATCATTGAAAAGAAAAGATTTCGAGGAATCTATGTTGCGAATATAAAACCAATCTGTATATAGTTTCTGAACACTTTTTTTTTGAAAAGGAAGAAAAAAAAAGAAAAAAAAAATAAAGAAAAAAAAGTTAAAATTTGATTAAATATATCTAAGTAAGTATTAACCTTATCATCATGAAACTTTTACCTAATATATAATAGTTTTATGTACTTATGCTTTATTAAAACATATTTATTATAAAGTGAGATATACCGGTTTTAATCTAAGTCTCTTCAAAAAATGAGTATTTTTGGAAAAAATGCTTACCTGCACATATACTTCGCCGGGCAAAAAAAAGTGAGAGTCAAAAATACTTAGAAATAACTCGTCCTTAAAACTGCTTACTTAAAGTTTGACTTTCCTCTTTGAAAACTTTTCTGCAGGGGGTCAAAATAAAAAAAAAATAAAAACTTGAACTTTGACCAGTGTTGCCAGATTTAAAAGATTCTCAGTAATGTTGTCTATCAAAAAAATATAACAAAAGTACATGTAACTGAAGAAAAAAAATACTTACTGAAATTTCCGTAAAAGTCAAATTTTCCAAAAAAAAAAAGAAAAAAAAAAGGAAAATAAAAATAAAACCGAATTTACAATTTTATATATACTAAACCACTTGAGATATTTTGAAACGGTTTTTAATTTATGATTTATTTGTTAATTGTTTATAAAAGTCAATGGACAAAAAAATCTTTTGCATATATTGAAATAGTTCTTGATCAATATTGCTACAATCCCTAAACAAATTTGAAGATGTACTTTGTTAAAAAAAAAACATTAAAAAATGTCCAAAATATGTATGTTTATATATGTATTAAAATAATACACTTCCTATCTCTCGTTTTGGGAACTATACCATAATATTTATAATACGAATCATATAATATTTATAGGTCTTGCTTATTGTAATTAAAAGAACACATTACAAAATTTATGGCACAGCATAATATTGTAAAAAAAATGTATTATTAAACTAATGGTACGCTTACTATTCACTAATTTTAATAGTATTAATAATTGTTTTCTATCAAAATACTATTAATTTACCATGTTTTTTCTGGGTGTATGTTATATTAGTGGCAAATACATGCCAGTTTATCCTCATCATAGTCAGTCTAGAAAGTAGCTAGTTTTCGAGACCATTTCCTAGCGCGTTCAGCCTCATCATAGCCACTCTAGAAAATTGCTAGTTTTCGAGACGTTTGCCTAGCCAGTCTAGCCTCCTCATAGCTAGTCTAGAAAGTAGTTAGATTCAAGAAGTTTTCTTACATAGTTTTGCCTCTTTACAGCCCCAGCAAAACCCCACCATAAAGTATGCTGCATTTTAAACATAGCTTTTTTTATTACTCATAATAATGTTTGTATTTGAATGAAAATGTTTATTAAGATTTCATGTTAAGTTTATTTTTCTGTTCAACGAACAATTTAATGATACAATTTTTATAAACAAAATTAAAACATCGATTAAAATCGTACTTGCATATTTCTGACCTTTTCTGTATTATAAAGTTTTATTTAAAAACTATTAAAAAAATTGCGCAGTCTATTATATCAGTGCCGTACCTTTGCGCCAGATAAACATATCATACAACAACAAAATTAACTGGCCGTCTGCCCCGGGCAGACATGTGTAGGTTGTTTTCGCTATTGCACGGAGTTGCCCCGCAAAATATATACCCTAGCACATGCACGATATGCTTCTTGGTTTTCATATTTTAGGTCTGCGCGTACAAAAATTTTTGAAGTCCCAAAGTGAAAAGCATTACTCGTTGCTAAGGGATGTGTTGCTGAAAATTCGTTTCCTAATGTTTTCCACTGTTCAAATAACTTTACACTTTTATATTTACTTTTAAATTTTAATGTTACTTTTTATTTAACACTACCTCCACTTGAGGTTGATTAAACTACACTCTTTTAAATTGCAACGAAAGGTATTAACAATACCTTCGTTGCAAGCTTTTCTTAAATTCTATTTTCACTACGTTCTAGTGAGTTTTCACTTTCACTCAATTTTGGTGTACGTGATTTTTGAAGAAAGTCTGATTTTCAGTTTTTGGCTGACACCATTTGCGAAATATCAGAATTTTTGGCAAACGCTGCTCTGCTTATCTTAACATAGCCCCTAATCATGCAATGATAAACTATATTACAAGCCTCTGTTAACGGTGCAAACTATTTTGAAAGAGGTGTTGTCTAAGTAAAGCTTTAGCGCTTTGGCAAATTTTTGCAAGCTTCTGTTAACTGTGCAAGCTCACTTGAAAGAGGTGTGGTCTAAGCGAAGCTTTGGCGCTTTGCCAAATTATTATCATTGTTGCCAACGTGAAGCGTTGGCACAATGCTATGAACATGTTGCTGTACAACATGAGTACAACAGGCTAAAACATGATGCGCTCAACATATGTACAGCAACATCCAAAACTTAATGAGTAGTGAAGAATCATAAAGAAAAGAAAAATATGTGAACTAATTCACAACATTCCTCTCCCCTTATGAAAAAAAAAAATATTATTAATATTAAAAATAATAATAATTTTTTACTAGATATCTTAGAAATTGTTTTGAATATATAGGAATGAGGTTTTCTTAGAATTAATATTAAGAATAATAATAGTTTAACAATTATAATATTTTTATTTTTTCTCAAGTTATCTACGAAAATATTTTAAAATATTTGAATGTGTTTCAATAATAATAATGATAATAATATTTTTTAGAATGTTTTTTTTTATATCTTTTGTTTGTACTTGTAATATCTGTTGTTATTAGAATTTCTATAGATTTTTATAGAATAAAATATTTTATTTTGCTAATTATTTTAGGATTTAAAAAATATAAAAAACCAGAAATTAATATTTTTTAATAAAAAGTTTTAATTTAATGTTGTAATGGTAGTGTCCGTGTCCCTCACAGCTGCTGAAGACCACTTTCTTTTAAAGTCTTGAAGGTCTTTGGCCACTTTTTTTGTTGTGTTCATCCCCCTATTTACTAAAGCCCAGTATCTCTCAATCGGCCTGAGTTCTGGACAGTTTGGTGGATTGGCTTGTCTAGGCACCAAAATCACTGCATTTTGTTGGATCCACTCTAAGGTCGTTTTGCTGTAGTGACATGAAGAGAGGTCAGGCCAAAAAAATGTGGACACTTCATGTTGGCGTAAAAATGGAAGCAATCTCTTTTGCAAGCATTCCTTCACATATATTTCGCTATTAATTGTACCCGATGTCACGTATGAGCTGCTCCTTTTTCCACAACTACAAATTGCCTGCCAAACAAGGAATTTCTTTGGGAATTTTGTCATTTTTTTTTTTTAAATTTTTCAGCGACATTTCCTCGAGAATCGGCTGTATAAAATTCCTGCCCAGGTAGCTGAGAAAAGTCCGCTAAAACATAAGTTTCGTCGTCCATTATGCAGCAATCGAATTTCAAAAAAAAAATCTTGATTCAGCTTTTTAGCTCGTTGTTTTGCGGTTTCATTCTTGACGGCATTTCTATCCGGAATTTTTGGACCTTGTACGTCTTAGTCCTGCGCACGAGCACGAGCAATCCGCCTTTCTCGCCAATTTCCTTCCTGATATGCTTGGATCTTTCTTTAAAATATTCACAACCTTCGTCGACTTTTCACGATCATGTGGGCCTATTTTTTTACCAGAACCTTTCTTCCGATCAATACTCAGGTCTTCCATAAAGCGGTTGATAACGTGAGAAATGGTCTTGGGGTTAGCCCCTACCTCCTTGACAATATTTTTAAAAGACCAACTAGATTGTTTTTGAAAAATTTTAATTATATTTTCTCGCACTTCCACTTTGCCATTTTCGCGTTAAATAAATTTTGTATTGACTATAACTGACATAAATTATTTTCTGCCATTTAATTCAGAGCTACTATGATCAATTTTTTTTAATTTGAATCTTGCAATAACACATTATGGGAAGATATGTAAAGGACAATTTTATTCGACGCAGTCCTTATATTGAATGTTTTTATATATATATATATATATATATATATATATATATATATATATATATATATATATATATATATATATATAGTTTCTTCGTAACAGGCAGAACAGAAGGCGCTTTCGGCCAGGCCGATTGCGTTCATGTGTTTTTCACATGCGTTGTGTCCCGTTAGAAGTCCCGTCAGTTTTCTGCACTTCTTTCCACTTAAGGAAAGTAGAAACGAGGCCGATCTTTTGGTTATCGTCGGTGTCATGAGCTTGGAGAATCTGCATTTCGTCTCATTCAGCCAACTGCTCTTGTGTGCATAGGCGACCCAAGAGCTGATGACGAATTTTACCGTAGATGCAGGTAGTCCAAACACAGGTTCTGGTCCAAATGGATTATCCTCAAATCCAGCACGTGCTAGTTCGTCAGATGTTTCATTGCCCGAAACTCCTTTATGGCCCGGCACCCAAATCAGTTTCAGTGTATTGTATTTACCAACACAATTGAGACGTGATCTGCATAGACGTACAATTTTGGATGTGATGACCTGGTTGTTCAAAGCCATAAGAGCAGCCTGACTATCGCTGCAAACTGATATAGCCCTGTTCTGCCATCTATTATGCGCAATGTAGTCCATTGCCATAAGTATAGCATAGACTTCGGGTTGAAATACCGAGGCATTGTCGCCTAAGGCGAAGTGAAGTCTGCGGTCACAAACACTCCAGCACCAGATCCTTGACCGGTTCTGGAGCCGTCTGTGAAAATGCGGTGTGACCCTCTACCTGGCTCACAGTGAGGCGTTAGCCAGTCTTGAATGTCAGGTTGGCAGACCTCAAAATTTCGTCTTGGTAATATTTCTGTTATCATTGCATCAGAGGGTATCTCCAGTAGACAGGTGTCTAATGAAGTGTCAAGTGCAATGTCAGGGTTATTCCAGGGAACATTAAACCAGAAACCACCTCGTTTTAGTCTCCAGCAGCCTTTCATGGCTTCGCCTCTGATGAAGATGTCAAGTAGTGGTAGGTTTAAGATTGCATTCAGTGCTAGACCAGGTGTAGTGGGAAGGCACCCGTAATACCCAGACACACGGTTCTCTGAATCTTGGCAAGACTAGTTGTCACGCATTTTCGCGTCAGTTTATTCCACCAGACTACCGATGCATATGATATCATCGGTCTTATCATTGCCGTGTAAATCCAAAAATTCCTCTGCATTGCCAGAAGGCATTCAATGCACGCGAAATTTTATTTTCAACATGTTTTGTCCAAAGTAGTTTACTATCTAGATTTAAGCCCAGATATTTTTCTTCGTTAGACAGAGACAGAATAGTGACACCCTTAAGTACTGGTAGAGATAATCCTGTCATTATTCTTTTCCTAGTGAAGAGAACAATCCCTGTTTTGTGAGGGTTGACGGAAAGTCCGTTTTCAGTACACCAGCTGTCAATTCGGTTCAATGAGTTTTGTGTTTTAACACAGACCTCATTGAGTGAAAAGCCTGTGGCAAGAATGGCAACATCATCTGCACAGGCCTGGGAATAGACACCTGGTCCATCGAGATCGTTGACTAGAGAGTCAACCAGCATACACCAGAGCAGGGGGGAGAGAACACCTCCTTGAGTACAACCTCAATTCACCCCTGCCATAATATACTGACCGCACTCCGCCTCAGAAGTGATGGTCCTAAACATTAGCATTGACCTTAGCCATTTAACCAATGTTTCATCTATTCCATGCCTTCTAGCTGCGTCACAAATCACATCAAAAGTCGCATTATCAAAAGCACCCTCGATGTCAACAAATATGCCCATCACGTACATCTTCCTCTGAAAAGCATGCTCGATCCGGCCAACCAGATGTTGCAATGCTGTTTCACAGGATTTTCCACGTTGGTAGGCATGTTGTCTTGATGACAGTGGGTACCTTGACAACGATGTTTTTCTGATGTGCAGCTCAACTAGTCTTTCTAGACACTTTAGTATGAAGGGCATCATTCTAATGGGTCTGAAGCTCTTGGCTATGGAATAGTCTTCTCTTCCAACTTTAGGAATGAAGGCTACTTTAACTAATCTGTCTTAGACTCAGTATACGAGCCATCAGGTCTCCGCAGTGAGTCCAGTCGAGCAGTTCGGTCTCTTTTAAGAAACTTGACCAATCTCCTAGTCTCACTGCAGGATTCGATGCTACTGTAGAAGTCTTCATAAGAAACACTTTTCGATTTACAAATTCGTTTCTTATACTCTTTCTGCTTAGCTCGATAAAGAAACCAGTCAGAGTCTAAGTTGCTCCTTAGGGCCCTATTTAGAAGCTTTCTGGAATCCTTGCGCAAGGTTTCAAGACAAGCGTTCCACCAAGGAACGGGAGGTCTAGATAACTTTTTTCGTACCGGACATGTTCGTACAAAACTAGAATTTATGACATCGTACATAACTTGAACGGACGTCTCAATACTTTCTTTGGTACGAATTCTGACAGGAATATTGAGGGAATTCTCAAGTTCATGTCTGAAGCGTGCCCAGTTCGTTTTTCTAGGGTTTCTTACCGTCATAGAGGGCAGCACCTCTCGGTCAGTATGAAACTCGATATACCTGTGATCCGATAAAGAATCTTCTTTCAGAACCTTCCAGTTAAAGATTGACTCTCTCAGTCTACAGTTAGACAAAGTAAGGTCAATCACTTCCTGTCTTCTAGCAGTCAAAAACGTGGGTTTTTTACCAGTGTTGTGAATGTTCAGATTGGAGGTCATGATGAAGTCAAGGAGTCTGGTACCTCGTGCGTTTCATTTACTGCTGCCTCACACAGTGTGTTGAGCATTAGCGTCACAGCAAAGAATAAGGCCGGACTCCTTAAGATCACAGTACTCTATGAGCTCAACAATTGCCTTTGGCGGAGGAGGCAGTAGTGAGTCATAGAGGAAGTAGCCTGAGGCGACAATCAGATGTTTCCATCCACTATCGCTTTCATAGCTCACTTTGGCTGCCACCAGGTCTTGCCCACAGAATTGGGTTAACTTGGTGACAGCAAAGTGTTTCAATACTATAAGACAGCTTCTAGGCCTTGCGGCTTGCACGTAGTTCACTAAGACCACAGATGCGTTTTTTATACACCCATGGTTCTTGTATAGCTGTGATGTGAGGTAATGTATGCAACATGGAGAGCCGCTTACCTAGTAAAGCGGTAGCAGCTTTAGAATGTTGCAGATTGATCTGAGTAAATATCATGACAATATAATTAACTCGTTTCTCATCATATGTCTATTCATTTGGAATTGATTCGGAATTTGATCCGTCCAAAGAATAAGTTTAGATGGTTGTCGTACTTAGATAGCATGACATCTAACGACTTCTGGTCTAAACCAACAACCAGGGTTGAGCCCTCCTTGTCCTCGGGATTATGGCTATAGATTTTCCATCCGTTCGTTTCGATGCCCTTGTTCTGAGCACGTAGGCAGGCAAACACTTCCGCTGTTTTCCTGATAGGACCAGGTATCCAGCATATTGCTCGCCTGCGTTTGGGTGCGTCTCCGCTGAAAACAGCGAAGCGCGATTTGCCCAAGGGGGGGGGATTTTAGCAACGGCTGTGGAAATCCAATCGAAATTGGCTTGGCACCTTCATGATGCCATCACTCGTCTCATATCCTTTTGCGTTTGCACTGACACCGCCGGTGCTGACTAGCCGCCAAAGATGCAGTGTTTTACTTCTGCATCATTCATCTTTTGCTCCTTCCCCAATTTGCCAATAATCGCAACCGGAAGAGTTTTGCGAGCAGCATCACGATATGATACTGCTAGCCTAACTCTGCCAGTGGATGTTGAAGGCAGTTCATCCGCAGCCGATCCGGAACATGAAGCACCAGTGCTCTTGCTTCTGAAAGCAATATCACTGGAAACTGTCGAGTTCTGGGAGTTACGGGGTTTCGAAGTTGCAGTGAAGGTTTTAAACTTCTTTCCATTGCGCTTCTCATGTGCATTGGCAGCCACAAGAGCAGCAGCGGATGGTCCGGCTTCAGTCGGAGTAACCTCTACCGATCTATCGCGTTTTGCTGTGGTAGCTGGGGAAGAGAAAGCTCCAGCGTCGCCTTTAGCGTTTTCAGCCTCTTTGCGATCTTTCGCTTTATTCTTCCTTCTCATACTCCCTTGGGCATCGGACAACCTGGCCTCTGTATTCAGAGATCCGGGTCCGGTCTCCAATGGAAGTTTAGCTTCCAGTTGGGTGTCGGTCTCTCTAGGATTAGATGCTGGTAAGACACCACTTTCCTTCGATCGACCCATGTATCCAAATACGTGACAGAAAGGAGCCCTGAGAGGAAACAACACTGTCGAGCAGCCATACAGTGGAGGATTAGTCGTAGGCATAGCCGAACCGACACTTTCCTCTACTTGTATGGGAACCGCTGCGTTGTCGTTATCCTCCTCTAGATTCCTAGCTGTCTCATAAATTTGGGAGATGGAGGGGCACGATGTACCCCCTGCTACAGGCGCAGAGAGGTTCATCGTACCAGGGTTGGTTGCGTGGATTGAGGCCTCCAGAATCCTTGCCTCAGCCGCCGAAGCGGGTGGATCGCCACTTTCGTGGGTACCACCTGGAGTAGTTAAATCTTTATGTTGACCCATCGCGGTGGTGTAGGGTTGTGTAGAAGAAGCTCTTGGTGTTATCAACAAGAAGAAGTAGTGAAGCAGAGGCACTGCAGATTAGAATAAAAAACAAACGAAGAAACGAAGCAGAGCGGCAGCATATTGGAAAACGAAGCAGGACACACCAAACGCAGACTGGTTTTCATACCAAATACAAGTAGATTGCAATGGTTGAATTTTAACAATAAACCACAATTGCCAGATACAAGATGCAGATAACAAGATGCAAAATGGACCTTGAAAATGTATATAAAAAAATAAATCGAATTATTATGTCTTCAATCTCACATAGAGAAGAAACGATGCAATATCGAACTACGAGGTTTTTAGATTTCAACAATTCAGAAATCTGAACTATCATACATAACGCGACATGAGCACCAAGATGATTCAAAAATTTTGACAAGATCGCAGAAAAGAACACTCATCTGGAACAAATCGTCAACCAAGTTAACGGGACCAAAACTCTCCTGAACGGCTTAGAGTCCAGCGTATTAAAATGACGACGTCCACTGGAGATAATACCGGTTGCAAATTCCACAGGAACCATCGAAGCCCATCAGATCCAACGCACTACATACAACGAATCATCGAAGATGAACAAGGCAAATCCCAATCAACACACAGAACAACAAGAGGAGAAATCAGGTCCAAGAGTGGGGCGTATAAAAGTCACTCATGTAATCCTAACACCTAGCCAAACCAAATATAAAATCAATATATTAATTTTAAAATACCAATAAACACACAAAGATTCAATACACATATAACTAAAATAATTTGCATAAGTTTATATATATATATATATATATATATATATATATATATATATATATATATATATATATATATATATATATAAATATATATATATATACATATTTTTTTTTTTTATAGATAATATATTTATAGATAACTTGAGAAAAAAAAATATTATAATTGTTAAAAATATTATAATAACATTGTATTATTATTCTTAATATTAATTCTAAGAAAACCTCATTCCTATATATTCAAAACAATTTCTAAGATATCTAGTAAAAAATTATTATTATTTTTAATATTAATAATCATTTTTTTTTCATAAGGGGGGAGGAATATTGTGAATTAGTTCACATATTTTTCTTTTCTTCATGATTCTTCACTACCAGGGGTTGGGAACGGAACGAACGAAAAGCAAAAGTTCCGAGCGCAAAAGTTTAAATCGGAACTTTTGCTCAAAAGTTCCGGCTCAAAAGTTCCGCTCAGAACTTTTGCATACAAAAAACGTTTGAATCGTTCCGACAAAGAACGTTCCGATGAAGAACGATTGATTCGTTCCTATCCAGGTGATCAATGTTCAAAATTAGTTCCAATGACGCACCAGGATGCGTATCTAGGCCCACAGGAAGCGATTCACCCGAAAAAGTTCCAATGACGCACCAGGATCCGTATCTAGGCCCACAGGAAGCGATTCTCCCGAAAAAGTTCCAATGACGCACCAGGATCCGTATCTAGGCCCACAGGAAGCGATTCAACCGAAAAAATTCCAATGACGCACCAGGATCCGTATCTAGGCCCACAGGAAGCGATTCACCCGAAAAAGTTCCAATGACGCTCCAGCATGCGTATCTAGGCCCACAGGAAGAGATTCACCCGAAAAAGTTCCAATGACGCACCAGGATCCGTATCTAGGCCCACAGGAAGCGATTCACCCTAAAAAGTTCCAATGACGCACCAGGATCCGTATCTAGGCCCACAGGAAGCGATTCTCCCGAAAAAGTTCCAATGACGCACCAGGATCCGTATCTAGGCGCACAGGAAGCGATTCAACCGAAAAAGTTCCAATGACGCACCAGGATCCGTATCTAGGCCCACAGGAAGCGATTCACCCGAAAAAGTTCCAATGACGCTCCAGCATGCGTATCTAGGCCCACAGGAAGAGATTCACCCGAAAAAGTTCCAATGACGCACCAGGATCCGTATCTAGGCCCACAGGAAGCGATTCACCCTAAAAAGTTCCAATGACGCACCAGGATCCGTATCTAGGCCCACAGGAAGCGATTCACCCAAAAAATTCCAATGACGCACTAGTATGCGTGCCTATGACGATAGGAACGATTCAAACTTTTTTTTGTATGCAAAAGTTCCGATCGGAACTTTTGAGCCGAAACGTTTGCGCTCGGAACTTCTGCTTTTCGTTTGTTCCGGAACGGAACAAACGGATGTGGATGTTGCTGTACATATGTTGAGCGCATCATGTTTTTAGCCCGTTGTACTCATGTTGTACAGCAACATGTTCATAGCATTGTGTCAACGCTTCACGTTGGCAACAATGATAATAATTTGGCAAAGCGCTAAAGCTTTTCTTAGACCACACCTCTTTCAAGTGAGCTTGCACAGTTAACAGAAGCTTGCAATAATTTGCCAAAGCGCTAAAGCTTTACTTAGACCACACCTATTTCAAGTTAGCTTGCACCGTTAACAGAGGCTTGCAATATAGTTTATCATTGCATGATTAGGGGCTATGTTAAGATAAGCAGAGCAGCGTTTGCCAACAATTCTGATATTTCGCAATTGGTGTCAGCCAAAAACTGCAAATCGGACTTTCTTCAAAAGTCACGTACACCAAAATTGAGTGAAAGTGAAAAATCACTAGAACATAGTGAAAATAGAATTTAAGAAAAGTTAATACCTTTCGTTGCAATTTAAAATAGTGTAGTTTAATCAACCTCAAGTGGAGGTAGTGTAAAATAAAAAGTAACATTAAAATTTAAAAGTAAATATAAAAGTGTAAAGTTATTTGAACAGTGGAAAACATTAGGAAACGAATTTTCAGCAACACATCCCTTAGCAACGAGTAATGCTTTTTACTTTGGGGCTTCAAAAATTGTAGTACGCGCAGACCTAAAATGAGAAAACCAAGAATGCGCATTTTTCACGGCCAGTTAATTTTGTTGTTGTATGACATGTTTATGTGGCGCAAAAGTACGGTACTGATATAATAGACTGCGCAATTTTTTAATAGTTTTTAAATAAAACTTGATAATACAGAACAAATATGCAAGTACGATTTTAATCGATGTTTTAATTTTGTTTATAAAAATTGTATCATTAAATTGTTCGTTGAACAGAAAAATAAACTTAACATGAAATCTAAATAAGCATTTTTATTCAAATGCAAAAATTATTATGAGTAATAAAAAAAGCTATGTTTAAAATGCAGCATACTTTCTGGTGGGGTTTTGCTGGGGCTGTAAAGAGGCAAAACTATCTAAGAAAACTTCTTGAATCTAACTACTTTCTAGACTGGCTATGAGGAGGATAAACTGGCATGTATTTGCCATTAATATAACATACACCCAGAAAAAAACATGGTAAATTAATAGTATTTTGATAGAAAACAATTATTAATACTATTAAAATTAGTGAATAGTAAGCGTACCATTATTTTAATAATATTAAAATTTTGTATACAATATTATGTTGTGCCATAAATTTTGTAATGTGTTCTTTTAATTACAATAAGCAAGACCTATAAATATTATATGATACGTATTATAAATATTATGGTATAGTTCCCAAAACGAGAGATAGGAAGTGTATTATTTTAATACATATATATACATACATATTTTGGACATTTTTTAATGTTTTTTTTTAACAAAGTACATCTTGAAATTTGTTTAGGGTTTGTAGCAATCTTTGCTCAAGAACTATTTCAATATATGCAAAAGAGTTTTTGTCCATTTCCTCTCTACTAGGATCACTGTACCTCGTAGAAAGCACAAAAAAGTGGTAATAAAAATTCTGAAAATGATTATATACATTATTTTTCATGTTAATTAATGCGTCGCATCGAATATTTAGGTGCACGGACATAACCCCCAACGCAAAGTGTGCCCAAACGTATCCAGTGCTGTTGGTCATTCTAAAAAACAGTTTCTGTGCACTCTGATATTGTAAATGCACAAGAATCTTTTAAAAACAATAGTTTTAATTTTGTTTAAATTATTTGAAAAGTGTGGTATGATACTAACTTCTGTAAAATTAATATAATTTTAGTAAAATATATAATATATATAATATATATATATATATATATATATATATATATATATATATATATATATATATATATATAATATAATAATAGTTTGGCACTACAGTTCTATAAGAACTTAGGCCGAGCTCTCTCACCATTTGAGCTGTGCTCTCTCACCATTTGTACTCAAAGTTGTAGGACCTACAGTTTATTGCCGAATCCGAACGGCGGGTGAGAGCTTTTCATAGGCAATGTTTTTACTCTCGGAGGTTTGCCATTTACTGCCGAGAGGTAGCGCGGTACAGAAAAATGTTTCTATGAAAAGATGTTGTTAGCCCCAGTCCAGGCTTGAACCGGTGACCTTTCGGCTCGCAGTCCAACGCACTAACCACTGAGCTACCGCGGCTACGAAATTAGCCAATTTAACTAATATTTCTATTTCTAAGTTTCCTTAATCAATATATATATATATATATATATATATATATATATATTTTCATATATATATTTTTTTTCATATATATTTTTTTATCGCTTTTTTTTCTTCTTTAAAAATTTAATAATTTATATTATTATCTTTTTTTTTTCTTCTCTTTAATTAAAATTTGTATCCCTCTTTTTTTTAATTTTTGTTTGTTTTTTTATATCTCTTTTTATTTTTTCTTCTTCTATTTTTATTTCTTAAAATTTAATATTAATTTTTTTTCTCATTAAAAATTTAATATTGAATACCTCTTTTTTCTAAATAAATATTTGAATACTAACTGATATTTTTCTTCTTCTTTAAGTATTATTATAAGTAAGTTCTTCAAATTCATTTAAAATGTATTTGTTATATTTAAACTTATTCAACTTGAATTATATTAATGTACAAGAGTAACTAAAATTTCTCTGCATGTAAATAAATATAAATAGAGTTGCGATTTATTTTCTTAATATGTTTAATATTTTATTTTATTATTTTCGTGTACTTATATAAGTCATATTATATGATATTTATTTTCATTGTTTATGGTATCAAAAAAAAAACTGTAAGATCTGCACTTATATGCCAGCTATGAACGCTCGCTTTGCATATGATATACATACGTTCGTACAAATAAGATCGAATATTTGTTTGTATGCATATGTACTTCAGCATGAAACACTTGGATGGAATGACCATTTTCAAGGTTCTTAGCTTGTGTTATTAATGTAAGTCAGTAATGCAATTGATGTTTTGCATTATCTGTATTGAATACGACAATTTTATTACTAACTTTGTTTTGACTTTAAATGAATGCAATTGGTTGCATGTGACTAATTAATTTCTTTTCTCAATTGATGTTTATCTAACTTTAAAATTATAAGTTCTTCTCCTAAAATAGTTGTATATATATATTTTATTTTTTATTACTAAATTATTGTTTTTAATATGTTTTTATTTCTGTTTTCCTAAACTATTTATATGTATTTCTTCTGGTTAGATTTGTGTTTTTTTTATTTTTTAACTTTTTACGCTATTTGTGATATGCCTTCAACAAATTATTATGAATTTTCTTATCTTTGTTTTTGAACAATATCGTCGTGGTCACTGGCCCACTTCCCTCTACGACCACGTTGGGTCCCTTCCAAATTGAAGAGAACTTATTCTTCCTAGTTTGGTTTTTCATTAAAACCATGCCGTGTGTTTTAAATTGAATAGGGTTGAGGTTCTTGACGTATTGTTTTTTCGACAACTCCTTGGCCCTACATTGATTTTGCCTGACGATCTTGTGCGATCGCTGTATTTGGTACATTAGTACCTTATTGTAGTCTTCTGCGTTTTACAAAGGTGAACATTTACGCTTTAAATTCGTAGGTATGTCAAATTCAAACCCGTACAACGTACGACCCGTCGACGTTTGCACCGTGTTATTATGAACATGCATTGCAAAATTTAACCATTGGTCCCAGTTTGACCCATCTTCTTTAGCAAAACTACGTAAATATTCAGCTAGTGGACGATGACTTCGTTCCAATGACCCATTAGCCTGTGGGTGGTATGGTGTTATATGTAATTTATATAATATCCGAATATTTACATGTATCCGAAAATAGTTTGGAAACGAAATTCGATCCATTGTCTGTTACCAATACTTTGGGTATATTGTGGCGTGTAACTATTTCGTTGAAGAATGCTTTTGCTACGGTGTTGGCTTCCGCATCGGGTATATCCACACAGCATATAAATTTAGAAAAATCGTCTTGAAACCTTAAGATGTATTTATTCCCTGAAATAGTTTCAGGCAGAATACCCACCAGGTCCATGTACACTTTGTCAAAGGGTCTGACTGGCGTATCAGTTAGAACCATTTGCATCTTCGTCAACTCTTGTTTACCTGTCATTTTGAAAAATGTTTCACGTAATCTTTTATTTGCTTTTGCATACCCTTCCATCGGTATTGTTGCCGAATTCTTAGAAATGTTTTTACCCGACCTTGGTGACCACCTAACGGTGAATCGTGAAAATCATTAATTACCATCTCTATGTCCCGAGGTTCAGTTAGAATTATTATATTGTCATTTTCCTTTGTTATCAAATCGTCAGGATCGCATTCTGACTGTTTGTTATCGTCTTCCTTGTCTCTTTTCTTAGTTTTCGAACGTGTTTGTACTACAACTTCTTTTTCAGTATTATTCGGTATGCGGCTAAGCGCATCCGCGTTTAAATTACTTTTTCCTGGTTTGTAATAAATTTCGAAATCATATTCTGATAATTTGTGTCGGAAAAGCGCGAGGCGTGATGTCTGATCTTTTAAGTTTGCAATACCTTTTTGTGGGCTGATGATCTGTATAAATTTTAAATGACTTTCCCAAAAGATATGCCCTAACATTTTTTGTTGCCCATACAATTGCCAAAAATTCTTTCTCTACAGCAGAATAGCGTGTTTCCGCATCGTTAAGATTCCTACCGCAAACGCGATCGGATGGTCGCTTCCAACTTCACCTTGCGACAGAACCGCGCCAATTGCTTCTTTACTGGCGTCTGTCGTGAGCAAAAAAGGTTCGTTAAAGTCCGGATAAGCTAGTATGGGTGGTGACATAATTGCCTAAGTTTTAAAAACGAATTCTGGCAATTTTCATTCCATGTGTCCTTTTTAAGCAAACAGTTTATTGGTAATGACAGTTTCGCCATACCTCCTATCAATTTTCTGTAATAATTAATTAAGTCTAAAAATGCTTGAACTTTCTTCCTATTTTTCGGAACTGGAATATTTTTTACACACTCTACTTTCGCTGGATCTGGTAGGGCACCTAACTCAGAACACTTGTGTCCTAAATATATAACCTCGCGCCGCAAAAACTGACATTTTTCTGTAAATTTTATTTCCATAAACCACTATGTCATCTAAATAAACGAAACAGTCAATACCCTGTAAACCTGTTAGTATGTGGTTCATTATCCTTTGAAAGGCGGCAGGTGCCCCCGTTAGACCGAATGGCATTCTGTTAAATTCGAAATGACCAAATCCTGTACTGAAAGCAGTTTTTTCTTTGTTACTATCTTCAACTAGAACCTGATGGTAACCACTTGCTAAATCTAGTGTTGAAAAATACCGACTATGACCTAACTGGTCTAAAATCTCATTTATTCGTGGTATCGGAAACACCTGTTTGATGGAGACGTCATTTAATTTTCGGAAATCTATAACCAGTCTCCATTTCTTATTGCCATCTTTATCGCCCTTTTTAGATACCAATAATAATGGGGAATTCCAAGGCGACATGCTTGGTGAAATAATTCCATCGTCTATCATCTTTGATACTTGTCTATTAATCTCATTTCTATGAATATGAGGAAGTTTATACTGTTTCTGATTTATTGGTGGCTGATTCCATTGAGTGGGTATATGATGTTTTAATATCGGAGTGAATGTTAATTCATCCCCTTCCAAATGAAAAACGTCATGATATGACAAGCATATATTTTGCAAACATGCAACTTCTTCTTTATTTAATGATTCATCGATCTTTACATTCCCTAATAATCTATCAATTCTATTTTGTATATTAACCGAGTTTATTGTATTTATTGTAGAACTCGCCTTTGTTGCTTCTTTATATTTGTTAAAATTTGAAAATTATGGCTTGAAATTGCTATCAATGGTCACTTCCTTATCGGTGGCATTTAAAATTGATGCATATACTCTATTTCTTCTAACGTTTGTTAAACTCTCTCCCAAATAGCAATTGAAGACAATTTAATTTTACAAATCGTGAATTTATTATACATTTCTGACGATAAAACGCACATAACGCTAATAATAAAAAGAAATATTGAAATTACTTCATTACAAATTATACTCGCCCCTGTACGGAATATATCCACAGTCTTGCCAGACGTTTGATCTATAATTCCCAGATTTTCAGGGCAGTTAATTACGACTTTCTTTTTATTTGATTTACTTTTGATTTTATTATTCTTGATTTTAATATTTTTAACTTCCAATTGAATTGGTTTTACTTTCTTTACTCTATTTGTTTTTTTTTATAATTTGTTTATTTTTAATTTCCTTAATTCCTATATTCTGTTCATTATTCGTGTCAAGTTGTGTATTATTACTATTTAGTTCATTATATGTTTTTGTTGGAAGATTTCTATCTTCATTAATATGTATTTTTATTTTTTGTTCTTCATTTTCTGCGTTAATCATATTCGCTGTTTTATTTTATTGTAGTGTCCTCTTTGGAACTTCTACAACTACTGGCCTTACTACACTATTTGCTAAGGGTCCCCAGTTTAATGGTCTTGACTGGGCCCTGGTAGTTTCCCTGTGGAACGCTATTATTGTTTCATAATAATATGTCCGCCTTTCTGCACCAAGTGCAATATTTAGCGAGCCTGCTTCCAAATTCCCATTACCATTACCATTATTTCCTTGCATCACTTGTGTATCGCGTTTAACGCGACAATTCCCCTCGACGTGTCCCCCTCTATGGCACCAATCGCATCTCAATCCTGGATCACTCCCGCCTTGGTTCTGTATACCATCTTGACCATTTACCTTAGGTACAGGTGGCTGACTTCCTTGGGGAGCAGTATTTTCTGGAAAACCATTCCGACCCGAACGATCTGTACACTGTTCATGTCCATAAGTACGACAGTCTCGGAATGTTTCTCCGTGTATGACATTCATCCCTCAGATGTCCCTTCTTCTTGCAAAAAAGAACATGTAGGATTGGCTGCTTCATACCTACGTTTTGTGTTTTCTCTTCCGTCTTCTTTTTTTCGTGCATTACGATTATTTGGCCGATGAGGGCTCATTGAAATTGACTCCAAACTTGCCTATGCCTGTTAACTCTGCTGACTCCCTTTGTATCGTGGCATGGTCCTATGCCTCTTCCACCAATTTCTCCAGTGTGGTTTGCCTACTGCTCAACATGAGCATTCGCAAAGTGTCATCCCGAAGTCCTAACTTATATGAGCTTTTAACTAAATTATTCAATTCATTAACGAACACGTGTCTTTCGTATCATTACATTTATATTTAATCGTGCTTAATGCTGCCGACTGCAGGTTAACCAAACGCATCAAAAAAGATCTAATATTTTCCCCCGGATACTGAGATGCCTTTCTAATGTCATATTGAATGGCATCTACTGACCTACATTCCAAGTACGCATTTCTTAACAGACTGTATAAATCATCTGTTGTCTCAAACTCCTTTGAACTTACTAAGTCAAAAGCATCTCCGTGTAAACGAACCCTAACGCCTTTAATAAACTCCTTCATTTGTTCAGAATTTAATTCTGCCCTTACCACTTCACATACTTCAATAAAATGGTGAAGATCCGTTCTCAGCGATGATGAGTCTGCACCTGCAAAATATGGCACCGCATTTTTAACGAATTTCGCGACATCGCATAATACCATGTTGCCCTGTGTTGTGATGTCGTCATTATGGAATCCTTGTGGTATAAGGATGTTTCGTGCGCTGTCTTAACCTCCTCATTCAAATATCTAATACGCGCGTTCAACTCCTGTATTTTGTTGTTCGCTTCCTCCAACGTCGCGTACTCCTCCCTTGCCTGGCGTCTGACAGAATTATTTATTGATTCCTCAGAAATATTCTTTTCTTTCAATAAATTTCTTAACCTTCTCCATATTAGCTGATTCTTCTAACTCTGCTGTACGTTTTAAACAATAATCGTTTAAACGCTTTTTCCACACGTCAACTAATCTCTCTAATTCACCATTTTCTGCTAGAACCGATTTAATTTTTAAATTCTGGAATTTAAAAATTAAATCGGTTTTAGCAGAAAACAGTGAATTGGAGGGATTAGTTGACGTGTGCAAAAAACGTTTAAACGATTATAGTTAAGAACTCTTCTACTATTTTATCTGCCTCCTCTAATTTAGACAAATGCAGAATTATAGATATATTATCTTTTAATAATGCTGTATTATCTTTATTTAGTATTGTTGGTACAAATTACGACCACAATTTTTCAACAAATCTGTCTAATTCGCTAGATTGCTTTTAAATATACGCATTTAATTCATTAGCACCTGCCATTAAATATTTTCAATAAATTTAAAACGTTATCTTTATCGTTTAATTAAAAAAAGAAAAATTACATCAAGTTGTAATTGAAAATTCCAATGAAACAAAAATGTTACCCAATCAATTTTCGCACTCATGAAGTATAACTATAAACTAAATTTATTTATTTTTTTAATTCGGTTTTCTATTATATTTGTAAAGTAAAATAATTTTATTTTTCCAAATAATATTTCCTGAATTATCGAGAAAAAATATTATGTTTATATTGGGTTACTCAAGATTGTACAAAAAAAAATGTTGACATAAAACGATTTTGTAATATAATTATTTTCAAAATCATAACAGCAATCAGTGCCGTGTTTACACGCTTTAAAATTTAATCAAATCTTTTAGTTTTTATTTGTTATACACTGGAGGGTCCGTAGTTTGGAATCTCAGTGTTATTTCAATTATTATATTGTCCTTTTTTCAGACAATTTGTAAAATTTTGATTTTTAATAAAAATATGTTTAAATTAAAATTTATGTTATCACTGTTACTATGTAATTATTTCTATAGTACAGAAGACGTTTAAGAGAAATGTCAAGTGTAAATTAATTATTTAGAATTATAGAAAATTGACAAGCATAATTGCACCAACTAATTTTTGCATGTTTTGCCTGGTTGTTTTGTGCTTGTACTAAATTCGCATTTAGTTCATTGCACAAAATGATATTATAGGCCTTGCTATGCAGAAGTTGTGCAGAAGACCGCTGATGAAGAAGCTTGGCAGCTGCCGAAACAGCTGTACGGTCAGCCAACAACTTTTTGTTTTTGTCAATTGTTGCTTGTTTCACTCCCCAGTACATAGCACTTTGTATCTGGCAAGATCTTGAGCCCGCAAAAACAATATTTTTGCAATAACTCTATTTTAGGTCGAAAAGCAAACAACAATTTTTCTTGAATATTTCCAAATGTTATTTCTGACAACACATTCGGAAAATATATTGATTTTTTTATCGCATTTTATTTTTAATTTAATTAGATATAAAAATTAATTCTCTTTATCAACAGCCATCAGTGCTGGGAAAAACTGATACGTTTTGAATATAAATACATGTTTGATTTTATAGTGTTATCGTTTTATAATTAATTAAAATTATAATTTGCATACTAAAAGTATGAATTATTTTATTATGCACTAGAGGGTCCGGAGTTCGGATTCGCAGTATGTATTTTCTTTTATATATTTAATTTTTATATTTTTAAATTATTTAGAATGTTTAAAATCTTTTTATTTATAACTTTAGAAAACTCTCCCTATCTCTATAACAAAAAAAAAAACAAAATATAATTAAATCTTGTTTTCAAAACTCCCTTTTTTTAAATTTAAAAACAAATAATTAAAATTTTAACCACTTACCATTTTGGTTACTTTTCGTTCACGTTCTCCTTCCTTCGTCCTTCTTTCCACTCTCGATTCTTGAGAGGTTGGTACCGACGTACCGGCTGCGCCAAATGTTGAAAGACGTTTCCTAATGTTTTCCACTGTTGTAATAACTTTACACTTTTATTTATTTTTTTGTTTGTAGGCTCTTTTGGTCTGATGTTTTTAAATGTAAATAAAAACTTTTATTTCATTTCCTTTCCCGACGTTTCGTTGGTTTTATTCCAACATCTTCAGGGTTGAATTTTAATAAATCTGTAAATTATTTAATTTTATAGTTTTACCACAATCAATTTTTTAAACATTTTAACATTTTTCACACTTACTTAGTTTCTAGTTTACATTTAGGTAAATAACAACATTAATTTTAAAAACAAATTTAAATTTTACATTATTATTAACACTAAACGATTAACAACTTTTATAACTTTTATATTTACTTTTAAATTTTAATGTTACTTTTTATTTAACACTACCCCCACTTGAGGTTGATTAAACTACACTCTTTTAAATTGCAACGAAAGGTATTAACAATACCTTCGTTGCAAGCTTTTCTTAAATTCTATTTTCACTATGTTCTAGTGAGTTTTCACTTTCACTCAATTTTGGTGTACGTGACTTTTGAAGAAAGTCCGATTTGTAGTTTTTGGCTGACACCAATTGCGAAATATCAGAATTGTTGACAAACGCTGATCTGCTTATCTTAACATAGCCCCTAATCATGCAATGATAAATAATATTGCAAGCTTCTGTTAACGGTGCAAGCTAACTTGAAAGAAACTGAAGGACGACAGTAGAGCGATCAACAGATAAATACTATACCTTTCTTCCTCCTTTATTTATTATTTTGTATTTTTTTATTTTTTAACTAAGAATTATCTATGAAGTAACCGAAATTAAACTGAAATGAATTTGTAGATATAAAAATGTATTTTAGTTTTAAATATATATATATATTTATTTATATATATATATATATATATATATATATATATATATATATATATATATATATATATATATATATTTATATATATATATATATATATATATATATATATATATATATATATATATATATATATATATATATATATATATATATATATATAAATAAATATATATATATATATATATATATATAATAAAGATAAGATGAAACACAATGGACCAGATTTGGTCCATTGTTATTTGGTCCACTTTTATTAATACAGAAAAGTTCAAAAATAGTCAAATACAATTTTAATCGATGTTTTATTCCAGTTTATAAAAATTCATTGAATTGTTCGTTAAACAGAAAAATAACTTTGACATGAAATCTTAATCAACATTGTTATTCAAATACAAAAATTATTGTGAGTAAAAATCTATTTAAAAAAAAATCTGTTTTTAAAATGCAGCATACTTCCCGTATAAATAAATTTTATTTGTTATTCAAAACTTTTGAATGAGAAACAAAATAAATAACAGATTAACAATTTTTTTTTATTCTGCAAATAAAATATAATAATTACACGGTGCCGAACATAACCCCCCAATTCGAATTGAGGGTTATGTCACGGCACATAATGGCTGCATTCAGCCACCTCAACAGTTGCGAAACTGCTCAGTAACTAATCGCTCTCTGTTACTAAATGCACCGCTATCTCAGCTGTCAATTTACAAATTAATTTATTATTAATATTTTATTAAAGTTACATACAACTCTTTAATTGATTAAAACATATTTTCCAATCTAAATCCCATTTTTGTTTATAAATATGTGAGTTAAAATGTCATCGAATGGCATCGATAACAAAGGCAAATGTAGCGTAAAAATGTCATGCTGGAAAAAATGGCGACCGTTTGTTAAACATGTTGAGGGTAGCATGTCATTCAAGCACAAATTGCTCAACAGCTCCACAACTGCTTAGGTCGCTGAATGCAGCCATTTATTCGATGCGACGCTATTAATTTACATGAAAAATAATGTATATGATAATATTTAGAATTTTTATTACCACTTATATATATATATATATATTTATTTATATATATATATATATATATATATATATATATATATATATATATATATATATATATATATATATATATATATATATATATATAAATAAATATATATATATATATATATATATATATATATATATATATAATAAAGATAAGATGAAACACAATGGACCAGATTTGGTCCATTGTTATTTGGTCCACTTTTATTAATACAGAAAAGTTCAAAAATAGTCAAATACAATTTTAATCGATGTTTTATTCCAGTTTATAAAAATTCATTGAATTGTTCGTTAAACAGAAAAATAACTTTGACATGAAATCTTAATCAACATTGTTATTCAAATACAAAAATTATTGTGAGTAAAAATCTATTTAAAAAAAAATCTGTTTTTAAAATGCAGCATACTTCCCGTATAAATAAATTTTATTTGTTATTCAAAACTTTTGAATGAGAAACAAAATAAATAACAGATTAACAATTTTTTTTTATTCTGCAAATAAAATATAATAATTACACGGTGCCGAACATAACCCCCCAATTCGAATTGAGGGTTATGTCACGGCACATAATGGCTGCATTCAGCCACCTCAACAGTTGCGAAACTGCTCAGTAACTAATCGCTCTCTGTTACTAAATGCACCGCTATCTCAGCTGTCAATTTACAAATTAATTTATTATTAATATTTTATTAAAGTTACATACAACTCTTTAATTGATTAAAACATATTTTCCAATCTAAATCCCATTTTTGTTTATAAATATGTGAGTTAAAATGTCATCGAATGGCATCGATAACAAAGGCAAATGTAGCGTAAAAATGTCATGCTGGAAAAAATGGCGACCGTTTGTTAAACATGTTGAGGGTAGCATGTCATTCAAGCACAAATTGCTCAACAGCTCCACAACTGCTTAGGTTGCTGAATGCAGCCATTTATTCGATGCGACGCTATTAATTTACATGAAAAATAATGTATATGATAATATTTAGAATTTTTATTACCACTTCTTTGTGCTTTCTGTTAGAATACTACAACAGATAATAATAATAATGATAGTTTGGCACTACAGTCCTATAAGAACTTAGGCCGAGCTCTCTCACCATTTTGAGCTGTGCGTGTTATATTTGTACTCAAAGTGGTGGGACCTACACAGTTTATTGCCGAATCCGAACGGCGGGTGAGAGCTTTTCATAGGCAATGTTTTTACTCTCGGAGGTTTGCAATTTCATGCCGAGAGGTAACGCGGTATAGAAAAATGATTCTATAAAAAGATGTTGTTAGCCCCAGTCCAGGCTTGAACCGGGGACCTTTCGGCTCGCAGTCCAACGCACTAACCACTGAGCTACCGCGGCTACATACTACAAAGTAATTTATGATTGTTCAAGTTTATACAAATTTTCTGTCTGACATTTTTTTTTATTACTAAATAAATCTTTGTTCTGTTCACGTTTAAATTCTTCCAGTCGTTTATTTTTATACCCTACACTAAGAGTGAAAGGGTATATTCAGTTTGGTACGCCGTTTGTAACACCCAGAATGAATTTAAAACGAAAAGTCACCAAATACATTAAAATTTCCCATGTGATCTAACCTTCCCAATTGGTTTTATTTCGATTCTACTTAAAACTAAGAATTCTATCAGGTTATGAGCCCAGCTACAATAGGAAAGGTTTCGATTGAAAAATTAACATCCTCGAACTACCAGATGTGGAAATTTCGCATGGAAATGCTTTTATCGCATGCAGAAATCTGGTATATCGTAGAAAATGATATTCCAACTCCTGAGACGGAAACCTTTAAAAAGGACAACCGGAAGGCAATGACAACAATTTCTCTCGCTGTTGATGACGAGCAACTCATGCATATCCGGGCCAAAAGGTATGCAAGAGATACGAACGGAAAAGTCTTTCTTCGTAGATGTACCTTCTTCGAAAAATGTACAGTATAAGTTTCAAGGATGGCGAAGAAATGGGAGAACACATTGCAAAAATGTTACAAATCACTGATAAGCTTCAAGGTTTAGGAGAGAATTTAAAGGACAACCACATCATTGCTATGCTGTTATGTAGTTTACCGGACAGCTATGGAATCTTGGTAACTGCATTGGAAGGACGAGAAGAGAACGATTTCAGCATTGAATATTTTACGGGCAAGCTTTTAGACAAAGCAAAACGAAGACGGGAATGTAATGCAAGTATGGTACAAACTCAGGTCTTGAAGATTGGGCACAAATCAGGGAAGAAGAACATGCGTTGTTTCTGGTGCAAAAAGGAAGGTCACTTCAAGAGAGATTGTCCCAAGAGAAGGAAACTGAATCAGTCTTCGGCAAGTATTGCTGGTGCTTCAGAGGAACAATGTCTGCATGGCGGTACTGGCGGTAATGTAGCTGATAAATGGATCATCGATTCAGGTGCGTCATCACATATGTCGAGTAATCAGTCATTGTTCGTTTCTTTGGATTGTAACGCAAAGAGCTCGATTTGCATTGCGGATAACAGTTACATGGCAGCTGAAGGTATTGGTGATATACTTTTACTGCGCTGGGATGGACATAAAAGCAAAGAGTTTCGACTGAAAAAGGTTTTGTTTGTTCCTGAACTAAACGGCAATCTTTTTTCGGTAAAGCAAGCCACACGACAAGGCTGTGAAGTAGTTTTTGATGATAAAAATTGCTATATCATGAGAGATGGTGAATGTTGCATAGTTGGACGAATGGGCATAAGTTTATACAAAATTTGTAGAATGGAAGACACAAGAGTAGCTGATGCTGAAAATGAGTCATGTATTCATCTGTGGCACAGGAGGTTGGGGCATCGAAATTTAGCAGATATCAAGAAAATGGATATGGTAAAATCAGTCGATGGTATGAAAATCACAAAATGTAATGAAAACCTCAAATGTCAAACATGCATTTTGACGACATCGATTCGCACACCATTTCCAAAAGAAAGCAACTCCAAACCAAGGGAACCATTTGATCTAATTCATTCGGATGTATGCGGACCATTAGATGTCAAAACTCCAGGTGGTAAACAGTATTTCTTAACATTAATTGATGATTTTTCCAGGTTCGCATACGTTTACCTCCTGACACATAAAAGTGAAATGGCCGATAAGTTTATTGAGTTTGTCCATGAAGTTCAAAATATTCATGGAAGGAAACCAAAAGTATTTAGGTCAGACAACGGTGGTGAGTACATCTGCAATAATTTACAAACCTACGAAATGAAGGGATCAAGTGGCAATCAACTCACCACAGCAAAATGCTATCGCTGAACGTAAAAATCGGACACTTTTGGAAATGGTGAGAGCGATGCTTGAGGACGCGGATCTTGAGAAGAAATACTGGGGTGAGTGCATTATGACTGCAACATACTTGCAAAATCGAATAATTACAAATGGAAACGAAGAAACACCATTTACTCGACTCAACAAGTGTAAAACAAGTGTTTGGTTGTCGCGCATTTGCTTTAGTACCCCACGTTAAAAGAAAGAAGTTGGACAATGTGGCAAAAGAAGGTGTTTTCGTAGGATATAGTACAGAGTCGAAGGGATATAGGATCTTATATCCAGCTACGAATACCATAACGGTGAGCAGATATGTGAATTTTGACGAACAAAATAAGATTGTTTTCATCAGTGAAGGGCAATGCAAAAACAATGTCATAGTATCATTAAGGAATGAAGAAGATGAGGAGGAGGAAGAAAGAAACGAAGAACAACATGCGGTAGAAGATACTGAAGAGTAATACCAATCGGCAGATTCGTCGGGCGAAGAACCACAGAATCAACAAATCCTACGTCGTTCATAGAGAATTCGAAAACAAGCGTCAAGTTCTACTCATTTCGCGTGTTTTGCTGAGCCTAATTCATGGAAAGATATGATAAAACTTGAAGAGGAGGAGCAAACTAAATGGAAAATTGCAGCCGAACAGGAAATTAAATCAATTTTGGACAACAACAATCAAAATGGATCTTTAAGGTGAAACAAACAGCAGACAACGAGTTTCAGTACAAAGCGTGCCTTATAGCAAAGGGCTACACACAAAAGTTCGGAAAGGATTATGATGACACATATGCCCCTGTAGGTAAATACATAACGGTTCGAATTTTGTTATGTATTTCAGCCAAAAGAAGTTTACAACTTCGACATAAAAACAGCATATTTAAATGGAGATTTGGAAGAATAAATATACATGATGCAACCGGAAGGTTACGAAGTTCCAGGTAAGGAAGGATATGTTTGTCATCTAATGAAGTCCTTGTATGGATTAAAACAAGCTGGTAGAGCTTGAAACAAGAAAATTCATACTGTACTGCAACTAATGGAATTTAAGAGGAATCCTGCAGATAATTGTTTGCTGTGGTGAGTTAATTTACCTGCTTATATATGTAGATGACATTAGTTTGCGCTAGAACTTTAAGTCAAATAGAAGAAGTTTACAGAGATTTGTCTAGTCATTTTGAAATGAAGAACATGGGTAATGTTTTATTGTATTTGGGTATGAACGTAATTCGCGATAATTGTGGAAACATGTACTTATCGCATAAAAGTAAAATCGAAACTCTCGTAAATTCAATAAATTTAGAAGAATCAAAATTCTCAAGCATTCCCATGAGTACAGAATATCCAAAATTAACAAATGAGCAACATTTTTTTTCGGATAACGCTATACCTGACATATCAGCAGCAGTTGGATATCTTTGTCGCAAGGTAAATGAACCAAAGAAGGCTGATTGGGAGGCTGCGAAATAGGTAGTAAAAGTATCTCAACTTGACGCAAAATCGAATGTTGATAATTTCAAATGATCCAGATCAAACAATTAGTTGTTATGTTGATTCAGATTGAGGTGGAGATCATTCGGATAGAAAATCTACAAGTGGTTTTTTATTCCTCATGGGTCACACTCCAATTTCCTGGAATATTCGAAAGCAAACTACCGTTTATCATCGACTGAGGCCGAATTCGTAGCAGCATCTCAAGCGGCGTAAGAGTTATTATGGGTAAAACAATTATTATCATATATGGATTTTAAACTTCAGAAAGACAATGTAATGTTCGAAGATAACCAAAGTTGCATCCGCATCGCGTTATCTGAAATGTTTACTGCAAGAACAAACCTTATGTCCGAAGAGGAGGTGACTATGGAATTCTATCCGTCAAATGAGATGCTGGCTGACGTACTTACAAAATCTCTGCCGAAAAATAAATTTGAATATATTATTTTTAAATTTATGACAAATGAACTATGGAGAAGGTGTGTTAGAATACTACAACAGATACTTTGTAATAATAACTTGTTAATATTAAAACTAAGTAATTTATGATTGTTCCAGTTTATGAAAATTTTCTGTCTGAAACTATTAAAAAATTACGCTGTCTATTATATCAGTGCCGTACTCTTGCGCCACATAAGCATGTCATACAACAACAAAATTAACTGGCAGTGAAAACGAGAATTTTTCTGCCCCGGGCAGATATGTGTAGGTTGTTATCGCTGGTGCACGGAGTTGCCCCGTAAAATATATACCCTAGCACATGCACGATATGCTTCTTGGTTTTCTCATTTTAGGTCTGCGCGTACTAAAGTTTTTATTTTCTGCGCTTAGCTACAGCTCGGTTTCTTAATTTTTTGAAATGAAAGCATTACTCTTTGCGAAGTGATGTGTGTAAAAAAATGTGATGTCCTAGTGCGTTGTCTGCAAACAAATATACTTTTCATTGGAAGCAGTGAGCGTGCGTGCAAATCCGATTTCTGATTAAAATACAATACTGCAAATACAATTATCCCATCTACTACTATGGAGTAAATTGAAATCGTTGATATGAACATTTACAGTCTGATATTGTATCTTGATGTGAGTGACTGTTTGCGTTCAAGATGTCACTCACATCGCCTCGAAAAATATATTTCATATCTGCATGCATTCCGCCCGTCAAGCTCTTACGTTGATTTTGAAGGCTCTTACGTTCTACGACTCTCGAAAACATATCGTGTTACCAGCAAACAAATTGCAGACAAAAAAATTAAAAATTTATTAAAAAGTTACGAACTTTTGAATCTGCCAATACTTATTATAGAAATAAATGAGACTTGATTCGAGAATCGAATATCGATTAGGTAAACGAATAACTGTTGTTCTGAAAAACTTGGCAAAATTATGTTTGTGTGAGTTTCATAATTTTTGCAAATTTGTTATAATTTGCTTTGTAAATGGATTTTTTTTGATGAAAAGAAATGTGCAGTGTATTAAAAAATATTGTTGTGCATCCTTTTTAGGTGCAATTAGTGCTTTGTTTCCTAAAAATTAAAGTGAACAATCGTGCGGGTTAGTTTTATAAAATACAAAATATTTCCTGAGAAAATCAAGAAGCATATCGCGCGTGTGTTAGGGTATATATTATTCGGGGCAACTCCGTGCAACATCGAAAACAACCTACACATGTCTGCCCGGGGCAGAAACATATGCATTTTCACGGCCAGTTAATTTTGTTGTTGTATGACATGTTTATGTGGCGCAAGAGTACGGCACTGATATAATAGACTGCGCAATTTTTTTAATTGTTTTTAAATAAAACTTGATAATACAGAAAAGTTCAGAAATATGCAAGTACGCTTTTAATCGATGTTTTAATTTTGTTTATAAAAATTGTATCATTAAATAGTTCGTTGAACAGAGAAATAAACTTAACATGAAATCTTAATAAACATTTTTATTCAAATACAAAAATTATTATGAGTAATAAAAAAAAGCTATGTTTAAAATGCAGCATACTTTCTGGTGGGGTTTTTGATTTTTAACAAATTGCGACCCAAAAACTTAACTGCTCTATAACATTTTATTTGCGATCCGGTTTACCACTAAATGAAATTTTAAAGTTAATATATAGTGACCCAAAGATAAAATTTTCAATGTTTGTTGAAATGTTATCTAAAAAACTATGTTTCGCAATACGTTTCGTTGGTAATAATAATTGCTGTTATCCCATACACACCCTAAAATAATTTTATTTATTTTTATAAAAAGTTTTTAAAATTTTTTTAGATTTTTTCTGAAAATATAAATACAACCAGTGAAAATCCAAAATCTTTTATGAAGAATAATCACATTGACCCACACATAAAATATTCTTATACATTTTTTGTGAATTTTTTAAGCTTTATTTTCTAAAAAAGTATTGGGACTCGTTATTAATTTAAAAATAATTTTTTAAATTAAGCCATCCAGACCCAACATTTTATTATTGAATTTTTTGAGAATTTCTCAAGTCATTTCATTTGAATATTATTTAAATCCAACCCCAATAAAAAATATGGCGGCTCTGACAGCATTTATTCAATTCGGAAACGACATTATTAAATTTGAGCAAACTATTTGCGAGACCCCTACTCATGATTTAGTACTTGATGCCTTAGAGTTTCATCGGAAGCAGCTTACTTTTCTGTGGGATAATTTCCAAAATTCGTATAATACTATACGAAGCAGAGCTCTCGATTACCCGGGTACCTGGGCTACCCGGCTTTTTCGAGCTAGCCGGGTATTACACGGGTTTTTCGAGCTATCCGGGTATTACCGGGGTAGCTCGAATACTCGAAAACCCGGGTATTAAATGTTCGAGCTACCCGGGTAGTTCGCAAAACTCGGGTAGTTTGTTTGTTCGTTTGTTCAAGCTATTCGAGTAGCTCGTTAGTTCGAGTGGCTCGATTGCTCGTTTTTTGCTATAATATGTATTGCCAGATTCAAAGTTTGTATTTTTTTAATACATTTTTAATTTTTTTATCTGAAATTTGTTTTACTGGTAGTATGTCATGTTTTCAATATTCGTAGAACGTAAGAACCATCAAATTCAACGTAAGGGATTGACGGGCGGAATGCATTTTTTCAGGCGATTTGAGTGACAGCTTGAACGCAATCAGTCACTCACATCGATATACAATATCTGGCTGTAAGTTTTCACATCAACGATTTCAATTTACTTCAATAGTAGTAGATGGGATAATTTTATTTGGAGTATTGGCAGTATTGTACTCAGAGATCGGATTTCAACGCACGTGCACTTCTTCCATAAGAAGAAAATTTCTTTATGCAGACAATGCACTAGGACAACACATCCCTTCGCAAATGAAAATAAAGAAACCGAGCTGCAGCCAAGCGCAGAAAATAAAAACTGTAGTACGCGCAGACCTAAAATGAGAAAATCAAGAAGCATATCGCGCATGTGCTAGGGTATATATTATTCGGGGCAACTCCGTGCAACATCGAAAACAACCTACACATGTCTGCCCGGGGCAGAAACATATGCATTTTCACGGCCAGTTAATTTTGTTGTTGTATGACATGTTTATGTGGCGCAAGAGTACGGCACTGATATAATAGACTGCGCAATTTTTATAATTGTTTTTAAATAAAACTTGATAATACAGAAAAGTTCAGAAATATGCAAGTACGCTTTTAATCGATGTTTTAATTTTGTTTATAAAAATTGTATCATTAAATAGTTCGTTGAACAGAGAAATAAACTTAACATGAAATCTTAATAAACATTTTTATTCAAATACAAAAATTATTATGAGTAATAAAAAAAAGCTATGTTTAAAATGCAGCATACTTTCTGGTGGGGTTTTTGATTTTTAACAAATTGCGACCCAAAAACTTAACTGCTCTATAACATTTTATTTGCGATCCGGTTTACCACTAAATGAAATTTTAAAGTTAATATATAGTGACCCAAAGATAAAATTTTCAATGTTTGTTGAAATGTTATCTAAAAAACTATGTTTCGCAATACGTTTCGTTGGTAATAATAATTGCTGTTATCCCATACACACCCTAAAATAATTTTATTTATTTTTATAAAAAGTTTTTAAAATTTTTTTAGATTTTTTCTGAAAATATAAATACAACCAGTGAAAATCCAAAATCTTTTATGAAGAATATTCACATTGACCCACACATAAAATATGCTTATACATTTTTTGTGAATTTTTTAAGCTTTATTTTCTAAAAAAGTATTGAGACTCGTTATTAATTTAAAAATAATTTTTTAAATTAAGCCATCCAGACCCAACATTTTATTATTGAATTTTTTGAGAATTTCTCAAGTTATTTCAATTGAATATTATTTAAATCCAACCCCAATAAAAAAATATGGCGGCTCTGACAGCATTTATTCAATTCGGAAACGACATTATTAAATTTGAGCAAACTATTTGCGAGACCCCTACTCATGATTTAGTACTTGATGCCTTAGAGTTTCATCGGAAGCAGCTTACTTTTCTGTGGGATAATTTCCAAAATTCGTATAATACTATACGAAGCAGAGCTCTCGATTACCCGGGTACCTGGGCTACCCGGCTTTTTCGAGCTAGCCGGGTATTACACGGGTTTTTCGAGCTATCCGGGTATTACCCGGGTAGCTCGAATACTCGAAATCCCGGGTAGTAAATATTCGAGCTACCCGGGTAGTTCGCAAAACTCGGGTAGTTTGTTCGTTCGTTTGTTCAAGCTATTCGAGTAGCTCGTTAGTTCGAGTAGCTCGATTGCTCGTTCATTGTTCGAGCTGCTCGAATAACTCGTTCGTTCGTTTGTTCGATTGACGATTTCTCATTTGATCGCTTGTTAATTTGTATGTCCGTTCGTTTGCTTGATATGGAAGTTGGTCGGATGTGGTTGGAAAAATATGGTTGGACAAAAGTGGGTGGGTGGGCAAAAGTGGGCGGAAAGTGATAAAAATACCGAAAAAATTGTTATTGTAGAAATCGGTAGCAGCCATCGTGGGTACCATCGAATGGTACCACTCTCGGTGGTCCATGACCCCCAAAAGGGGGTCAAAAACCAAAAAAACCTTTCTGTCCACAATTTTTTTTAATGCGGAAATGGATAGCGAAACTCATTAGAAGACTAATGGTACCCTTTGGAGTGGTTCATGGCCCCCAAGAGGGGTCAAAAACCCATTTATTTCCGAAATAACAATTTTTGGGTCATAAATGGGTTTTTGACCCCTTTTGGGGGTCATGGACCACTCCAAATGGTACCATTAGCCTTCTAATGATGTCCGCTATCGATTTCCGAAATAAAAATTTTTGGGTCATAAATGGGGTTTTGTACGGTTAATCATAGGTTCAGGATTTTCAAAAGTTTCTGGATCGGCTTGCTCATATTCGACACATAATTTTGTTTTTAGATCATTTAAAATTTTATTTTTTAAATATTCTGTTTCATGATCCATATTTTTGTTTCGTGGATCAAAGAAAGACGCTATCATTCTTGGCGTTATACAATCGATGTTGCTATTGGAAAACTGAAATCTCTTTCTAAGATCTTCCACTGTAGTACGTTTAAATTCGTTGATCACTTCAATGTCGTCGGGTGCCTCATTTAAGTGATTTTCTATTAAGAAATAAACCATTGGACGAACAACTGAAGTTGGAGAATTCGTTTCAGAGCATAGTAGATCAGTCAAAGCGTATGCTGGTCTTAAGACGTCAGCTAATTTCTCCATTATAATCCATTTATGTTCGAAAATTTCTAATCTTTTTGCTGTGGCTACATTTGTGTGTAATCTATCTGTTAACACATTAACTAATGGTTGCCTATTTTTCAAAAGTCTATCGAGCATCATGTATGTATAATTCCATCGGGTTGAATTTTTTTGGAGATGGGTTTTCGATGGAAATCCCAATTGTTGTTGTTTTGTGTGCAAAGCGCACATTGCTGTGGATAAATGTTTGAAATGTCCTACAACTTTACTGGCTTTTGCAATAATATTTTGAATATCATTGATCTAATCCTTTGTTGATGCTCAATTGCAATGCATGTGCTGCACATGTTAAACATTGCCTTTGTTCCAACGAGTTTATTAGAGTCATTGAGTTGATAATGTTTGCTGCGTTGTCCGTTACAATAGCAGTTATATTAGAGATGGTCCAAATATTTATAATTCCTTCAATTGTATCTTTGATGTGCTCTGCTTTATGCTTAGTCTGCAATTCCACAGTGTTTCCTCTGATCGTTCACTATTTATTTTTTTTGTTACTGATCCCGAAACTTTTGGTCTTTTAAATGCATTACTTTGTGTTGCAGTTGTGGGACATTCATCACTAATTTCGCTAATAAGAGAATCTGATAAACTAGTATTTCTATAAAAATTAAGATAATATAATATTTTTAAATAATTTCGAAATATTCGAATGTGCTTACCCATTATCTTCTTCATTAATCACTTCAACATTTTGAATATTTTGAATATGATGGATATTTTGCAAATGTCTCATGAGTGCCGAAGCATTTCCTCCAGTACATGCAATTTCAGCGTTACATATATCACAAACGTCCATAACTCCAACTCGTGTTGCCAAACCCAACTTCATAAAGTTTTTCTTAGGCAACTTTCCATTGGAACTACCTATTCATTATTAAAAAGGGTTACTTTTTCATTTAATGTACCTGTAATATTTTTCCTAACTTCAATGCAATATAATACCATTCAAAAAATACATTCAGCTTTTTTTTATCCTCCTTTTATTATTCTTACACGAAAACAATATGAATATTTTACTAAAAATATTATATTCTTTGTAAGGAGAGTAATACAAAAAATTAAATATACATTTCATTCTTAAAATACGCATCTTATAAGTACCTGCCACTTCAATCTGTGCTGTTTTGCGACGCCGATAATATATTTACAGCAATAAGGCCTACTAATGTGATATTTTATAAATACTATAAAATCATATAAATTAATACAATTGAAGTGCTGGGTGCAATAAGGGCGTAAGGCATCATATCGCCCTATTTGCAATATACGCACCGAATTATCCCAGCAGTGCCTTTATCCTCCTGTGAAATAAATCCCAGATCGATTGCATAAAGTTATTCTGTATTTAATAGAGTAAATTTGATTTTGTGCCATTTTGACCGTAATTTATATCTATAACCATTCATATCAAAAAATATATCTAGGCTATGAACAATAATTCTTTTTCTTTCATTTATGTAATGTTTAATGGGTACCATTCCGCTATCGATTTCCGAAATAAAAATGTTTAGGTCATAAATGGGTTTTTGACCCCTTTTTGGGGGGTCTTGGACCACTCCAAAGGGTACCATTAGCATTCTAATGATGTCCGCTATCGATTTCCGAAATAAACATTTTAGGGTCATAAATGGGTTTTTGACCCCCTTTTGGGGGTCTTGGACCTTTCCAAGGGGTACCATTCGCCTTCTAATGATGTGCGCTATCGATTTCCGAAATAAAAAAATTGGATCATAAATGGATTTTTGACCCCCTTTTACGGGTCATGGACCACTCCAAAGGGTACCATTACCCTTCTAATGATGTCCGCTATCGATTTCCGAAATAAAAAAAATACTAATATTTGGTTTTAACTAGTAATATTTCAACTAGTATTAATTAACTTTATTTATTTAAATAACAACTTAAAGAATAATCACTTATACCAACTGCTGAATTTATACAATTTAGCTTAACAATGTTCAGTCACGAGACGCACTAGTTCACTATCAAATCACAACTGAAGTGCAGTGCCTCAGATGCGCGGCCTTATATACTGCAGTCATCAGTTCGACACGTTTCGACAAGCTTCGACTTGTTTCGAGATCCTTCTACTCGTTTCGTGAATGACGCATGCCATTGGCATCTAATTCGCACTCATGTGTTTTAATGTGCTGATCTTCCATCTCTTTCTCGCACATTGCTCAGTGCGCTGAATGATCTTCCGTCTCTTTCTTACACATTGCTTAGTGCGCTGAATTGTCTTGCGTCTCATTTATTATTGTTGAATGCTTGCACTATGGGGCAAATTACATCTTTTTGTAACACTGCCCTCCACCTAAATCTGTTCGTCCCGAACAGATGTTAATCCTCTCTCTCTCTCCTCCTCGCAGTAGTCTCTCCTCGCAGTAGTCTGAATCCGATACACTACATCATTAATTCTTTTAATTATCTTATATGGTCCTTCCCAGAGTGTTTGTAGCTTACGGGATAAGCCTTTCTCCCTTTATGGGTTATAGAGCAAAACAAGCTATCTTCCGTAAATCCCTCTGAATTTGTGCGCAATTCGTATCTGGCCTTCATCTTATCACTCGCAAATTGTGTACGCTGTCTTACAAATTGATGCACTTCGTTTATTTCCAGTGTGTTTGTAGCTTAGGGGATAAGCCTTTCTTCCTTCGTGGGTTATAGAGCAAAAAAAGGTCTCCTTCCGTAAATCCCTCTGAATTTGTGCGCAATTCGTATCTGGCCTTCATTTTATCACTCGCAAATTGTGTACGCTGTCTTACAAATTGAACATAATATGTATTGGAATTCCAGCTCAAGGACTCGCACCAAACTTTAAATCCGCAGGTAATCTTAAGTCTGTTCCAAAAACAATTTTATATGGTGAAGCTGCTGTGGTATCATGAACCGCCGTTCGATAAGTCATGAGAAATAGTGTATTCCAATCTTTTTGATTATTACCAACCACTTTTCTGAGATACTCTTCCAAAGTCCGATTGAATCTCTCCACCATGCCGTCTGATTGCGGGTGCAAATGCGTTGTTCGTGTTTTGTGAATGTTGAGGACCTTGCATACTTCCTTAAAAACTGCAGACTCAAAATTTCTTCCTTGGTCTGAATGCAATTCCAGCGGTACTCCAAAACGGCTTACCCAGTTGTTAACTAATGCATCCGCAACTGTTGTGGCTTCTTGATTCGGCATTGGATACACTTCAGGCCACTTACTGAAGTAGTTAATGATGACATACTTATTACCTGCATCACTGATTGGAAACGGCCCGGCGACATCCATGGCAATACGCTCAAATGGTGCTCCCACGTTGTACTGATGCATCCTACCGCGACTTGTGACTGTAGGTCCTTTTGTTGGTACACATTGCGGACAACTGCGAATCCAATCGGCGACTGACTCTTTGCATCCAATCTAATAAAAATGTTTCTTTACCTTCTCGACCGTTTTATTAAAGCCCTAATGACCACCACTAGATCCACCATGGTATTCCGCTAATATCTATTTTATTTTTGACTTGGGAACAACAATCAAACTTCGAGCGGATGTGCCATCCTCATTTTCCCGTACACGATATAAGCAACCATCTTGTAGCTTTAAGCTCTGCCACTGTGCCCAGTTAGCTTTAGTTATTGGACTTTCGGCAGCTATATCTTCCCATAATTTTTTTTTTGCTGTTCCTTGAACATCATGATTTTTGTGAGGTCGTGATCACTATTTTGATCAATTTGAATTTGTTCCGGAGTCCATTTTCATCGGGCAAAACATTTAGCAAACGAATGTCTTTTCCTTCCGCTCTTAAACAATGTCTGCATTCTAGTTTACATAGGCGTAGGGACAGAGCATATGCATTTCCATGATTTCCTCCTTTACGATGTTCGAATGAGAAATCTTAGCTCTGTAATCATTCTATCCAACGAGCAATTTGGCCTTCCGGATCTTTGAACTGAAGTAACCTTCGATGACCCAGATACTTGACTTATTTCTTGAAAAGTGAGCATGTCTTTAGGTTAAGTAGTGGACCCGCGTTTTTCAATCGAAGGAATACTTCCTCTAGATTTTTTAGATGTTCGTTGAAATCATTGCTCATAACAATAATGTCATCAAGGTATACTAGGCATGTTTTCCAGTGTAAACCTTTTAATACGTGCTCCATTAACCGCTCGAATGTTGCTTGGGCATTGCATAGTCCATACGGCATTACCAAAAATTGCCATAGTCCATCTCCAGTACTGAATGCGGTCTTCTCTCGATCTTTCTTATCGATTTCTACTTGCCAGTAATCTGCTTTGCAAGTCCAACGTTGAAAACCACTTAGCATTTGATAGTGTATCCAAGGTTTGATCGATTCTGGGCAGTGGATAATATTTTTTGGTGACATCATTAAGTTTTCGGTAATCAACGCAGAACCGAGTACTACCGTCCTTCTTTTTCACCAATACTACTGGTGAACTCCATGGACTCTCAGATGGTTCCACCACGCCATTTGTGTGCATTTCTTCAACCAATGTGATACTTCGTCTCTTTTCGCAAGTGATACCCTTTTTGGTGCTTGTGGATGGTAATTGTACAAAATTCTTCTCGTATCTCAGGTGAAGTCAAAATGTTGCTTTTCATTGGTTTGATCACGAAGTTTTGAATTGACATTTTTTTCTTTGCGAAATAAATTAAATAATTCATATAACACAATATTTTTACTGATATAAAAACAAGAATTGTTCATATTACGTTTCCCACTTTACCCCAATATCACAATTTGAACATAACTTAGCACCATATAAACAATGTTTAGTTATTTGAAAAATATGGAAAAAAAAGAAATTTTATACAAAAACCGATATCAAAACTGAAACCGTAACTTGGAACCGGTACACCGAAACCGTTTCGTTATAAAAACTTAAAACCGTAACCGAAATCGAAACGCGGAAAAAACCGAAATCGAAACCGTTATTCGTTTAGGTTTAATCCTTACTCAAGATAAATAAAAGCTGTCGAGTGGTCGTTATAGGAATTTAAAGGGTTTGGATTTTAAGTTTAAGAAGCAAGCTAAAACACAGGCTCGACAGAGAACATTATTTGAGTACTTTTGTCGCGAAATAAAACTGCGGCATCATTATGCGCCTGATGAGTAATGGGTAAAGGTAATCTAAATCTGCGGTTTAAAAATAAATCGCCATGAATGTCCTTGTGCAAGCTGGTTGTAGTAACAATGAGTTCGACCCAGCAAAGGCGACATATATAATTGAGTACGTCTTCATTCTTAATGAGAATCGATATTTAACTAAAGAAAACTACAGAAAATCATACTAAAAACATGTAAAGAAAAATGTTTAAAAATAAACTCAGCATCGCTCAATGTACGATGCGCGAGGTTCAGTACAACAATACAATTGACACGCCGTCTTTCGGCAATGCTCGAGTCGAAGTTATTTCTGCAAATACTGTGTTTAATGTAAATACTTCAAATAATTACACAGTGCAGCAAAAAATACCATCTTCCGATTTGATAACGATTTTAGGGTAACGTGTGGTCGCTGATCGCGAATCTCGAATCCGTTTTGTTCCATCAGCTCTGGGTTCCTCACAGTTTGGGGTAAAATAATTTAATTTCAAAATATACAGGTTTGGTTTCTTCAGCAATGATGATTATCATGAACAGTCGCATTTTTGGCACCATCGTCCCAAATCTTTTCCATAACCCTTGTTTTATCGAACTTTAACCATACTAATAAAACATTTTGACATACCATGTGAACTCCTGAAAAAACTATTATACTCTCTTTAGCATATATATTCCCTATAAAAATAAGGTCCTTAAATAACAAAATTGGCTCAGGTCCACCCATAAAACTGAATAATAAATTTTGTATTTTGTTTATTACATTGCATGAACAATTCACAAAAAATTTAGAAAGCTTAAATACAAGTTATATATTCTTATGGATTTCGGCATTCTAAAAACATTGACAAATTCAATTTTGTTCGCAAACGTCCTGTTTCAAGGATATTGTCAGTGAACGAAAAAATAATAATATGCCCATGTTTTTAGAATGTCGAAATCCATATAAATATATAACTTATTTAGGCTTTCTAAAATTTTTGTTAAATGTGCATGCCACCACGTAATAAACAAAATACAAAATTTATTGATTTTATTTTATTTGGTTTAATGGGTTTATCTGAGGCAATCATGTTATTTGAGGACCCCACCTTATTTTGTACGGGTAATATATTTTGTGAAGAGAGCATAATAGTTTTTTCAACAGTTCACGCGGTATGTCAAAATTTGTAATTAGTACGGTTAAAATTCGAAAAAACAAAGGTTACGGAAAACCGTTGAGAAAATGGTGCCAAAGTAAAAAATACGCCTGTTCATGATACACATCATTTCTGGAGAAATAAAATCTGTATCTTTTGAAATTAAATTATTTGTTGTACTCTCTTTAAACACCCTAATTCTTCATATTTGACCCAAACTTGTGAGGAACCCAGAGCTGATAGAGCTCAGATTCGAGATCATCGACCACGTTACCCTAAAATCGTTATCAAATCGGAAGATGGTATTTTTTGATGCACTGTGTAATTTAAAGTGTTTGCAAGATATTGCTATGATTTATGGCAAAATATATAAAATTAAAAGTATTGTTTTCGGCAAATATTTCGTAAACAATCCTTTTTTTGTGTGTAGGGAATGAGATAATCACATCACTCATTCCTTAATTCATTTTTTCATCATCATAATTTTGCTTAAGCGTGATATAGTTCCTGATTAAGACTGAATCATGCATGGTTTCCATGCTATCACTCATCATCACCGTTTTATAATAAATGTATGTCTTTGTTTTTTTTCTTTCTTTTTGCATTTGTTTCTTAACTTTTCTGTTAAACTATAAATTTTCGGCATAGTTTTAAAAAAATAGTGTTCATTTTTAGACTCGTTGCGTGCAACTCCAAACTTCTGCATTTGAGTAGTTCAGTTGCATAAAATGTGCAAAGTTGGCAAATTTTACAATTTTTTCAGCATCTAAATTAACAAACAGCTGTTTTGAGTTGTTAAAAATTTTACACGGTGAAACAACAACAATGCCGGCAGAGTTCATTTACATAATCCGTGTACCAAAAAATATAATAAAAACTACGATCAGCGCCTTTTTTTTCAAATTTCGCACGTCTTATAGTCTTTGCTGTCGACCATCTGCGCCGGAAATGTTTTTAGTAAAGTAATTTGTATATATATTTTTTCCACTTACATTGCCGCTCAAATGTGAGAGGGCTCGGCCTAGGATTTCCAGATAATGCGCCAAACCATTATTATTTATCACCTAAAATAACAACAAATAACAACAACAAACATACAACAAAATAACAACAAAACATTCTTCGAAATGTGAACAAATTTTGTGGCGAAATGTCAAGAAACAGCTGTTGAGTCAGGGTTTATTGCAGCAACAGAATTTACTGCAGTTTGAGAAAGTGCTTTGAATACTACTATTAAAGGCATTATACGTAGTTTTTAATAACTATTGTTATTAACATTATGCGTCAATTATTTGTATTAATTGTTTAAATTCATTTAAGAGTTTAAAATGTAAAATATTAGCCAACATTTTTTAAAATCATTTCAGAAAATTACATAATTTTATTATCAGAAAGCTAGAGTTATAAAAATTTTAAATAGTACAAATATGAAAATATAAACTTTTGTACTTCGTAAACAAAACGTACATTTCTACAAAAAAATGTAAGAAAGTATATAGTACGAACTGTAAAATATTTCGTATACATTTCGTACTTATGCAACACTGCGAACTACTGAAACTGACAGAAGAAATATATGTTTTTTTTTTTTGATGTCAATAAACAAAAATAAAAATGTTTAAGGTTTCATTAAAATCGTAAGTATTTTTCATTTTAATTTATAGAAAATCAATTAAAATATGCATTTTTTTAGCTTAATGACGACATGGTTGTTGTCTCCAACCATTTGGTTGAATTATCGCAGTACGGTTGGTCTGACGACATGGAAAAGCATCATAGATACCCAAACGCTGCGAGACTCGTCCACAATAAGCTGTATGATCGGGAGATGGATTTAAAAATTAATTATACTTCGGGACCCTTCGTTAGAAGGCCGATACTGACAATAAGGTCAGACCTGTAGAGGATTTGGCTATTGGTCCCGTTTACATAACACTGATGACTGGAAAACCCGTAGATGCATGCATCTCGCATCTATCGCGTATGAGGAGCCTATGGCCACCAAAGATATGCAGAGCGTGATGCGTCACCACAGGTCGCATGCTTTCCGCATCGCGGAGGTCGATTAAACTTCATATTACAACATTGCCATTAATTTGTGCCATTAATTTGTAGACACATGAATTAATTCATTTTATGGAATTGTTTCGTCGCGGACTATAGCTAAATTTTTATATTTTATAAAATTATTTGCTGTATGTTTCGAGTGCTCAAATGTGCGTTTTAGTCGGTCAGGTGGTCGACTTACGTAGATTTGCAGCAGGTATATCAATGTTAGATCCGAATATGGGATTTTACAAGATTTTAAAACGACGGATTCAAATTTTTTAGCAGTTTCATTTAGTCTCAATGTCAATTGCCTGTATTATTTTATCAAGGCTAGCAATGTTAAAATTATTAAAATTATTATTTCAATGATAATATTTACTATAATTTTTTATCATTATTTTTACATTTGGAAAATTAAAAATTATATATTAAATTTAAGATTAGAAGATATGTGTGATCATTATATGTACATATGATAATAAATGACCGTTAACTGTAAATATTTCATAAAAAATTTGTTCATAATAATGGTAAAATATTTCTGATAGTTTTCCCATTATAAAAAAGTATTTAGGGCTTTTTTCATTAAATCTCGATCATTACCCGATATAAATCTACTTATGAAGAACAACTGATGTTGCTTTGATCAGGACCATTTACTGTATCGATTATGTATACCTGCTGAGCATATAATTATGTTTGGTCTCTGATTTTAGGATGGTATACATATATATTACCCTTTGGCAAACAAAAATCAATTTGTGTATCATATTAAAGGTGATCAATACCGACATCTCGTTTCTAAACTAAAAGGGGTGCCCAAATATAACCCTCACGGACATAACCCCCAATTCGAATTTGGGGATCATTTCCGCGGATCTCGGCGGACATAATTCCAAAAAAAAATCGGTCATAACACCAAATTGATTTTGGGGGTTAAGTTCGCGTTGCTATGCGGACATTAACCCTTAAATTTATTTTGGGGATTATGTCCGCATAGCAACCAATAATACGATTATTTGGAAATAAAACTTAATAAAAAACGAGTTGGGAAAGTTAGGTCACATGGGTAAGTTCGGTCACATGGGGCGGATTTTTATAGTCGGTCGGGCCCGACTATGGAATACCCTACACCTTTGGTGGGGATATTAACCCTCAGAATATTATTCATATATCAGAAATTTACGTCTTATATCCCCATAAATTAAAAAAATTATATAAAGTATAAAAAACTAAAAAAAATAAATTTTAAAAATGTAATTGGGCGGACCACGCCTATATTTAAAATTTTGAAAGGCTAATATTTCATAGATTTGATTTTAATAATTTACGGATCAAATTTCCACTATGAAAACCCGGAAATATAATGAAAAAAAAAGTGGGCGGATCACGCCCATTTTTGGACCACATATTTTTAGGTGAATTCTAACAATACCTTTTAAATTTTATTACTATACCTTGAATACTTTTCGAGTTATTAGATCCGAAAGAGTTATATAAAAGTGACTTGTATGGGAGGTGGGCGTGTCCGTTGATCGATTTGGCTCATTTTCAAACTCAGTTCCTACTTTTGGATAAAATATATTGAGACGAAATTTCATCGCATTCTGATCAGTATTTCTCAAGTTATTCTGTATTCGGACAGCAAGACAGCAAGACGGACAGACAGACAGACGGACATGGCTAAACGGACTCGGGTAGTGATGCTGATCAAGAATATATATACTTTTCCATACCGGACACGCCTCCTAAGGGGCGTTACAATATATGCACAAACTTAATATACCCTGTACCTCATAGGTGTAGGGTATAAAAATGTTACAAAGATGGGGTGTATCTGGAACACCGAATGATATACAGGATGTTTTCAAATTGGATTTTATAAAAGTAGATAGAAACTAATATTTAATTGTATCTTTTACAATTTTCGTCATTAATTGAGCTAGAGTCTCTAACCAACTAAACAACAACAACACGTACTATTTCTGAAATATAAGCCTACTAATAACGAATAGAGTACGGCACTATATAAGTGCCGTACTCTATAGACTTTGCAAGTATAAAATTTAATATGTATACAATTAATTAAAATGCTACAAACCCCAAACAAATTTCAAGATGATATTTTGATGAAAACCACAAAATAAACACTTTCCAAAATATGTATGTATTTAAGTATTTTAAAATATTTGAATATATGTATTTGTAAAGCTGATTCCGAAAATGGCGTGAGATTTTTTTTTTAAATTCATTTTTTTTAATCATTGTTACATGGTGCGAGGTCTACGTTCACCATTACTCCCGCGTGGTGATTGCGACGATAAAAAAAGATTGAAGGGGAGAGCAGAAGCACATACGGATGAGGTCTATGCTCCCTGCCTGGGTGGCCAAGACGAGCGAGGTCACAATAATAGTGACTTGATTTACGATAAGGAGTTTATACTGGGGCGGTATTGCTGATGGTATCGCTGCAAGTTTGTTAGACCTCAACCTTTGTATTTCTGGTAAAGGGTTGTAAAACATTGTAACCATTGTACTTCTCGACCCCTGAGTCCGACTAGAGGACGGTTAATAGACTGGTAAAGCTATCTATAGTCGCCGAACTTAAAATGACCATGCCAAAAATTAAAGAAACCTTACAATCTTTTTTGTGTATTTTCTGACAAAAAAATATTGTTTATGAAAAATTGAACGATGTTTTTTATTTAATATTCAAAATGTTGATGCTACGTATTTTTTGCTAGCTTCATGCGTCGCGGGATATTCAATTACTGTGGTCGAATACATACGTTGTTATACCTGGTCATCAGTAATTATCGGTAATTATCAGAGCTCTCGATTTCATAAGAGTATTTTCGAGTAGCCCGGGTACCCGGACGCTCGAAAGCCCGGGTAATACCCGGGTAGTTCAAATACTCGAAAAACCCGGGTATTAAAAGTTAGAGCTACCCGGGTAGTTTGTTCGTTAGTTTGTTCGAGTAGCTCGATTGCTCGTTCGTTGTTCGAGCTACTCGAATAACTCGTTCGTTAGTTTGTTCGATTGACGATTGCTCATTTGATCGCTTGTTAATTTGTATGTCCGTTCGTTTGCATGATATGGGAGTTGGTCGGATGTGTTTGGAAAAATGTGGTTGGAAAAATGTGGTTGGAAAAATGTGGTTGGACAAAAGTGGGTGGGTGGGCAAAAGTGGGCGGAAAGTGATAAAAAGACCGAATAAATTTTTATTGCGGAAATCGGTAGCAGCCATCATGGGAAATCGAATGTTACCACTCTCGGTGGTCCATAACCCCCAAAAAGGGATAAAAAACCACTTTTTGTCCAAAATGGATAGCGCCCCTCATTAGAAGACTAATGGTAACCTTTGAAGTGGTCCCAAAAGGGGGTCAAAAACCCATTTATGACCCAAAAATGTTTATTTCGGAAATCGATAGCGGACATCATAAGAAGGCTAATGGTACCCTTTGGAGTGGTCCATGACCCTCAAAAGGGGGTCAACAACCCATTTATGACCCAACAATTTTTATTTCGGAAATCGATAGCGGACATCATTAGAAGACTAATGGTACTCTTTGGAGTGACCCCCAAAAAGGGGTCAAAACCCATTTATGACCAAACATTTTTATTTCGGAAATCGATAGCGGATATCATTAGAAGGCTAATGGTACCCTTTGGAGTGGTCTATGACCCCCAAATGCTCAAAAATCAATTTATGACCCAAAAATGTTTATTTCGGAAATCGATAGCGGAATGGTACCCATTAAACATTACATAAATGAAAGAATAAGAATTACTGTGCATAGCCTAGATATATTTTTTTGATATGAATGGTTATAGATATAAATTACGGTCAAAATGTCAAAAAATTAAATTTACTCTATTAAATACAGAATAACTTTATGCAATCGATCTGAGGAGGATAAAAGGCACTGCTGGGATAATTCGGTGCGTATATTGCAAATAGGGCGATATGATGCCTTACGACCTTATTGCACCCAGCGCTTCAATTGTATTAATTTATATGATTTTATATGTATTTATAAAATATAAAATCAGTAGGCCTTCTTGCTGTAAATATATTATCGGCGTCGAAAAACAGCTCAGATTGGAGTGGAAGAATATAATATTTTTAGTAAAATATTCATATTGTTTTCGTGTAATAATAAAAAAAGGAGGATAAAAAAACGCTGAATGGAATTTTAAATGGTATTATATTGCTTTGAAGTTAGGAAAAAGGTTACAGGTACTTTAAATGTAAAAGTATCCCTTTTTAATAATAAATAGGTAGTTCAAATGGTAAGTTACCTAAGAAAAACTTTATGATTTTGCAATGGTCACATTAAATGTAAACCAAACATATGTTTTATTGATTTGGATACTGTTATGCTTGACCTGTTTAACAAAGTCAGTATCATACAATGACCTGTCTCAATGAAGAACCTTTTGTTGAAGTATATATTTTCAACTTACAATCTCTTAATATTTAAAAAACAGTCTATTTCTATTGAAAGGTCTTCTATATTGACCGTATTTTAAAAATCGTTCTAAAACAGTGAAATTTTACTTATGAAATTTTCTTTAAAAATACATACAAGTTGTGTTAAAAATGGTACGTCAAAGAATTTGGGTTTGGCAATACGCAACACGAGTTGGAGTAATGGACTTTGTGATATATGTAACGCTGAAATTGCATGTACTGGAGGAAATACTTCGGCACTCATGAGACATTTGCAAAATATCCATCATATTCAAAATATTCAAAATGTTGAAGTGATTAATAAAGAAGATAATCGGTAAGCACATTCGAATATTTCGAAATTATTTTAAAAATATTATATTATAAATTCATATCTTATTAATTAAAATGTATCTTAATTTTTATAGAAATACTAGTTTATCAGATTCTCTTATTAGCGAAATTAATGATGAATGTCCCACAACAGAGCTTATTGCATCAAATCAGCTTCCAATTTCATTCGGATCCAGCGAAGGATTTAATTAATTTATGAGCGTGGCTGTTCCTGGATATACCTCATTAAAGGATGAAGCTATAAAAAAAGATTAGAAGCTACATATACTTCATTAAAAAACAAAATAAGATTAAAATTGGAAAATTCACCTGGAGTGTCATTAACGTCTGTCATCTGGACCTCGTTGGCATACGACAGTTATTTGACGATTACAGCCAACGTAATCAATGATCAGCATAGCACATCAAAGATACAATTGAAGAAATTATAAATACTTGGAACATCTCTAATATAGCTGTTATTGTAACGGACAACGCAGCAAATATTATCAACTCATTGACTCTAATAAACTCGTTGGAACAAAGGCAAGGTTTAACATGTGCAGCACATGCATTGCAATTGAGCATCAACAAAGGATTAGATCACAATGATATTCAAAATATTATTGCAAAAGCCAGTAAAGTTGTAGGACATTTCAAACATTCATCCACAGCAATGTGCGCTTTGCACACAAAACAACAACAATTGGGATTTCCATCGAAAACCCTTCTCCAAAAAAATTCAACACGATGGAATTCTACATACATGATGCTCGATAGACTATTGCAAAATAGGCAACCATTAGTTAATGTGTTAACAGATAGATTACACACAAATGTCGCCACAGCAAAAGATTAAAAATTTTCGAACATGAATGGATAATAATAGAGAAATTAGCTGACTTCTTAACACCAGCATACACTTTAACTGATCTACTATGCTCTGAAACAAATTCTCCAACTTCAGTTGTTCGTCCAATGGTTTATTTCTTAATAGAAAATCACTTAAATGAGACACCCGACGACATTGAGCTGATCAACGAATTTATACGTACTACAGTGGAAGATCCAAGAAATAGATTGTAGTTTTCCAACAGCAACATCGATTGTATAACGCCAAGAATGATAGCGTCTTTCTTTGATCCACGATACAAAAATATGGATCATGAAACAGAATATTTAAAAATTTAAATGATCTAAAAACAAAATTATGTGTCGAATATGAGCAAGCCGATCCAGAAAGTTTTGAAAATCCTGAACCTATTATTAACCGATCTAAACTGGACTTTTTCTTTAAGAAAGCTGTGACGCCAACAAATGATTTCAACCACCAATGGAATTCATATATAGCAGAAAATCAAATCCCATATTGTTGTGAATCAGAAACTTTTTTTTATGTATTTAAGAAAGACTGCACAAAACCAGTATGCACATAAAGTTCAAATCTAAAAGCACAATAACAGATGCATGTTAACTTAACATAACGTCTACGACGTAACTGGAACAAGTGCATAATGTTTATGAGTGCATACTTTCAGGATATAAAATTAAGTCTGCTTAAAAGCAACGAAAAATGCACTGGTTGCAATTTGATCCGAGACACGCGCTAGCAAGTGTGCCGTCTGTTTAAAAGCAACAACAAAAGCATTGGTTGTAATTTAAGTCAAGACTAACGCCAGCATGGGAACCAATTAAGAATTTAGCACATTGGAATTTTCTCAGTTAATGATTTCACAATATTAGTAATATCTGATGTGGGGTTCAGGAGGTTTTTAGTAGTACGTAGATTAAAGAATATGCTCGCTTGCATTTTTAAGTTGTGTTTTAAGAAATAAGTATAAGAAAGTAGAGGTTAAGTTTAGTTCTTAAGCATTATGATTTTAACTGCCTTAGAGTGCATACTTAAAAATAATTAATACAAGTATAAAGCAAGTCTAAAATATACTTACGTTTTTATTTAATAATAAATGTTAGGAAAGAATTGTGGACTTCGAGGGAAAATTGTCACTGACGGTTTCATCAATATAGGCAAGTACAAAAGGACCCGAGGAGCCCGCAACATTTTGGCGCAGCCGGTTTTTCAAGAATCTACAAAAAGGACTGAAGGACGAATTTGAAGGAGCATTAAAAAAAAAAATGAAGAAACACAGTAGTGGAAAGGAAGGTATAATTAAATATTGTATCAATTTGAGCGAGTTTGAGTGAAAGCAGTAAATAAATGGTGAAATTAAATGATAGAAAGAATGAAATTAAACAAATTTATAAATTTTAAATGAATATTTTAATGATTATATGGCGAACTTTGAGGAACTTGGCAGATTTACTGAGAAATTGTGAAATCACATTAGTACGGAAGTTAACAATAAAGAAACTTTAGAATTAATAAAAAATAAAGTCAGTACCACACGGGTATACTCAGAAGTCGAAAGAGTTGACGTAGTTTTTGAACTTCTTGGAACATAAAAGTGCTCATAAAATAAAAGAATTAGAAGATTGGAAAGGGGAATTTACTGCATTAAATAAAAAATTAAACGATATTGTAGAAGAATGGCAGGAGTTGTTAGATCAGGCTAGTGGAATATAGGAAGAAAATGAAAAATTAAGAAATTTGCTGAAAAATAAAGATATTTCGGACGAATCAGCCCAGACTAGAATTCGAAACATTAGAAGAAGCCAATAATAAAGTAAGGGAATTAGACTCGAAAATCAGATTTTTAGAATCGGAAGTTAAGCTAGCCCACGAAACATCATTATATAATAAGGAGGCATTATAGATTGAAGGAAAGTTTGATAAAATAACAGCACCGGAAACAACATTAGAAATGTCGTTAGATACTGTATCGAAATACGTAGGAAGTGTGGTTCGATTTTTTTATGGGATCGGAATCACCGTCGTTTAAAACTGAACTTTATAGATTCATGGTCCGTTGTGCGTTAGCAAGTCTAAAAATTACAGAAGAAAACAAAGAAGAATTCATTAGCTGTGTCAAACTGCATCTTCTTGGTGACGCTTATGATCTAGTCCGCACAAGAAAGTTCAATGATTTAGAGCAGTTATTTGACGTTCTAAGAAATACACATTTAAAAATGACTACTTTAGATTCGGTTCAGGATAGTATAAGAAAAGCATATCAGACGGATGGTAAGAGTCTGAGGACATTTGCTAGGAGATTAGAAGGATTATAGGCAAACGTTAATGAAATAGCAGATTCAAGGTACAAAAAGAAAAATCTACCTACAGACGTTTTTAATACGGAACTAGTAAACCTAGTTCTGACAGCATTCAAGGTAGGTGTAAAAGATCGGACAATAAAGGTTCTATTAATAAGTAGCAAAGCAGAAAACTTGAATGATTTATTAGATGAAGCATTAAAGGCCCAGATAACAATTCAAGGCGGTCCGAGATTCCCCGAGGAAGTGTACAGTTTCGAACAACGATCTGTAACCAGTCCAACGAATAGTATTCAAAACAATCATTTCCAAATACCCCACTGAATCACAAAATATCAACTCAAAATAAAACAGGAGGATCAAAAATACGACCAACATGCTCTTTTTGCCAGAAAACAGGACATACACGAGACGAATATATTACGCGGAAAAACACACCGTTTTGTATAGAGTGTGAAAAATATGGGCACGAATCTAGTTGGAGGTGTGCTTCCATTAGATTAGAACCTCAAAATAAGGAAGGGTTTGGACGTACACAAAACCATCCAGTCGTTAATAGGGAATTTTTAAACAACTATTTGCAAACAGGACATAACACTACGTACCGTGCCAATAATAATAATAGAAATAATAACAATAACAATGGGAATACCCCTAGAAATAATTTAAGTAAAATATGATTGGTGTCGTAGACTTGGTCATGTGGAAACTAATTGCTACGCCAAGAGGGATTATCTGGCGAGGGAGAATAATGATCAAAACAAGGGAAACTACCAGCGGCCAAACCAAGGCCAGTAAGCTGGGGACCCATTACAAATAGCAAAATTAGGTCAAAAAGGGTAGAAATAGTAAATCATAAGGCTGAAGGGTCTGTGATCACATTAACTACCTAAACTCCTAAAAATGAGAGAAAACCGAAGGAAGAAAATATTGCAAATCAGACGTCGGAAGTGACCGTTGATACACATATCGATCCACCGTGGTTTGATTGTGAGGGAGTGACAATGGTAATTTTTGCATTAATACATTTCTTTATATATATGATAATAGCAATAGGGGCAAAAATGATTAAATTAGTAGCAGATGAAACTAATCGGCAAAGATGTGTATGGGAAGAAATGCAAATAACTCAAAAGGTGAAAAATATGTTTACAGGAATGTTGAAAAAGTTTGAAAATTTTATAAAATGTTATGATAAAAAAATCAGACAACAGTTGAGTGGATTAAATAAAAAGAGAATTAACAAAATATACAATAGGAAAGGGGACTGCTTCAAATTGTCTAATGTATGTGATGTGTTCATTGAAGTACCTTGTGAGGCAGCTAAATATGGAAAACTCATATTACTAGTAGACTCAGGAGCAGATGTAAGCATAATAAAGGAAGGTGCAATGACACAACTACCGGATTTTGATGGGACTTTTGGTGGTTACATTTAATAATGCATGTAGTATCTCTTGAACAAGGAATACCAGCAGACGGAATAATAGGACGGGATAACATATGGAATAGATCCGTAATAAACGCAATTAATAAGACCATAACATTCTATGATAAAGGAAAGAATCACACTATCCGATTACCAATGAAAACGCGAGCCGACATAGAAAATATTTATTACAATCATGAAATAAAAATCATGCCGGGAACCGTAAAAATAGTAAAAATTAAACTAAAAACAAAAATTCCAATTGTATTAATACATAAACAAGAAATTTATCCTGGAGTATATTTGGGAGAAAGCTTATCGAATGTTAACAAAAATAAAGTTTATGTCTCAGTATTAAATGCTACAGAAAAGGACATTATAATAGACAACAATTTCAAACCGAAATTTTAAAATTTTAATCAGTATAGGGAATCAGATACAAACAATTTTACAATAAATACAATAAATTCAGTGAATATAAAAAATAGGATTAATAGATTATTAGAAAAAATTAACATCGATGAATCTTTAAATAAGGAGGAAATCACATCATTACAAAATCTTTGTATTTCTTAAAACGATGTTTTTCACTTACAACACAATGGAATCAACCACCAATTAACCAAAAGCAATACAAACTTCCACACACACATAGAGAGGAAATTAATAGACAGGTTAACAAAATGTTAGATGCTGGCATTATATCGCCAAGCATATCACCCTGGAATTCACCATTACTATTGGTACCGAAGAGGAGCGACAAAGATGGCAACAAAAAATGGAGACTTGTCATAGATTTCCGGAAATTCAATGACAAAAAAGTTTACTGCGTTTAAATTCAAAATTATAGAAAAAAGGAATTTAAAAGACAAAATCAATGTTTTGATATAAAATAATAACAATGGTATTCACATTTAGCATTAGAAATCAAAAAGGTCAAATTACTTTGTCAAAAAAAAGAACATAGAATGCAACAAAAATTAATTAACATGTATCAACATAGCAATTCTAGTAATTATTATTATGAACTTTGATGTTAACAATAAAAATAGAAAACCAAAAAAAAAAAAAAATGTTAACAATAAGAATAGAAAAATAAACCTTTGATTAAATTTAATAACATTGTATCCTAAACAATTGTTTTTCTTTACGATAGGGAATAAACATAATAGGAAAATGAGTTTAATATTGGAACTGGTCCTGATGTTGGCGGCGGGAGAAACAGTCAATATCAAACAGACAGAAATTAGCGACACAAGAATCTTCTTTGAGAAGACAACGGATTTTATAGTGACGAATGGACAATAATTGCAAATTTCAAACCACTGCAATTAACCGAATTTTTAGAACTAACAAATAATTATGCGGAGACAACGCAGGAGATGTGTGAGCAGATGCGCGTAAAAATGCCTGATATGAACATCAAAAGCTCATGCAAAGCAGTAACCCAGGAAACAAAATCAATTATCACCTCAATTGCCTCAATTGGGCATTTGGGATGATGGACAACAAGGACAAGCAGACTATGTATAAACATGTCAAGAATATTGACCAGAATCAAAGCAAAACCTACAAAATTATGCAAAAACAAATAACGGTAATGTCAGCCAACTATATTAAGTTGGCAAAACCATTATTAAATTCAATGAAAGAAGTCGAAGCTGTACAAAAAGAACTTACCAAAACTATTGCACAACAGACAGCTATTCATACGAGTATAAACAATTCAATCGACAAACTACTATTCTTAATGCACTTATTATTTCAATCAGGTTTGCATTTATCGTTGTTTAGATAAATGCAAACCTGATTGAAATACAAGGTCAACAATTAATAGAGATGGCTGTAATAGACGATCTATATAAGGGACGTCTGCATCCGTCGATTATTGATCAGAGGGAGCGGAATGAAATGCTTGCTAAATTAACTCTAAGAGGAAAGGCCAATTGGTTCATACAACAATCATTTGAAATGCATCATTCCTCCACCGTACGCGTTTTTCCGGATGCTGACAGTCTTATGATCGTCATCAAAACACCATTGCCTGACGATTTGATTTTCACAGTATACAGAGTCTATCCAATACCCACCAACATTAATAAAGAATGGGACGCGTTGGTTAAGACGACATACGACTACTTAGCAGAAGCTGAAGACCGAAGTAAATTCATAGGATTAACCACTGCTGATTATGATAAATGCATAACTATCAGCCATAGCATGAATAAGGAGGTCACACTATGCAAACGACCCGGCACAGTACTAACAAACATCAACAAACTTTGCGAAGTGACTCTAATACAGCACAAAACAGTTCCATCAGATAATTGCAATCACGTTGCGATTAAGAAGAGTTCCGGTTTGGTTGTGAAGCTATGGTCTCCAAACACTTGTTTATATAAATTTGAAACACCAACAAAATTCGAAGCAGTATGCGGCACTGACATGGCAACGTTGACATTATCTGGACTAGGATGGATGTCAGTTAATGAGGCTTGTGATCTTCATAATCATGAATTGATATTACCATATGAACATACACAAATTACCAACGAGGAAGTAACATACAAAAACAAAAACCTCACAACATTTCTTGAAATCCTGAAAGGAAACTGGTCATCATTCCCTACTCTAAATTTAACAGCTATACCACTACCAATCTTAGTTTCAGACCACAGCGAAATAAGATCAGCACTAAAGGACGGTCAGCGAAATTTAGACGATCTGTTAGCAGAAATAAATTACAATAAAGGACGAAAGAAGTTATTCAACCGCCAAAATGATATAACAAACACCGGCATATCATTCGGGATAGTAATTTTGGCACTAATACTGTTATTGAGGTATATGTGGTATATTTGCGTTACCATCAACTATGTAAAATTAAATCTAACAACAAAAATGATAAAATCAGTAAGAATAAATCGAAAATTGCATCCGTCGATGTGGAAGCAACCAAATTGAACGAGTTCGAAAAGATGTCGAAGAAACTTCCAATCTAACAGCCACCGCTCCAAAGAAACAATTCATCGCGCAATACAATAAAAAGAGATATGAAACCAACAACGCCAACTGCAAGTCTACGAACAACAACACAGCAAATAAACGCAATAACAACGGCACCACAATCTATGCCAGCACAGAAACCCCTGACCGAAGATGAGTCACAGCAGTCAGTACTAAGAACATCAGGACCAGGGTTTTATTGTGTATAATTTTTTTTTTTAGGATATTCCATTGAAGTATAAATTAGGAAGTCAGACTTAGACAACATTAGGCGTTTGTTTTTGGAGGTAGATAGTTAGACAACAAGCAATTATTATTCAATAAATTACTGTCTAACGACATTTAAAAAAAAACACATTAATTATATGAAAAGTATAAATATAAACAATAATTAAAGACATATTCAACAACTAAAATAAATTATTTACAATAAATATTGCAACATATTTAAAAATAAACAAATCATTGCACAAAACAAAACATATAGTGACTTACGTGAAAAACAAGAAAAACAACAGAGCAACACTGAACGCAGCGATTGCAAAGCGGTAACTTGATCAACTACTATTTTGTCAATTGCTTCGTTCAGTGATTTGTAATGTTATACATTTTTCTTTTTAGCGTTACATAAAGTATATAAATATTAATTTTTTTTTTTATCAACAATATCACTAAAACTGCGACCATTAATTAAGTAATTGAGTAACGAAGATAAGCATTAATAAGATTCTTAAAATGAAAATAAGTTAAATAAATTATAATAATAAGAAAAATAATTATTGATTTTATATATTATTGAAAGTTAAATAAATGAAGAAATATAATGAAATATTAATGATGTAAAAGAAAAAACTATTATTCTTTTTAATAATAATTTTTTCTTAAAATAAGTGGGGAAGAATGTTGTGAATCAGAAACGTTTTTTTTTATGTATTTAAGAAAGACTACACATAACCAGTATGCACATAAAGTTCAAATCTAAAAGCACAATAACAGATGCATGTTAACTTAACATAACGTCTACGACGTAACTGGAACAAGTGCATAATGTTTATGAGTGCATACTTTCAGGATATAAAATTAAGTCTGCTTAAAAGCAACGAAAAATGCATTGGTTGCAATTTGATCCGAGACACGCGCTAGCAAGTGTGCTGTCTATTTAAAAGCAACAACAAAAGCATTGGTTGTAATTTAAGTCAAGACTAACGCCAGCATGGGAACCAATTATGAATTTAGCACATTGAAATTTTCTCAGTTAATGATTTCACAATATTAGTAATATCTGATGTGGGGTTCAGGAGGTTTTTAGTAGTACGTAGATTTAAGAATATTTATTAGTTTTGTTTTAAGAAATAAGTATAAGCAAGGGGTTCGTGAGTCGCACGATACCGAGGTGATGAGTAGAGGTTAAGTTTAGTTTTTAAGCATGTTAATTTAAATGCCTTAGAGTGCGGACGTGTTTTCAGTTTAAACTCAAGCTTGTAAAAATACTTAAAAAAAATTAATAAAAGTATAAAGCAAGTCTAAAATATCCTTGCGTTTTTATTTAATAATAAATGTTAGGAAAGAATTGTGGACTTCGAGGGAAAATTGCCACTGACGGTTTTATCAATAAAGGCAAGTACAAAAGGACCCGTGGAACCCGCAACAATATGACCAAAATCCGTTTGCATGTTGGAGCAATAAAAAAGATAAATATACATTTCTTTCAAAAATCACGGACCAGACTAAATGGTACCATTAGCCTTTTAATGATGTCCGCTATCGATTTCCGCAATAAAAATGTTTGGGTCATAAATGGGTTTTTGACCACCTTTTGGGGGTCATGGACCACTCCAAAGGGTACTATTAGCCTTCTAATGATGTCCGCTATCGATTTCCGAAATAACATTTTTTTTGGTCATAAATGGGTTCTTGACCCCTTTTGGTGGTCATGGTCCACTCCAAAGGGTCTCATTAGCCTTCTAATGATGTACGCTATCGATTTCCGAAATAAAAATTTTTGGGTCATAAATGGTTTCTTGACCCTTTTTGGGTGTCATGGTCCACTCCAAAGGGTACCATTAGCCTTCTAATGATGTCCGTTATCGATTTCCGAAATAACATTTTTTGGGTCCATGGCCCCCCTTTTGGGGCTCATGGACAACTCCAAAGGGTACCATTAACCTTCTAATGATGTCCGCTATCGATTTCCGAAATAATAATTTGTGGGTTATTAACCACTCCAAAGGGTGCCATTAGTCTTCTAATGAGGTTCGCTATCCAAAAAAATGTTGGACAAAAAGTGGTTTTTGATCCCCTTTTGGGGGTCATGGACCACCGAGAGTGGTATAATTCGATTTCCCACGATGGCTGCTACCGATTTCTGCAATAGACATTTTTTCGGTCTTTTTATCACTTTCCGCCCACTTTTGCCCACCCACCCACTTTTGTCCAACCACATTCAATCACATCCGACCAACTCCCATATCAAGCTAACGAACGGACATACAAATTAACAAGCGATCAAATGAGCAATCGTCAATCGAACAAACGAACGAACGAGTTATTCGAGTAGCTCGAACAACGAACGAGCAACCAAGCTACTCGAACTAACGAGCTACTCGAATAGCTCGAACAAACGAACGAACAAACTACCCGGGTTTTGCGAACTACCCGGGTAGCTCGAACATTTAATACCCGGTTTTTTCGAAAAACACGGATATTAAATGTCCGGGTATTAAATCGAGAGCTCTGTTCTGTAGTAACACTACAACCTATATGATGCTTGCTGCTATGCGACAACAACAATTGACAAGCATGCTTAAACAAAATTCGCATTTAGTTTATTGCACAAAATGATCTTATGGACTCTGCTATGGAAAAATTGAGCAGAAGACTGCTGATTTTTGTTTTTGTCAATTGTTGTTTGTTTCACTCCCCAGTACAAACAAACAGATCAAACAAAAAGTTGTTGGCTGACCGTACAGCTGTTTCGGAAGCTGCCAAGCTTCCTCATCAGCGGTCTTCTGCATAGCAATGCCTATAAGATCATTTTGTACAATGAACTAAATGCGAATTTAGTACAAGCACAAAACAACCAGGCAAAACATGTAAAAATTGCACCAACTTTATGCTTCTCAATTGTTGTTGTCGCATTGCAGCAAGCGTGATATAGGCTGTAGTGTCACTACATAATCAATTACGACGACTGCACGCTTATTAAAAGCTTCCTCAACAACGGTCTTCTGTACAACATCTACATAGCAAGGCCTATAAGATCATTTTGTGCAATGAACTAAATGCGAATTTAGTACAAGCACAAAACAACCAGGCAAAACATGCAAAAATTGCACCTACTTTATGCTTCTCAATTGCTGTTGTCGAATTACAGCAAGCATCATATTCCTAACCTTTTGATAACTAAATATGTGTTTCTTCTATTTTTAAACGTGCAGCGTTAATTTTTGTATTTCCTTTTTTTCACAAAATAAAATTTTCTTTAAATTTGTTTTCCGCCCGTGGAGTCCGCCGAATTTAAGCTGCACTTTGCTAGTGCTTGACGCTTAAAATTGATTTTCGGCAGAAGCCGTTTCTCATTATTTTTAAAAACTAATACATAACAAAAATGCCGTTAAATTTGCGAGCAAGGAGACACACATTATACTCTACTAAAATTTTTACATTTATTCTCACAATATTACGCTAGAATTCATACGTGTAATGGAACCACGCAAACGAAGAATAAACACTCAATCTGCTAATTTTCTCCTCCGGCTTATTGGCGCATAAAAGTATGACTAACAAACTTTATTTTTATCGGTGTCACCCTTTAGGACCTTATCAATGAAATTAGTAATATACATTTCTTATATATCTATGCTGTCTTTCAGTGAAAATGGGCGTAATCGGTTCATTGAGACCTGGAAACCGAACAATTATGTTCAAATACCTCTTCTAAAACTTACATCTACAGGTGAATTTTACTTTATACGGTCTTAAGAGAACTTTATTTGGCAAAGTTGACTCTGTGCTCAAATATATATTAATAACGTTTTTCCGCAAAACCGAATTTTGGAAAAAAAAAATCCGAATTTCGGTGCACTTACCCATTTGTACATACCAGTACTTACAAGAAAGGGAATTCTTTCAAGATTACAAGTTTGCAGTTATTTTCAGGATTCGTATACCATTGTGACCTCTGAATCACTTATATTGGTATCCGTACACATTATCACATAAAATTATTTCCAGAAAAACGTCAACCATGATCGAAAAATTTCATTTCAACTCAATTTCAATTAATATTTCTAAAGTTTAAACATAAGCATTAAAATTAAAATTAGAGACAAATTTTGATTTTTGTATAAAGGTGTCCTATTGTAACGTACGCTACCAAATAGATACATTTATTATCATATTAAACTAACAAAATTTTTTAAAGAGTTGATGCCTCTGTTTGTAAAGCAGAATGTCCTTGGCATTTTCAAAAATGTAAAAATCGATTTCCTAGTAATTCTAGAAATTTTTGACAGCTAATTTAAATCTGTCACGACCGTAACTTTGAGTAACAAAAGTGTAAATATATATCAACAAAAAAAAAGTTTACACAAAAAAGGAAAAAAAAATGTAAACCTTAAAAAAACCTCTGGATATTCGAATCGTACATCACTTTTTAATTCTTAATAATGATTATTAATATAGTTCGGGTGATGAACGAAGCGTTGGCGGGTGTCAAACGCCAATTGAGATATTATATTTCAATTAAATTGGGTCGCAACTTATAAGTTGCAACAAACATTAAATATACAATTTTTTGTACCGTATAAATGTATTCCATTTTCGGCCGAAGTGCTTTTTGGAGTTCATTGATGTTGTTGTGAATTGTTGAATGTTGATTGTTGGGGTTGTGTTTAAATTGATTTGTTTGATAATGTGTTTTTGTATTTCACCGTGACCGAATTGTAGCGTTTTACCGACGGGTTTTTAGTTATTGATAATTGTCGCGGGTGAATTTATTCTTTCTAACTTTAAATGTCCGGAGACGGACATTTAAAGTACGTTTTAAAGTAATCGAAACGAGAGCCGATCTTGCGCTTTTAAACGTCAAAGCTCAATGCAGCGAATATCACTGCAACGAGTGGGTCGGCGGACGTGTTCGTACACATTGTGTTTACGTTCTACGTAAATATTCTGCCCGCCTTGCAGTAACAGCAAAATATAGGGTCTTAAGGGTCCAGCATATTTACTACTGTGAGTCAGCGAAGAACATGCGATAAAGCCAGCTAAATTAGCCAACATCCACATGATTCTTTTCGGTTCAAAAAGTGGGTCTGATTAGTTATTTAATCGGAGGCCACAATGGGTCAGTGGCCGCGTGAATTGCTTCAATTCATGTCTGTTAAATGGGTGCAGACTCGTGTGGTGTCGGTCATGACACACGACACATGTATTGTTGCTGGTGCATTTTTCTATGCTGTGACATCGGGCCAAGCAATTCACGCAGTAGTGGAAATTCTTCACTACCTTATATTTCTTATACAGGTTCTTCTCCTTGAACCTGGAGCAAGTCGCTAAGCGATGGAACTGATGGCAAAGTTCGCATGCCATTGGACGGGTCGATGCCCCATACTGTCGTCCATGACAATAAGGGCGGGTAGAGATGGGTCGAAATCTTGTATGTTCATTAGACCTGACGATCTTCACATTTTGAAATTCAGCACGATTGTCATCGCTGCAATTGTTGGAGGGTTGGGTCTCAGCAAGTTCTACTTTGTCACACATTGGAACAATATTGTTGGTATCGGTGTGCTGTCAGGAATGGGTCCTGAAACTATCCATCCAAATTCAGTCTCCTGTGCTAACAACGATTCTAACACATTTTGCAGGCCACCACCTCGGATAATTTGTGGATATAAATCACACCCAATGATCATATCCACGGGTCGGGTTTTGTAGTACTCTGGGTCAGCCAATTGAAGTCTAGCCAAATTACTGCAAAGTGTCGGGTCAATTGCATAGCTAGGGTCTTGAACACAAGTGCGTGTGTTTTAACTTTAAAGTTAGGGTCTGTCGGAGAACACAACGTCAACTCGCAGGATCTTGATGGGTTTGCAGTAATTGTGTGATTAAGACCACTTACTTGTGTATTAATGGCACGGGTTGCAAGGCCTATCCGCCTACTTAATTCTTCTGTTACAAATGTAGCTTCAGATCCTGTATCAATCAGGGCGCGCGCTATATATTTGTAACCTTTGTGTTCGTCGTTGATCAATGACGTACCAAGAATCATTTTCTTGCCAGTAATATGTGGCTTTACGTTATTTTCTTGATTAGGTTTAGAGTCAGTGGACTGCATTTGGGTCGTCAATGCTTGGGTTATAGCCGCTGCACTGGGTCGTGTATTTAATTCTGAGTCAGGTTCTGGGTCAGTTGCAGAAGTGCATGATGCCTTTTTCCACATGTCTGACACTTACACTCACTTCTACAATGTTTAGTGCCGTGAGTGATTGCTAAACAATAATAACACAATCCTACTTTTCTGACGACATCGAGTTTTTAACCCACTTTCATGGCTATTAATCTCGGGCACACGAGGAGAGTGTGCTGGACTTTGCATAATGGGCAAAGGTCCTCTACAAATTCCCATTGGGTTGGCTTTGCAAATGTGGGTCTTGGATCTGTATTATGTGTCGGGTCCAAATGCGCAATGGGTCTGAGAAACATTCATGTGATATGTATTCACATTTTCTCCCCAAGATTCGGGTCCAGAACCATCTCGGCTGTGACTTAAAGTCGATGGCTTCATATCATCAACAGCTTCGAGTGTCCTATATCTTCGGGTCAGAAACACGTTCAAAGTTGTCCACGATAGAACAACTGAGTTGTCCGTTAGAGATTTCTCAAAGTTCTCAATGGATACCAGGATTGGATCCCAGCTCTGTCATTTGCAAATTTTGAAGGGCCATAATTAGGGAATACAATTTGGAAATGTTTTCGTAATCCCGGGATTTTGGGATTGAAAACTTTTCAATCCCGGGATCCCGGGATTAGTTCAAAATAGAAGTATTTTTGACATATATTTGAAAGATCTATTTCACTGGAACGCCAACAGTTATATTTTGAGAAAACTTGATAGCATTCGATTGAACTGGATAGAACAAGCTTTTGGTCTGGTTCTAATTGTTTCTTGCTGTTTTGTATAGAAAATAGAGCTTTAGCTCTAGATCACATTCCACGGGAACACAGTTAATGATTAACAGGAACTTGGTTATAGATAATAGATATTGTATAAACTGTCGATAAAAATAACTAAAGTTATTGTAGTTTTCAATATATTTAAATTTGCTATTTTAACCATTTTTCCTCAAAAAAACAATTATCAGATTTCTTCTCAAAAATTTACGAAAAAGAAACAATTAGTACTCAATAAAAATTAATAATAATTTTGTTGCATTATGTTTATAAAAAACAGAACATGAATTAGGAAAAGGGACCGAATTTTTATAACCGATAGAAAGTATGCAATATCAGTTGTGAGTTTGACTAAACAGAAAAAAAAATGTACATCATATTGATGAATTCCGTTCTTCAAACCATGATTCATTGTATTGAAGAACCAATCATAATATTAACGACTAACGATATTATTGTTATGAATGCTATCGTAAATATGAAGAACACTTGGTAACTTTCGAAAAAGTGTTCTTCAATATGATGAACTGTATGTGAGGAATACGTTTCATCATATTAATGAACCAAAATATAAAATGCAACATATGGGCCATTCACACCAAATCGACCAGCTGTTGGAACTCATCTTCTTCGATTTCAATAAAATTTGGACAAACCATAAAGGGTATCGAGATATGCATTGATCAATTTTTTTTTTCGCCCACTCCTTCCAGAGATACACAGTGGTTCAAAAAATGGGCCAAAAATCACTTTTATATGGTTGTTCATATTTCAATATCTCTTTAAGTAGAAATATTAGAAACTCCGTTGATATCTCGTTTTAAAGCTAATAGAACAAGCTTTTATACCAATTAAGTTGTAACTTCTATACTTGAACATGTGGCCGTGGTAATTATCTATGCACTTCAAAATGGATGTCCTTAAAAAGGACCCTTTTTAAAATTCTGAAAAAATCACATATTTTGGTTGATTTAATATAAATGTTCATGTCGAATTTCAAAATGGTATTTTGATTCCATCATATTTTAAAAATTAATTTTATAAAATTTGACATATTTTTTGTATTGAAAAAAAAATATATTTTTTTCAAAAGTAAAATTTGCAATAATTTTTCAATGATTTTGTAATTCTGATTTCGAAAATGGCATCAGTTACATCAAATTGTCTCTAGTTATTGAGATATATACTATTTTTCGAAAATCGTAAAAACTATATACCAAAATCAATATCTCAAAAACTAGAATGATAAAACTGACTTCATTTTAGAAATCAGAGTGACATATATATTCAGGAATTATTATAAATTTTACTGCAGAAAAAAAAATTTTTTTTTCTATACATAAAATAAATAAAAATTTAGAAAATTATTTTTTAAAATATGATGCCATCAAAAAACCATCTTGCAATTTTGCATGAACATTTATAATAAATTGACGAAAACTTAGGATTTTTTTCAGAATTTTAAAAAGGGTTCTTTTTAAGGACATCAATTAGGAATTACAAGGATAATGACCACGGGCCACATGTTTACGTTTAGAAGTTATAACTTAATTGTTCTGAAAGCTTGTTCTATTAGTTTTAAAACACCCTTTATCAGTTGCCCAAATTTTATTGAAATCGAAAAGGTAAAATATCAATTTTTTTTTTGGTCGATTTGGTGTAGAATGTGTGGAATTAAACCAAATTTCTATCAAAATATTTTTTTTTTCGTTAATTTTTTGCCGTACTTTTCAGTTCTCAAGTAGTTCTTGTGTGTTATTTCTTATATAATGCATGCTCGACATGCATAAATTAGTAAAATGTTTTATAATATATTTATTATAATTACAACTTTTTATTAATAAAAAGTTATATTCATAAAAAATATATTTTTGAAAAAAATGTTTTTTTTTTTTAAATAATTTTTTTTCGAATAAACAAAATTTTGTTTGGCAATTTTTTTTTGTTGGGAAATTTTGTTTGTACAAAAATTTTTTTTTCGGATAATTTGTTTACTGTTATAACTTTTTACAACACTATATTTTCGAATTATTTTATATATATTTCTTTTTAATATTATGAACAAATTCATCAATATGACAATTCAAATTCATTGTATTGAATATTTTGTTCACTTATATAATGAATGCATTCATTAATATGTCATTTAATTAACGGTGGTATCAATATGATGAATCTGGTAGTTGGTGAAAAAATTATTAATATATATGAATAAATTCATCATATTGAATCGAAATATGTATGTAAAAACTTCTTAGAATTTTAGCATATATAAAATATTAAAATTTTTCTTGACAGTAAAATAACAATTGGGTTTAAAGTTTTTATTTAAAAAAAATTATAATAAATCGAATCAAATAAAACGTATAATAATGCAGTGTCAAAATTTGTCGAAGTAATTATTTGTATCTAGTATCTAATTTTTTAATCTCATTGATTTATCTCGTATATAAGACTTTGGTTTTAACTTTTAAAATTGGGATAAATTAAATTCATTGATTTAATATTAAATTTTATATCATGTTTTGTAAATAGAATTATATTGACAGTTCTGGAATGATTTTTATATCGTGTCGTTTGCAGTACTATTACAAAAAAGTGATTTTTCCCCATCCCGAAAATCCCGGGATTAGTTCTTTTTAATCCCGGGATTTTCGGGCCATGTAGCATTATCACATGGGGGTAATGTAATATAGGGTTCGAATTGTATCGGGGTCGTCTCTTCTCTTGCCTTTGGAGTTTCTACCGGGTGTCTGAATGTCTCCATTATTTCTGAAATTGAAGCAATACAGCGTATGTACGCATTGTACGCTTTGGAATATTTTTCCTTCAGCTTCTTTCTGTCCACATCGGGATTGTCGGCTTCACTTCGTACAGAATGACACGAAGCTTGGAAATGATCCCACAGAAATGTAAGCTGCTTCTGATGAAACTCCAAGGCATGAGGTATTAAATCTTGGGTAGGGGTTTCGCAAATACTTTGCTCAAATTCATTAATATTGTTTCCAAATTAAAAAAAATGCTGTCAGAGCCGACATATTTTTTATTATTGTGTTGGGTTTAAAAATATTTAATTAATTTGAGCCAATCTCAAATATTTCAATAATAAATATTGGGTCTTGATGGCTTAATCTAAAAGATCGTGTCGCAATAGTTTTTCAGAAAATAAATCTGAAAACTTATAAAAAATATCTAAATAATTTTTATGTATGGGTGTGTATGGGTTAACAGCAATCAAAATGATTTGTTCAAAATAAAAGAAAAATAAAAACGTATTGAAACAATTCGTTTTTAGATAAACTTCAACGAAATTTGAAAAATTTATCCTTGGGTCAAAATGGGTTAACTTTAAAACTTTATTTATTGGTAAACCGGGTCGAAATAAAATTTTATAGAACAGTTTTAGGCTTTTCGTTGTCAATTTGTTTAAAATCAAAAATATTTTATATGAATTATTATTTTTTTTGTAAAAAATCCTTTAACTTTATTTAAAATATCAATAAAAATGATTTTGGGTCCTGATGGGTTAATATTTAAAAAAAATTTTTGTTAATAAACGGGTCGGGTAATTTTTTATAATTATTTTTCAATCAAAAATTATTAAATATCAATAAAATTGATATTTTGGGTCGAAAAGGGTTAAAAAAGTGTGGGTTAAAAAGGGTTCAAGATTGCTCAACAGGCAATTTCCGAAAATTTGGGGAAGATTCTTTGATTCCCACGGCCAATTTTTAAAATCCCACGAAAACACTTTTTTATAGCACAGCGTGGCAACCCTATATACACTTGACAGCAGCGCTCTTTGCTGTGAGTGTATTAGTGATTGTTTATTTGTTTTATGAGCAAATAAAACAAATAAAAATAAACGAGTGCAGTGGCGAGTAATTAGCTGAAAACAAATGAAACAAAAATTTGGCAAATTTTTAAGAAAATATATTAAAATATATGTATGTGGGTCGGGTCAATTACAAATTAAATGCCAAAATTTTATTGTTTCATGAGGGTCGGGTCAATTTATTGCTCGACCGGATCAAACTGTTGAAATGTTATATTTCTATTAAATTGGGTCGCAACTAATAAGTTGCAACAAACATTAAATATACAATTTTTTGTACCTTTGATCTTGATGTTATGTTGATCCGTATAAATGTATTCCGTCTTCGGCCGAAGTGCTGTTTGGAGTTCCTTGATGTTGTAGTGATTTTTTGAATGTTGATTGTTGAGGTTGTGTTTAAATTGATTTGTTTGTTAATGTGTTTTTGTATTTCACCGTGACCGAATTTTAGCGTTTTACCGACGGGTTTTTAGTTATTGATAATTGTCGCGGGTGAATTTATTGTCTTTAACTTTAAATGTCCGGAGACGGGTGGGTCGAGTGCGTACGTTTTAAAGTAATCGAAATGAGAGCCGATCTTGCGCTTTAAAACGTCAAAGCTCAATGCAGCGAGTATCACTGCAACGAGTGGATCCAGCGGACGTGTTCGTACAAATTGTGTTTACGTTCTACGTAAAGAAATATTGTCAGATATAATATTATTTTTAGCAAAAAAAAAATTGAAAATTAAATAAAAAACAAAATATAGTTTTGTTCAAAAATTTCATAATTTTGTTCACCGTGCGGCGCCTAGAAAAATATTTTCTATGAAAAAGATGTTGACAGTCGCTGGGGATCGAACCGAGGACCTTTCGACTCGTAGTCGAACTCACCAGCGACTTTTCGCTCGTAGCCCAACGCACTAACCAGACGAGCTACAAAGTATACATACGGAACAAAGTATACATACACAAAAACAAAGTGAATTATCTCAGCTATCGTCATAAATTATGCAAAAAAAATAATTTGTACGCAAAAAGTATTTTAAGAAAAATAAAGACATTTTTGTCCGATCCGGAATTTTGTGAGTTTTATTATGAAAAAACTATACATTTTGGAAACAATGTGTAAATATACAAATAAAGCACATAATTTCAGCTATTTTTTAACATAATTAAAAAAAAAAATCGCTGACTTTTTGGAATATCCATATGAACATCAAAATGCACGTCTGTTTTTGACCCATCCGGAACGACAACTATTTAATTTATATCTTTTGATCTACCGTATATAATTCTCTAATGTTTAGTCACTACTTGCTTAAACACTGCTTGTACAAAAAAATCAAGTAAATTCATTAATTTTCCTTCGAGATATAAAAGGTTTAAGCGTACCAATGTCCCGTCCGGAATACCAGAAAATGCTCAGTAGACTGATTCAAAAACCAAAAATCTTATAATGTTTCGCTCCGCGTCGACTTTCTGAAACTAGGACCTCTAAAACTTAGATAAGATATCACTCAATTTTCTTTTTTTATTTAATTTAAAACTGAGATAAGATAACACTCAATCTCTTACTGAAATTATGATTTTTTTAAAATTATAAATTTTTAGTTAACCGTTAGAGTTTACTACTTTTATAAATCCTTTTATAAGTACTAAGTCTAGAGTTGTATCATTTTAAAGGGTTTGTTTATTTGACAGGTACCACACTCCTCACTGCCTAAAAAACTCATAGATACTTCCATACAGATCTACTACTACTCCTAAATTATATTGAAAACTATTGCAAAGTTGAATTGAATTGCAAAGTTTATTAATTTTGCCGCACGCTTTTATTTTTTTATTTGCAAACCTCTTAATAAATTTTAAAATTTATTGCTTATGTACTTATATCTAAATAATATCCTATTAATATAATAAATCTTTGCTGGTTTGTTGGTTTGTCCTTTTGTTTGTTGCACTTATCCGTTTAAACGGCTGATCCGATTTTCTTGAAATTTTTACCACAGATCCTACCACTGGAAGGATTGAAATATATATGGGCGGGATTGGACAAAGAGGCGCGGCACCTCTGATACAAACTTTCAAAACGATATAACTTGGCACTTACAGCAGCTACAAACATGAAAAGAAAAACTGCAAATTTGACACAATATTGTTACGAAAATTCAGTCTACGGAAAACTGATCTAAAAGTTCATATCTCTGGATTGTGTACAAAATAAAAACACTCTTATGTTTGGTTTAAATTATAACTTTACAAATAACAAATTCTAACAACTGCTGCATGTCCACAATTTAACTTGACAATTATCACACGAGATGCCCTCGACCACTTTACCTCTTTTCGTAACAATATGTATGTTGGATCTGGGCAGTGTATATGCTATATCTCGGTGAGTTTGGTGGACTGATCGTGGAACCTTCCAAAAATTAAAAACGTTATATCGGCAATTGGGATAGCAAATTTAATAAAGTTTTGGTGAGCGTTGAATTTAACCATTCTAAACAGTCTCGCCGAATGCGGGCGGAATTAGACAACTGGGCGTGACACCCCCCATAGAAGGTTCCTTTTTCAAGATGGTGTATGTCAACAGTTATTATAGTGATATCAAGATATTTAACACCGGGATAACAACCAACCGAATTTCTTTAAACTCACCACACCTAAATTCACCACACAAAAACTAACCACACCTAAATTCACCACACCTAAACTCAACACTCCGAAACTCACCACAGTAAAACTTCTACTGGAAAAACCTCTACGGGGAAGAATTGTACGGAAAAGCGTTCTATGGGGAACAATTTTACGGGAAAGATTTCTACTGGGAAGAATTTTACGGCGAAATATTCTACGGGGAAGCACAGTCTGAGAAAGAATTGTCTTTGGGAAAAGTTGTTTTGGCGGAGAATTTTTTTTGTTTTAGTTACTACATTTAAAAAAACAAATAAAAAATTTTACATATCCTTGCATTCACAAAATCTTTGCACGAGTCGTGCACGGGTCCAGCTAGTAATTTGAATAAAATTGAATTTAATTTATTTCGTATATTAATATGTTTTGTTTATAAATATACATACCAACTATAAATATATTTTATATTTTTAGTAAATTTATTTTTAATTTTTTCGTGCAATTTTTTTTAAAGCTTGTTTTTTAAAAAGTTTTTTTTTAATAATTTTTTTTTTAGATTATTTTTTGATTATTTGATAATAATCAAAAACCAATAAGAAAGGTTTGGTCGGATGGAAAATTTTAAAATAAAAAATTGTTATAGTTTCTGTGATAAAGTTAGTAAGAATTATGAAAATACATATGAGATAATGTGTGGTTACCATTTAAAGTGGTGCATACTGGCTATGCTTCCTTCGCGGTGTTACAAACGGGGTTTAAAATTATTTTTAAACAAACAAAAAATAATCTAAATAATCTAAAAATAGAAACAAACATAAAATGGAGTCGGATTAATTTTTTCGCCACGTCGACATTTTGCAAAAAATTGATTCAAAGTAGCAAAAAAGGCCGTTTTTGGTACTTTATAACGCAATTTATCGCAAGATCTGCGTCCAGATATTAGTTTTTGCAAAAAATCTTAAAATATAGTTTTGCGATGTTTTGTTGTCAAATTTTCAACAAAAAATTTTCAAACTTTATCTTACTGAGATTTTTTTTCTAAATAAATTTTAAAGTTTGTTTATGAAACCCAGCAAGACATGCCTTAACGAAACTCCAACACAAAGACAATATTATATTTTCTCACTCATACATAAATTATTTGAAATACATCCCTGCAGGATCAATGATGACCCGTAATTTTACTAGTAATGAAAACTAAAATTTCATGCGCGTTGATTTGCCACCATTTTTTATTTGTAGATTTTCATTACGTTCGCAACAGCAGCCGCTACATTAGGATTTTAAAAAAGATTTTACTTAAATTATAAACAATTGATAAACACTAAAAGAAAGTATATTGAAAAGAGTATTTTTATATATTGCTTATTTATCAATTTACATTCTAGATATCATCAAAGTGAAATTACATTAAACAAATGCATGGAAGGAAGCAAAACAACGGCAAGCAAAAGTCGTTTTAATAGGAAATCTGCAAAGCAAAGCAAACATTACATTCAACGCAATAAAAATGAAAACTATAGAATTTTGTGTTTTTTGGTTTCATTTGGTCCAATTTTGGTTAGTTTACTATTTAATTAACCTCAAAATTAAAACAGTTTATGCTGCGTAAAATATTTCGTAAATTTACCAATAATTTAATCGTCACTTATTACCATAAGAACAGTGACAAACATATATTCAATTCTATCTCATTGTAGATGAGTGAGAAAGAGATAAAAATTCACACGCACACAAAAGTTTCGGTCATTTATGTCCCGACGCTCTTAAAAACGTTATAAAAACTCTTACTGAAACTTCCAGTTTTGCTACTAGTACTTTTATTGCTCACATGACCGGTAGTGTTATTGCTGGGAACATTTGATTAAAATGCAGAGAAATACATGCAGCTATATACAATTTCATACTGAAATATTGTAGTGGGGCTAGGTGCAAAAACATACGCATTATGGGGAAACTTCTGGTGTGTATTTGACTCGGCAGACTTAATAGGGTAAAAAAATGTTTTACACACCGAATTCTTCAAGGCGACTGAAATTTTTGAAAATTTTACATAGCTATTAATTGTTTTTGTTATACGACCTCTTGATAATTTTAAGATATTGTCCTAACGTGCTCAAGGTCCAGTCAGTACAAATTGAGTGTTTTTGCAAATTGCTGCACGCAACAACAACTTTGGCAACATCTTGAATTGATGCAGTTTTTGCATTCCTTGCTTTTGGTTCTTTCTTCATGCAAAGCACAGTGTTGATCGTAAGAAGGGATGATAGGTTAAAAGGAGGGGGGAAAGATAGAGTAGTGTCGGTAAATGTTTGTTTTGAACTTTCCAATATCAAAAATGTCGGGAAAAACAGACGCAGGGAGATTGTTCCACAAATGAATCGTGCGACTGAAGAACGAATTATCTCTATAATGCGTGGTTCTGTTGAGAACCGAGTGGACTACGAAAAGGTGGGCTTATAATTTCTAGTAGATTTTGGTTTCCTGATTCTTGCTGCGTATCAGTATTTACCCACCACGTCGACATTTTGCAAAAAATTGATTCAAAGTAGCAAAAAAGGCCGTTTTTGGTACTTTATATCGCAATTTCTCGCAAGATCTGCGTCCAGATATTAGTTTTTGCAAAAAATCTTAAAATATAGTTTTGCGATGTTTTGTTGTCAAATTTTCAACAAAAAATTTTCAAACTTTATCTTTCTGAGATTTTTTTTCTAAATAAATTTTAAAGTTTGTTTATGAAACCCAGCAAGACATGCCTTAACGAAACTCCAACACAAAGACAATATTATATTTTCTCACTCATACATAAATTATTTGAAATACATCCCTGCAGGATCAATGATGACCCGTAATTTTACTAGTAATGAAAACTAAAATTTTATGCGCGTTGATTTGCCACCATTTTTTATTTGTAGGTTTTCATTACGTTCGCAACAGCAGCCGCTACATTAGGATTTTAAAAAAGATTTTACTTAAATTATAAACAATTGATAAACACTAAAAGAAAGTATATTGAAAAGAGTATTTTTATATATTGCTTATTTATCAATTTACATTCTAGATATCATCAAAGTGAAATTACATTAAACAAATGCATGGAAGGAAGCAAAACAACGGCAAGCAAAAGTCGTTTTAATAGGAAATCTGTAAAGCAAAGCAAACATTACATTCAACGCAATAAAAATGAAAACTATAGAATTTTGTGTTTTAAATTTACCAATAATTTAATCGTCACTTATTACCATAAGAACAGTGACAAACATATATTCAATTCTATCTTATTGTAGATGAGTGAGAAAGAGATAAAAATTCACACGCACACAAAAGTTTCGGTCATTTATGTCCCGACGCTCTTAAAAACGTTATAAAAACTCTTACTGAAACTTCCAGTTTTGCTACTAGTACTTTTATTGCTCACATGACCGGTAGTGTTATTGCTGGGAACATTTGATTAAAATGCAGAGAAATACATGCAGCTATATACAATTTCATACTGAAATATTGTAGTGGGGCTAGGTGCAAAAACATACGCATTATGGGGAAACTTCTGGTGTGTATTTGACTCGGCAGACTTAATAGGGCAAAAAAATGTTTTATACACCCGCCTTGAACGAATTCTTCAAGGCGACTGAAATTTTTGAAAATTTTACATAGCTGTTAATTGTTTTTGTTATACGACCTCTTGATAATTTTAAGATACTGTCCTAACGTGCTCAAGGTCCAGTCAGTACAAATTGAGTGTTTTTGCAAATTGCTGCACGCAACAACAACTTTGGCAAAATCTTGAATTGATGCAGTTTTTGCATTCCTTGCTTTTGGTTCTTTCTTCATGCAAAGCACAGTGTTGATCGTAAGAAGGGATGATAGGTTAAAAGGAGGGCGGAAAGATAGAGTAGTGTCGGTGAATGTTTGTTTTGAACTTGCCAATATCAAAAATGTCGGGAAAAACAGACGCAGGGAGATTGTTCCACAAACGAATCATGCGACTGAAGAACGAATTATCTCTATAATGCGTGGTTCTGTTGAGAACCGAGTGGACTACGAAAAGGTGGGCTTGGTTTGACGCTCGAGTAGAACGAGAGAACACACGACCTGGTGGAATCAGGCCATGTATTTCCCTCGAACACTTGCCGTATTAATACTTACACACCCAACGGTCCTTCGGTGCTCAAAAGAACCAATAGACGATGAAATATTTTCATCCCCTATTAAATATATCGCACGTTGTTAGATTCGGTCCAGGAACTCCAAGGAGGATTTTGAGGCCCCTGCCCAAATGTGCGAATTGAATTCCATTTTAGGCCGTATATAGGAAGTGTAGACAGTGCGTAAGTCAGCAGGAGTGAAGTACGTTTTACACCGTTTTAAAAAACCGAGGCACTTGGCCGCTTCTTTCGACACATTAAATATGTGGTCATTCCAACGGAGATCACATAGAATTGATATGCCCAGAACGTCAAGAGCAGCTGACTGCGCAATATCCACTGCACCCATATTGAGGGGAGGTAGGGGTGAATCCATTCTTTTGTGAGATAACAGATAACATTGGGTCTTGCTTGCATTAAAATCTACTCTATTTGCAACACCCCACTCATAGTGCGTCTTTTACTCTCGATCTCCAAAGAGCGCTTGTTGAACGAGTATGAATGTCATCTGCAAAGGAATGAATTGGGTTCTGGGTCAATGACAGAAGGTCATTGATAAATACCAGAAATAGGGACGGGGATAGGACTGGACCTTGAGCACGTTATGACAATATCTTAAAATTTGAAATAACAAAATAAAAATAAAACGAATTTGGGAAATATATACTGCATATTTGGTATGGAAATATATTTCGCGACATATTATTGCGTTTAGCATTATGTTTTAAATTGAGAAAATTAGAAATGAAATTAGAACATTTCATTTTAAATTGAAATTATTCCAAATGAAATTGGGATTTTACAATTAATATTGCAAAAATTCCAAATAAAATTAAGATTTTTCTATTCAAAATTGAGAAAATTCTAAATAAAATCAAGATTTTTAAATTTGAAAAAAATCTAAATTGAATGAAATTAAGAAATTAGAAACAGATATTGAGATTTTCCTTATGAAATTTGTAACAAATTAAATGGAAATAACAAACAAATTTAATATTATTTAAATATTTTTTCGCACGCCGACAGTACATAAATAAATCATTTAATAACGAGGAACATAAATGGGAACCGGTTTCAATTCCATATTTGGAATCGGAACACTTTTAAAATGTATATGTGGGACCGAAATCGCTATTATAAAATGTCTTGAAACCAGAATCGGAACCGTTACCCCAAAAGGTTTTTGTCACTGAAATAATTTGTAATTTTCTCAATTTCAATTGATATAAATTACTCTCTCGACACACTTTTTAGATATCACAAATTGTAGTGGGCAAATTCTAAGTACGCAGCAAGAATCAGGCGAAGTAAATCTACCAGAAATGAAAAGTTCCATTCCATATTAAAATCCTTGTAGTGTAATCATCTCAATGTTTACGAATTTTTCCCTTCTGTAGAGTTTTGGAATATTGCAATTTTTCTAATTTAAAAATTAAATTCGGTGTGATTTTACGACAACGACAATTTCAAATTAGAACTGTTTTTACTATTTTTAATATATTTACAATTTAATGTTTCATATTGATAAATTTAAAATTTTATTTAATTCAATTTTTTTTAATTTAATTATTTAAAAATCTAATTTTAATATCCCTTGGCGCCCCCGTAAAAATGGATGGACCCCTTGGGGGTCGCGACGGACCGGTTAAGAACCAGTGATCCATAATCATATATATACCATAGGAAAACCAAATCATTATGATTACTTATTCTTGGCTGGATATCATGAATAATTTTTATGAAATTTATGCGTATAATACATGATTTATATGAATGGTTTCCTAACATCAATTCATTTAAAGGTTTTATTCCCACTCACTACCATGAGATATTTTAAAAATCAATTCAAATTTATTAAATTAAAATTTTATGAAACTTGCGTCTTTAAAATACAAATAAAAGTCTATGAAGTACATTCAAATTTTTGAAATATTTGACCAAAAATTTATAATTTAAAAATATGATATTCATTTATATTTCAAATGGAAATAAAAACCTTTAACGAATTGATCCAGAAAAACTGGGAAACAAGTGTATTTATTTGTTAGCGTACTTTTAGAATAATTATGATTTATGCATTTATGCTGCTTTGAAGTTGAATTTTTTCGTACGGTGTTATCATTAGCTTAAAAACGAAAAACTACGGAAGTTATTGATATATAAATTCAGTTTCTAACGTTTAAATAAATAATATTGTATACCCATATAGCCGCGGTAGCTCAGTGGTTAGTGCGTTGGACTGCGAGCCGAAAGGTCCCCGGTTCAAGCCTGGACTGGGGCTAACAACATCTTTTCATAGAAACATTTTTCTCTACCGCGCTACCTCTCTGCAGTAAATGGCAAACCTACGAGAGTAAAACATTGCCTATGAAAAGCTATCACCCGCCATTCGGATTCGGCAATAAACTGTAGGTCCCATCACTTTGAGTACAAATATAACACGCACAGCTCAAAATGGTGAGAGAGCTCGGCCGAAGTTCTTATAGGACTGTAGTGCCAAACTATTGTTATTATTATTATACTCATATAGGTCCTTCAACACATGTACATTAGAGCGGGTCGAAACCAAACTTTTATTTTTATTTCAAAATGTAATAGGGCTTAAAAGTTACTTTATGCTGCTATGCTGTTTAAATTCACATTTTAATTTTTTTACGATCTACATAGAGTTTTTTTTTTGGATCGTAATAGACTCAAAAAATTAGAGATTGTATCTATTAATGTTCTCCCAAAATATTATCAATTTTGAATAAAATCTTATGCTCGCGCATCGTCCTTGAAGTTAAAAAAGTACAAAAAAAATCGTCGGATCGAAACCAAACTTTTATTTTTATTTCAATATATAATAGAGCTTAAAAGTTACATTATGCTGCTAGTGTTTACACTTTAAATTCACATTTTAATTTTTTTACCATCTACATAGAGTTTTTTTTGGATCGTAATAGACTCAAAAAATTAGAGATTGTATCTATTAATGTCCTCCCAAAATTTTATCAATTTTGAATAAAATCTTATGCTCGCGCATCGTCCTTGAAGTTAAAAAACAAAAAAAAAAAAAAATCGTAATTTTCTTTGGTTAAACCGTTCTAAAATCGGCATGGGTGATTATTTTGTCATGTAATTTTTTTATATATATATTTTTAGGTGTGCTGAATTCATTTGTTATCGGTCAATTTTCATCGGGTATTGTTTTTGAAAAAATAATCCTACAATCTGGTGCTTTGCCCATTATACAATTTTTTTACTGATTACATCATATTGCTTTAAGTTTTGTGTGTCGTTATTGGTCTTAAAAGTTACATAATGGTCCTAGAATTTCCCTCATACAATTTAAGTCAAAAAATAATATCGTCCTGTGCTCGCGCATTGCAACCGAAGGTCAAAAAATTCCTTTGAGAAATATAAATGTATGTGTAGGGAAAAAAAATGTGTTTTGGATCAGCATAAGCTCCAAAAATTAGATTTCGAATCTATTAACGCCCTCCCAAAATTTCATCATTTTTGACACAAATCTTGTGGGTGCGCTTCGTCCTTGAACTGGAAAACACCCAAAAAATAGTAATTTTCTTTGACGTTCTTTTTGATTTTTTTTTTAGTGAAATTGTTTGTGGTCAATTCTAGGACCATTTTAATACTTATAAACCCAATAAGGACAAACAAATCTCAAACAATTTGATGTAATAGTAAAACAATGTATAATGGGCAAAGCTCCAGACTTTAGGTTTTTTTTTTTCAACAAATTTTCCCGATAGAAATTGACCGTTAACAAATTTGGATTCAGCACACCTAAAAGAATGGTTTAACCGAAGAAAATTTCGATTTTTTTGTACTTTTTTAACTTCAAGGACGATGCGCTAGCATTAGACTTAATTCAAAATTGATGAAATTTTAGGAGGAAATTAATAGATACAATCTCTAATTTCTTTAGACTATTTCGATCACAAAAAAACTTTATATAGATGGTAAAAAAATAAAAATGTGAATTTAAAGTGTTTTTTAACTTCATGAGCAATGCGTAAACACAGGACATTATTTTTTTTGATCCAAATTTTTTTGTTGTAAACTCTAGCAGCACAATGCAACTTTGAAGCTCTATTCCAATTTTGGGAAAAAATTTTGATCCGCCCTAATGTACATAATTCCATCATCTGTTTTTTCAGCTACTATTTTTACTTATTAAACTGATCCAGGGAGTAGATTCTGGATCTGCCTTATCGTGAAGTGAAAATTTATTTTTTTGGTGAATTCATACCACATTTACGATTCTCATTGTAATGTGAAGTGGTAACTATTATCAAAAGTTTACGAAAATGAAAACAAAACCAACAGTTTTGAAAAGTATTTCAAAAATTCGTTTCGTAAATGATAATTAAACGAATTGGGAAAGTTAGGTCACATGAGTAAGTTCGATCACATGGGACAGATTTTTATAGTCTGTCGGGCCCGACTATGGAATACCCTACACCTTTGGCGGGGATATTTAATTGTATACCTAAATTTTAAAGTTCTCAATTATGCTGAACCCCATCACCCTCAGAATATTACTCACATATCAGAAATATGTCTTACACTGAACCAAAAAAGTACAAACCTTCAATGAAAACGAGTTGGGAAAGTTAGGTCACATGGGTAAGTTCGGTCATATGGGACGGACTGTTATAGTCGATCGGGCCCGACTATGGAATACCCTACACCTTAATGTGAGATATTTAATTGTATACCTCATAATATTATTCACATATCAGTAATTAACGTCTCATATAATTTAAAAAAGTGATATAAAAGTATAAAATATGTAATAAAAAAATTTTAAAAATAAAAGTGGGCGGACCACGCCTATATTTAATATTTTGTAAGGCAAATATTTCACAGATTTGATTTTAATAATTTACGGATCAAACTTCCACTATGAAAACCCGGGAAATAATAAAAAAAAAGTGGGCGGATCACGCCCATTTTTGGTCCACATATTTTTAGGTGAATTATAACAATATGTTTTAAATTTTATAACTATATTTTGAATACTTTTCGAGTTATTAGTTCCTAAAGAGTTATATAAAAGTGACTTGTATGGGAGGTGGGCGTGTCCGTTGACCGATTTAGCTCATTTTCAAACTTAGTCCCTACTTTTGGCTAAAATATATTGAGACGAAATTTCATCGCATTCTGATCAGTATTTCTCAAGATTTTCTGTATTCGGACAGCAAGACAGCAAGACAGCAAGACGGACAGACAGACAGACAGACGGACATGGCTAAACGGACTCGGGTAGTGATGCTGATCAAGAATATATATACTTTTCCTTACCGGACACGCCTCCTAAGGGGCGTTACAATATATGCACAAAGTTAATATACCCTGTACCTCAAAGGTGTAGGGTATAAAAAGGATTCGTTAATATTATGAACCAGTTTATTTTCTGTGTATATCCCCATAATTTAAAAAATGATATAAAAGTATAAAAAAATTTAGAAAAATAAAAGGGGGCAGACCATGCCTATATTTAAAAATGTGTAAGGCAAATATTTCATAGATTTGAAACAAAGAATATTTCGTTAAAATTGGCCAATTTAACTGTTCATTGTCACAACGAATCTCCGGTAATACTTCAATGTACAATTCATTGAATTACTATGTTCGGATCATGAAACAAAATGACAAATATTCATAATCACAATGAATATTTCATTAGCTATAGTGAATGCAAGAGTTCATTGTCGCAATGAATCGAATTCATACTCTAATGTACGAGATCATAAACACAAAGTGAATTATGAATTCAGAAACTTTCATTATATTATTTTAATGTAAATTCAATTAATATATACATTAAATATAATAGTATAATAAAAATTAAATGTAATTTCGCACATCATTTCATTTCGCAATTACTTTTTACATTTGCCGCAGCTTTGTTGCGAATGAATTAAATGTTTTTTTTGTAGCAGGAGAGCGCAGCTAATGCTACTAGAAACGAAACCGCAAAACGAACTTCCAAAATGTCTACTGCAGTATTTCAATGAATATAATTCATTGAAGTATGAAAAATTCATTAAATTAATTTGTGCGTATTATGAACACTGATTCATACTGAAAATGAAATGATCATTAAATTCACAAACAAGTTACAAGACAATGTACATTGTCACCATGTATATTGCACTAAAATGTATGAATTTGCCTCTATGAACAGGATTCGTTAATATTATGAACCAGTTTATTTTCTGTGTATATCCCCATAATTTAAAAAATGATATAAAAGTATAAAAAAAAATAGAAAAATAAAAGGGGGCAGACCATGCCTATATTTAAAAATGTGTAAGGCAAATATTTCATAGATTTGATTTTAATAATAATTTCCGGCTAAAATTTTCACTGTGAAAACCCGAGAAGTAATGAAAAAAAATGTGGGCGGATCACGTCCATTTTTGGACCACTTTTTTTTTAAATTTGATAAGTATGTCTTGAATATTTTTCGAGTTATTGATTTCCTAACGAGTTGTATAAAAGAGACTTGTGTGGGAGGTGGGCGTGTCTATTAAACTATTTGGCCTATTTCAAAACTCAGTTCCTACTATTGGCTAAAAAATATTGTGACCAAATTTCATTGCATTCTGACTAGTATTAAACACTCAAGTGTTCTTGTATACGGACAGCAAGACAGGCGGACATAGCTAAACGAACTCGGGTAGTGATGCTGATTATAAATATATATACTTTTCCATACCGGCCACGCCTACTAAGGGGCGTTAGAATATCTGCACAAACTTAATATACCCTGTATCTCATAAGTGTACAGTGGACAAAGGTGCGTGGTACCTCCCATACAACCTAAACTTTCAATAACTTGGCACTTATACCAGCTACGAACATGAAACAAAAAACTCAAATACAAAAAAAAATTAAAAACAAAAAAAGCAAAAGCACAAACAAAACAAAAGCAATCACGTTTGTTCCGCTTCTCCGTCTAAACGGCTGATCCACAGAAGCGGCATGGTCTGGAAGGAATGATAGGCTATATATGGGCGGGATTGGACAAAGGGGCGTGGTACCTCCCATACAACCTAAACATTCAAAACGATATAACTTGGCACTTATACCAGCAACGAACATGAAACAAAAAACTCAAATACACATAAAACTACAATCCAAACTAATGGAAAAACAAAAAAAGGAAAGAAAAAGACAAACAAACTCACCACACTTAAATTTCTCCACACTAAAACTCACTACACTTAAACTCACCATACTAAAATTCACGACACTAAAACTCACCACACTAAAATTAGCTACACTAAAACTCATCACACTAAAATTCACCACACTAAAACTCACCACACAATAATTCACAACACTAAAATTTCTCCACACTAAAACTCACCACACTAAAACTCACTACACTTAAACTCACCACACTAAAACTCACCACACTAAAATTCACCACACTAAAACTCACCACACTAAAATTCACCACACTAAAACTCACCACACTAAAATTTCTCCACATTAAAACTCACCACACTAAAACTCACCACACTAAAATTCACCACACTAAAACTCACCACAGAAAAACGCACCACACTAAAATTCAACACACTAATATTAATCACACCTAAACTCACCACACTAAAATTTCACCACACTAAAATTCACGACACTAAAACCCACCACACTATAATTCACCACACTAAAACTCACCACACTAAAATTCACTACACTAAAACTAACCACACTAAAATTCAACACACTAAAACTCACCACACTATAACCACACTAAAACTCACCACACTAAAACTCACCGCACTAAAATTCACCACACTAAAACTCTCCACACTAAAACTCACCACATCAAAACTCACCACACTAAAACTCACCACAATTAAACTCATCACTCCAAAATTCACCACACCTAAACTCACCACACCGAAACTCACCACATTAAAACCCACCACACTAAAACTTCTACTGGGAAAAAACTCTACGGGGAAGAATTCTACGGGATAGAATTCTACCGGGAACAATTCTACCGGGATGAATTCTAGGGGGAGAATTCTACGGGAAAGACTTCTATGTGGAAGAATTTTACGGGGAAGATTTCTACTCGGAATAATTCTACGGGGAAGCGCAGTCTGAGAAAGAATTGTCTTTGAGAAAAGTTGTTTTGGCGGAGAATTATTACATTTATAAAACCAATAAAAAACTTCAACAGCTAAGCACGGGCCCCTCATATAAATAATAAAAATGTTTTTTATATTAATAAAATCGCTCCATATCTTTGAATTCACAAAATCTTGGCACGAGTCGTGCACGGGTCCAGCTAGTACATAATAAAGTTTTTACCACATGAACAAGTATCGCATTTATTGAAAAGGTAGGTGATAAGTGTCATTATCACGTAGATCCAGAATCTATCACCAGGTGTGCCTACATGAAGAAACTAAAACAATTAAAATTGATTTAGTTATTAATGGCTTTGGTCGTTTAATTCAAATTCTTTGCTTCAACTCGCCTTTTACAAATAAATACCTATTAAAATGTGTATTATATAATAAAATATTATCACTTATATATAATTTTGGATTTCATATTTTGAAATTTTTCCCTCCCCCTCCACCAAGATAAACCTGAATTTACGTCTCTGATTACATTCATTAAATCAAAAATCAAACACCCCAAAAAATTATTAAACCGTGATATTTTATAAAATCTGCCAACGACATTTTCTTTATTTTGATCTTAAAATACTCTGGAGGGATATCCGAAATATTTTCTTGAATAATTTGGAGTGTGAATTAACTTTTGGGTTAAACGAGTTTTAGGCTAGGAGTACCGAATTTTACTATGTACTAATAATACGATAACTAAAAATATAAGTGTGACATATCATTTTAAAGATAATTGTAAGTGCAATAATAAAAAAATTTATACCAAACGCAATAGAATAAAATTAGAAAAATGTCGACCGTTAAAATTACTATAGTAAAAAAAATCTACATTTTACGTGTTTGGTAAGCCATGAAACTGAACCGGTTTACTAAATATATATATTAACAAAAATGTCAGTAATAGATTTTAAATTAAATAAAAAAAAAAAAATTTATTGATATCTTTTTATACTTGAAGTAATAATTTTTTGAAAATAGTCGTTAAAAGTTCAAAAATGTCCTTTAAGCTCTTTGCGCAACATCACAGGATCACTTTTTTACTTTTAAAAGCTTCTTCTCAGTTTTAGAGATCCTAGTTTCAAAAAGCGGAGCGAAATAAAAAATAGTTCTAGTTGAATCAGTCTAATGCTCATAAGTGTACGGTATTTATAGTCGGCTTAGACCGATTATAACTTTCATAATTCTTACATACTTCATCACACCAATAAATAAAATGTTTTTAACATTCAAACATATATATGTTCGACAGAACGTCTAAAATTATTCATAACATAAATATGTATGAAAGAAAACAAAAATATGTCTGGCTGTCATTATAATAATGTTTTGCAATGCAATAATACTTACATTGCATAAAGCTCCAAAGATATATGTTATGCCTTAATAATTATATTTGGGAGACCTTTTTTTTTGCATCGTTTAGAATGTTTAAATCCATAAACAATTTATTTTTATGGATTTCACCTTTTTACTCAAAAGTGTAGATAGTGTTAAATATTTTATTTAAAATCAAATCTGGCAGCTTTACGAAGCTAACACACCCTAATCTCATGCGCATACTCCAAAAGTAGTAACGTATTTTGGTTAAACACCCTACATAACGTTATGGTGGCTCAATGTAACTATGCAAGAAAATAGTTCACACGCAGATACACATGTCAATGTGTCATTTTGCATTTTTTAGGGTTGACAGTCTATGAGTGGGTGACCTGTTATTGTCATTGCTGCATCACGTCCATATAAGTTAAATTAAACAGAATAAATCTTTTAATGTAAATAAAATTAAATATTATCGTGAAAACCTGTTGTCAAAATATAAAAAAAAATATATCGCAAGTGAAACACCGTATTAGTAACACCATTCAGTGTGTGCCATCACTTTTTATGATGCAAATAACGATATTGAGAGTCAATCGATAATCGCAGAGAACAAAAATCCTTATCATAGAAAAAGTGCTTTTGTAGAAGCAGTAATTTAAAAAAAAAATATTTAAGAATTTACAACTGAAATCTTGAATGCAAATTAATTAAATGTTCCGTATGACTGTGTAAATAAAATGCAATACATATGATATTAAAACCGATATCATGAAGTTATTTAATAAATCTTTAAAATACGATTAAATGTATACGATTTGTGTTAGTCAAGTAAGTATCCAGAAAATACCATAGTTATTAAAATAGATAAAATTAACATTAAGATATAACATTTCTTACTATAACATTGTCTAATGGAACGTCTTAAAACTATTAAATACAAATAAAAGAAACTGTAAAAGTATACAAAAATGCACAAAAAGAGATATTTTATATTAATTTATTTATATTAATATGTAATTTATAATTTTCATCCAATTACAAACTGCATAATTGCAATATTAATGCTTAATTTGTCTGAACCAATTTTTTTCTATGCAAATTTATAGTTTTAATCGGTATTGTATTCATAACAAATGATATATTAAAGCATGTTCTCACCAATATAATTATTTAAAGTGTACCGTTTTTTTTTTTTTTTTAACCACAACTCGGTTCGCGGGAAAACATTTTTTTCATATATTTGAACATAAAGTCAATATATATTTGAACAACAAAAGTAAGCTTAAAACCCGTATAAAGTAGAATTCATCTAAATTTAATATGAAGCATTTGAACATAGTTTGACGCTACAGTCCTGTATAGAACTTAGGCCAAACTCTCTCACCATTTGAGCTGTGCGTGTTATATTTGTACTCAAAGTGTTGTTTAATGCCTATTCCGAACGACGGGTAATAGACAAAGTTTACTCTCATAGGCTGCCGAGAGGTAGCGTTGGAAAAAAAAAATGTTTTCTATGAAAAAGATGATGGCAGTCGCTCGGGATCGAACCGGGGACCTTTCGACTCGTAGTCGAACGCACCAGCGGCTTTTCGCTCGTAGTCCAACGCACTAATCAGATGAGCTACCGAATATAAGTGGTCTATTTACATGTCACAATGGACCCATCATGTCAACCTATTTGAGACAGCGTAGATATATACGTAATCTTTCATTGACCTATCTCTTCCAGTTTATCTGTAATCGTGATTTCAACAGATAGACGGACATCGCTAAATCAATGTAAAATTTTAATATAAAACTATGTAATATTAATACTTATTGTTTGGTTCATATAAATTAAACACAGAAAAAAAAACTTCATATTATTTATGAATTTGTTGATCAATTTTATGAATTTGTCATTGCGTATCAACAAATCACCAAATTCATCCCATCTATGAGTCGTTCATAAAACCGAATGAAAAAATTCATAATATTGATGACCGCATTCATAATATTTATAAACAAATTAATAATATGTGTAGATAAATATCAAACGTGCATAAGTCCACTTTTCAAAATTTTTGAGGTTTTAGTCAATATATACCTTAATCCATCGTACAAGCATATTGTATTAAGTTTAGTAACTCCAACTAGATTAGTTTAGAAAAAAAATTAATTAAATATTCATGTTTTTATCAAAACTGACTAAGTCCACGTATTCATAAAAATCAAATTTGTCTAAGTCCCTCTCAACCAATCACATGGCGATATGGCCCCTGTCATGACTGTTAGTTTGCAAAGAACTTGTACTTTAGGAGAATGTTTTAATGTTTTAAAAAGGTTTAAATGGACAAGAATATTGCAATTACCTTCCCAATAAATTAAAAACTATTTTTAAAAAATCAGAAGGTCATAAATAAATGTGAAAATACGAGAAAACTGCAATTATTTATAAATTGAGTGTAGTAGATTCACTTACTGTCTCTGTCTTTCCATACTTTTACACAAGGCCGCATTCTATCTTCCCTTGTGGCTTAAATAATTTCAAAAATTGTATTTCTATATGTATATAATTAAAAAGATATTTAATAACATTTGATGATATGTTTTACTTGTGAAACACTATCATCGTACGACGAATTCTTTTTCACCAGAAGACATATAAAATAAAATATAAACTTCATACAAAAATTATACATTACACAATTCATCATCTATAATTTTATGGTTAGTAAAAAAAAACACATTTTTCTTAATAAAATAAAAGTTTGGCGCTCCAGTCCTCTTAGACCGAAATTTCTTACCATTTTAGCTTTGCGTGTTATCAAAGTGGTGGGACCTACACAGTATAATGTCGAATCGAAACGGCAGGGTAAGATCTAATCTCGTAGGTTAGATCAATGCGAGTAGATGGAGAAATCACACGATATCGGACATGTTCTCATAGCGATATCGAGCGTCAAATTGGACGTAGATGGTAGGTAGATTTCGAAACGTTCTGTCGGAGTTTTCTCGATACGAAAAATTTTTAGATATCCAAACGATATCGAAGAAAAAAATGATCAAAGTTCGAGATTGCTGCGAAAACTATTGCGATATCGATCATAAACTGAAAACCGTTTTAAAATATCTCAAGTGGTTTAGTAAATATAAAATTGTAAAGTCGAACATTTTTTTTTCCATTTTTTTTATTCCATTTTATTCCAGTTTTTCATTCTTTTTGGAAAATTTGACTTTTACGGAAATTTCCGTAAGTATTTTTTTCTTCAGTAACATGTACTTTTTATATTTTTTTGATAGATAACAATACTGAGCATCTTTTAAATGATAAAACTTATCCAAAATATATTTAACAAATCAGGCAACAATGGTCAAAGTTCAAGTTTTTTAATATTTTTTTTTACTTTGACCCCCTGCAGAAAAGTTTTCAAAATCGAAATTTTAAGTAAGCAGTTTTAAGGACGAGTTATTTGTACGTATTTTTGACCCAAACTTATTTTTTGCCCGTCGAAGTATATGTTCAGGGCAGTATTTTTTTCCAAAAATACTAATTTTTTAAAGGGACTTAGATTAAAACCGGTATATCTCACTTCATAAAAAATATATGTTTTAATAAAGCATAAGTACATAAAACTATTGTATATTAGGTAAAAGTTCTATGATGATAAGGTTTATACTTATTTAGATATATTCAATCAATATTATTTTTTGTTTCTAATTTTTTTTTATTTTTCTTCTTTTTCAAAAAAATTTGTTCACAAATTATATACAAGGTATCTTTATATTAACCACATAGATCTCTTCTTTTCAATGATGCCAAACACTTATATATTTACTTTACATATGTGTGCAAAATGACATATTAATGAACATCATGTTTCATCAAAATTTAGTATTTTTTAAATTTATTTTGATATTGCACACCTGCAGAAAAGTTTTCAAAGCCCAACGTAAAAATTTAGGTATGCAATAAAGATAAACTAGTTCTAAATATTTTTTAACCCAACTTTTTTTTTGCCCGTCGAAGTATATGTGCAGGACAACATTATTTCAGAAAATATACGTTTTTAAAAGGACCGTTATATCTACCTGTAAAATGTATATATTCCCAAATTGTTTTTATTAATTTTGAAGTATATGAAATTATTATGTATTCGGTAAAAGTTTCATGATGATAGCGTTAACATAGCGTTAGATATATTCAATCAAATTCAATGTTAGTTTTGCTTAATTTCCCATACGAAATACAAAATTGCCTACACCAGAATCCAGTTTAGTATTTTGTATGGGAAATTAAGCAAAACTAACTTTGAATTTGATTGAACATATCTATATAATAGTTAACCCTACCATCATGAAACTTTTGCCGATTAAATACTAACTTTATATACTTCGAACTTATAATTTATACATTTTAATTTATACATATACATTTTACAAGTAGATATAACGGTTTTATGACAAGTCCTTTTAAAAAATTTAGATTTTCTGAAATAATGTTGTCCTGCACATATACTTCGACCGGCAAAAAAAAAGTTAGATTAAAAATATTTAGAACTAATTTATCTTTCAAATTGCATACCTAAATTTTTAAGTTGGGCTTTGAAAACATATCTGCAGGTATGCAAAATCAAAACAAAATTAAAAAAATACGTAATTGGATGAAATTACTATGTCATTTTGCATATGTAAAGTAAATATATAAGTGTTTGGTATCATTCATAAAGACAATCTGTATATAATTTTTGAACAATTTTTTTTCAAAAAGATAAAAAAATAAACAAAAAAAAATTAGAAAAGAAAGTTAAAATTTGCTTGAATATATCTAAATAAGTTAACCTTATCATCATAAAACTTTTATCTAATATACAATAGTTTTATGTACTTATGGTTTATTAAAACATTTATATTTATTATAAAGTGAGATATACCGGTTGTAATCTAAGTCCCTTCAAAAAAATGAATATTTTTGGAAAAAAGTGCTGCCCTGCACATATACTTCGACGGGCAAAAAATAGGGTTAAAAATAAGGGTTAAAAATACGTACTAATAACTCTTCCTTAAAACTGCTTACTTAAAATTTGACTTTCGACTTTGAAAACTTTTCTGCAGGGGGTCAAAGTAAAAAAAAATATTAAAAAAACTTGAACTTTGACCAGTGTTGCCGGATTGGTTAAATATATTTTGGATAAGTTTTATCATTTAAAAGATTCTCAGTAATGTTATCTATCAAAAAAATATAACAAAAGTACATGTTACTGAAGAAAAAAAAAATACTTACGGAGATTTCCGTAAAAATCAAATTTTCCAAAAAAAAAATGAAAAAATGGACAATAAAAAAAATCGACTTTACAATTTTATATTACTAAACCACTTGAGTATTTTAAAACGGTCCAGTTTCTGATTTAGGTGGTAAATGTTTATAAAAGAGCCATACAAATATTTTGATTTTATGATAAAATGTACAATCTATGTAAAAATATGTAAAGTAAAGTCTTCAAAAATTTAAAAAAAAAAATCATGTTCAAGTCTATATTTTTAAAACTAAACAAGATATTTTCTCATGTAAGCACATTTTTTTAGATCTCAATGTAAGCTTTCCATAAACAAAAGAATTTTAATAATCGGATAATTTTTGGATTTTTTACAATTTTTGAAAGATTTTTCAACTTTACTGATTTTTATCTTCATAACTATTAAAGATAGAAACTAATTTCATATAAATTTTTAAAATCGGTTGAGTGGTTTCGACAATACTGAATTTCACCCGATTTATGAGCGTTTGGGCACACTGAGGACCATTCGGCTCGAAGTCCAACACACTAACCAATCGAGCCTTATATTCTTCCTAATTACAATAAAATAAATTAAATTATGTTTTATTGTACTAATTGCATTTTTTTCAAACGTGACTATAGTCCAGAGGGTAAATATCAAATGAGCCTAAGTCAAATTTAAAATCATATTTATTTTAAATTTAACGTAATTCTTGTATATTTTAAGCTTACACAATGGTTACATATTAAATACAAATTGTAATAAACCAAATTTGCAATAAAAAAATCCATAATTTGGCAAAAAAAGTAAAAAACTCAATTTGCTTAAATGTGCTTATGGACTTATGTTTGTTTGATATTTATCTACACATATATATACTATACTGTTTTTTTTCAGTCTCGTTTTACCATAGACTAAATTGCACATGACGTGTAGTCTGCGCTGCTTTGCCTTAAAAATGAATATGAATACCGCAATGAACGCAATTCATAACAATAAAGACGCGTTTATTAAATTTGTTTTGCAAAAAATTTGCGATTCATATATGGGCATTCTACACCAAATCGACCAGCGGTCGGAGCTAACCTACTTCAAATTCAATGAAATTTTACCATTTTTTTTGTATTTTTTTTCCTTCCAGATATACAGTGGTTCAAAGTTACTAAAAATGGATGACTTTTTTATGGTTGTTCATATTTCAATATCTCTTAAAGTAGACATGCTAGAAACTCCGTTTATTGCTTGTTTTAAAGCTAATAGCTTTAGAATAATGAGGTTGTAACTTCTAAACTTGAACATGTGTCACGTGGTCAATATCCTTGCACTTTGATAACCTTAAGAAGAACCCTTTCTAAAATTCTGAAAAAATCACGTATTTTTCTTGTTTTAATATAAATGTTCATGCCAAATTTCAAGATGGTATTTTGATGGCATCATATTTAAAAAAATAATATACTAAATTAATGCATTATTTTTGTTTTGAAAAAAAAAATTATATTGAACAAAAAATGTTTTTTCTACAGTATATTGTTACGAAAATTCAGTCTACTGTCCTACAAGTTCGTAACTCTGGATTGTGTACAACATAAAAACACTCTTATGTTTGGTTTTAATTATAACAAATAACTTTTTAATTCACTTTAACAAACAACTTCACTAATTATAAATTGTAACAACTGCTGCATGTCCACTATTTAACTTGACATTGTTCTCACACGAGGTGCACTCCACCACTTTCCAATCACTACTGAAGTGCTGTGCCTTAGATGCGGCGCCCTTATATACTGCATGCATCAGTCGACAAGCTTCGACATGTTTCGAGAACCTTCTACTCGTTTCGTAATGACGCATGCTATTGGCGTCTCATTCACACTCATGTAATTCAATTTGCTGATCTTCCATCTCTTTCTCGCACATTGCTTAGTGCACTGAATGCTCTTCCGTCTCTTTCTAAAACATTGATTAGTGCGCTGAATTATCTCGCGTCTCATTTATTATTGTTGATTGCTTGCACTGTGGGGCAAATTACCTCTTTTCGTAACACTGCCCACCACCTAAACTGTTCGTCCCGAACAGATGTTAATCCTCTCTCTCTATAAACTGCGCCAACCTTTCTAAATGTGCTGCTTTCATTTTTCGTCTGACGCCTGTAGTATTCTGAATCAGATACACAATGTCATTAATCGTTTTAATTATGCTGTACGGTCCTTCCCGGTGTGTTTGTAGTTTTGGATTTAACAATTTCACTCGTGGCGGGCTACAAAGCATAACTTCCTTAAATCCCTCAGAGTTTACTCTCAAGTCGTATCTGGACTTTATATTACTACTTGGAATTTGTATCCTCTACCTTAAGGACTATTGTCGTCTCGATCGTCACTTTTCTTCTTGCCCAAAAGAATTTTTGGAATCGGCTTTTGCACATCAATGGCAGTACGTTCGCAATGTATTCCTACGTTGTATTGATTCATCTTACCGCAACTCCTGACGGGTGTATTTTTTGCGGATACACATTGCTTACATCTGTGAATCCAATAGACGACTGACTTCTGATATCCGACCCAATAGAAATGTTTCCTGACTTCTACAATCGTTTTATTAATGCTCAAGTGACCTACATTGGATCCACCATGGTATTTCAGTAGTATCTTTTTTATACCCTACACTAAGAGTGAAAGGGTATATTCAGTTTGGTACGCCGTTTGTAACACCCAGAAGGAAGCATCTCCGGTATGGAAAAGTATATATATTCTTGATCAGCATGACCTCCTGAGTCGATTTAGCGATGTCCGTCTGTCCGTCTGTCTGTCTGTCCGTCTGTCTGTCCGTCTGTCTGTCTGTCTGTCTGTTGATATCCCTAAGACTTTTAAAATTGAAGAGCTAGATAAATGAAACTTATAACTTAGATTACTAATATACCTACGCTGTATGTGCGAAAAAATTGGCGAGATCGGTCCATTGTGACCTATGATCCGACCACTTATGTTCAAATACCTCATATAAAATTTACATATACAGATCAATTTTACTGTATACGTGCTTAGGTAAACTTTTTTGGTCAAATATATATTGACATCATGCTCAAATACATGATAATAATGTTTTCCGGCGAAAAGACTTGTGGTTCACAAAAAAAAATCGAAATTCGGTACACCTACCCATTTGTAAATATGGGTATCAAATGAATGGAAATTCTTCAGCGATTGAATGTTTGTAGTTATTTTCAGGATTCGTATACCCTGGTGACCTATATATCACTTTAAATGGTAACCACTCATATGTGTAGGGTATTTATAGTCGGCTTAGACCGACTATAATTTTGATAATCCTAACTATCATAATTACACCTACTTTAAAATTTCCCATGTGATCTAACCTTCCCAACTGGTTATTTTTGACTTCGCAACAACAATCAAATTTCGTGCAGATCTGCCATTTTCAGTTTCCCACACACGGTACAAACAACCATTTTGTAGCTGCAGGCTTTGCCACTGCGCCCAGTAAGGCCGGTTTACTCTTTCCATAATGGCTTTCTTTGTTGTTCCTCGAACGTCCCTATTTTTGCAATGTCGGGTCCTTCTTTTGATCATTTCGTATTTGCTCTAGACACCATTGATCATCTGGCACGACACCCAATGAACGAATGTGAATTATGTTCGTTTTTTTCTTCTTCTCTGGAACACTCTCATGATTCTATTGACACAGTGCCTGAATTTCCTCGAGGAAATTCAGGCACTTGAAAATGTTGAACGCTGTGTTTCCATCGTACATCGACGATTTTAGCCTCGTACCACTAACAAACTTCCAAAAGCTGCTTAGAATGTTTCTGCATCTGCTGCTTAATTTTATTGCAGTTGATTAGAACTTTCTAGTCGCTGTTTCGAATTTTCTTGAAGTTTCTGTTCAATTTTGTTCGAATTTTCTTGGAGCTGTTTTGACTTTTCTAGAAGTTTCTGTTCCATTTTGTTGGAATTTTCGTGGAGCTGTTTGGAATTTAGATTAGAAATTGTTGTTTTATAATTCCGAGCAACTGTCTCATATCAAAAACTTGGGTCTGTACTTTCTCCTCTGTGTCCAGATTTTTCGATGGAGCTGCTGTAACTTCAACTCATGCTCCGTGACATTTATGCCTTGGATCGCAAATTCTTCCAATAGGCGCTTTTGTAGCTCCACTTTTGTACCAGCAATTTGGAAGATCACGACTCGCCAGCTCCTTCTTTAGTTGGTCGACTTTAAGTTGATCAAATTTAACCATTTTGTATTACAATCCCACTTCTGACACCAATGTTACGAAAATTCAGTCTACGACAAACTGTCCTACAAGTTCGTATCTCTGGATTGTGTACAAAATAAAAACACTCTTATGTTTGGTTTAAATTATAACAAATAATTTTATTAATTCAAATCATCCATAATACGCTATTTTTTTCAGACATATATTTTGAAGTGCAAGGATTATGACCACGGGCCATATGTTCAGGTTTAGAAGTTACAACTTAATTGTTTTAAAAGCTTGTTCTACTAGCTTTAAAACAAGTCATCAACGAAGATATTTAAGAGATATTGAAATATGAACAACCATAGAAAAGTGATTTTGGACCCATTTTTTGTAACTTTGAATCACTGTGTCTCTGGAAGTAGTGGTTGAAAAAAAGTCATTGAAATCGAAAAGGTAAGATCTCGATTTGTTGTGGAATAGTCCATATAAAAAGAATAGTTAATAAATAAAATGATTAATTTCATATATTTTGTGAACCGTGGCTCAATTAACGGCGACCATTCCATTAATGAACACCATTTTTTCTGTAAAGAGAATTATAGTTTAATATATTTTTATGTTCTAGTCAAAGAACATTCTAATTATCAAATTAACAATTTTTTTTTTTTTGCTAGTTTTTAGTTTTGGCTAGTTTTTAGTAACATTATTCTGGTGCTGTCAGAAGTCATTTCTGACTTCATAAAAACTACCTGCAGCATATTGTTCTTCTTTCTCAAATCAAGAAAAGAAAAAAGAATATTGCTAATCAAAATATCGATTCGGTTATGCTATCCAAACTAAAACATATGCAAATTGTTATCTTTACGGCCATCGTTTTCAAGGGAACACAAAGGTTATTATTAAACTTATCTATTAATCATATTATAGATATGTACCTCAGAAAGGTACCTTTCAAGGTAAACAAATCGGGATATACTTTAAAGTGGTATCGCTGAACTCAGAGAAAAATATATGGTTGCGACATGATCTCTACAAATATACTATGCTCTATACAGTCATAGATGGTCGTCGCAATCAATTTCAAGAATATGATACAATCATATTTTATTAGATAATTTATTATAAAATGGTTGTTTTCAGAAAAACCAAAATATAGTTGATAAGAACCATGTTATGGTTACGATAAAGACGGCCATTAACGAAATATGGTCAATACTAGGGATGTCAATCCCAGACTATTTTTCAATCCCGAAATATCGGGACTAAAAAATTTGAATCCCGGGATACCGGGATTTGTTCCGGGATTTAAAAAATAATAACAAAAACATAAAATACACAAGAAACATGTATATGGAGCCTACTACACACACGGAATCACAATACCGTCATTGCCGGAGCAGTGATCAAGTATCCATCGTTACGCACCGTTAACGTAACGTCAAATCGGTCGACTTCGTTAGAAGTTTGCTCCGTATTTCTAAATAACTCCGTATGATTGCCATTTTGTTGTAATCATGTATGGTACTGTTGAAACGTAGTACTCCGTAGATTTTCGGTTTGAGTATACTTAACGGCACCGATTTTCTTCCGTTATTGGTGTACGTTTCAATTCATTTGATTCTGTGAACATGAAGAATAAGCTCGGAGGATCGCAGTTGGTGATTGCATCTCCTGAAGAACAAACAAGATAAGTGGATAAAATATAAATAAAATACGCTTTGTTACTTGGGTAACCATATTTCTTTTAGAATAATAAACAATTATAATGCTTAAGACTCAAACAAAACTCGTATTTTCAAATGTTTCTGTTTTGAGGTTGGGTATGGTATCCAAAAGACCAAATCCGCATTATATAAACCCCAATGTATCAATAAACCAATATTTAAATACTTTATTAATAAAGGTTACGTTCATAGATAACGGTTCTTGTTTTATCGCTATCCGAAAACCGGATTTAAATCGGCAACAACGTTGATAGTAAATCTTTCGACTGTCTTCAAAATAAAAACTAGTTGAAAATAAGACTTTTTGTATTTCGAAACGAATGACTATTAGTCGAAAGTGACGTAATAATTACTAGTGACGTCATTTTTGCATCATTCGTTCTTACTCAATACTGAAAGAGGCCTTTAGTGTTTTAAGATTACCGTCCATGTTAGATATACTTGTTCACGAAATGTATACAAAAACATTGAAAGTCTTTTGAATAAACTATTAAAAATTTATCAACTAGCTTTTTTTGTAATCCCGAAAATCACGGGATTTAACGATTATCCCGGGATAAGATTTTCGGGACTGATTTCACTTAAATCCCGTGATTGACATCCCTAGTAAATACTAATCATACCATGATATTGACTGATCATAATATAGTAATTTTTTATTTAAAACCATACAATCTCTCTTACTTACTTTAGTTTTGGCTATGGCGCTGAAAAATTTGAAAAAATTTTAAAAATTCCGTTTCAATCTGAGATAAACCTTTATTTTTTTACAATATCGATACGATTTGAAGCAAAGGATATCGCCTTTGAATTAAACGACCAAAGCCATATATAACTGAATCAATTTTAATTTTAATTGTTTCAGTTTCTTCATGTAGACACACCTGGGGGCAGAAAAAAAAGTCACTTCACGATAACGCAGATCCAGAATCAACTTCCAGGATCAGTTTAATAAGTAAAAATAGTAGCTGGAAGAAACAGTTGATGGAATTATGTACATTAGGGCGGATCGAAATCAAACTTTTATTTTTATTTCAAAATGTAATAGGGCTTAAAAATTACATTATGCTGTTAGAGGTTACCACAAAAAAATTTAGTTGAAAAAATAATGTTGTATGTTGACGCATAGCAGATGAAATTAAAAAAAAAAAAAAACAATTTAAATCAATATTTTTATTTTTTTAATTAATGTTTTTTTTGTATCGAAATAGGCTCAAAAAATTAAAGATTGTATCTAGCACACATGCACAAATCATATTTATTCTTAAATTCCGTTAACAAATAAATACACATGTTTCCATAGTTTTCTGGATCGTTAAAGGTTTTTATTTCCATTTGAAATGTAAATGCATATCATCGTAGCCGCGGTAGCTCAGTGGTTAGTGCGTTGGACTGCGAGCCGAAAGGTCCCCGGTTCAAGCCTGGACTGGGGCTAACAACATCTTTTCATAGAAACATTTTTCTATACCGCGCTACCTCTCGGCAGTAAATGGCAAACCTACGAGAGTAAAACATTGCCTATGAAAAAGCTCTCACCCGCCGTTCGGAGTCGGCAATAAACTGTAGGTCCCACCACTTTGAGTACAAATATAACACGCACAGCTCAAAATGGTGAGAGAGCTCGGCCTAAGTTCTTATAGGACTGTAGTGCCACACTATTATTATTATTATGCATATCATATTTTTAAATTATATAAATTTTTGGTCGAATATTTCAAAAAGTTGTATTTTATTTGTATTATAAAGACGCAAGTTTAATAAAATTTTATGTTAATAAATTTGAATTGATATTTAAAATATCTCATGGTAGTAAGTGGGAATAAAACATTTAAATGAATTGATGTTCGGAAACCCTTCTCATAAATCATTTATAATTCGCATTCATTTTGCAAAAATTAATCATGATATCCAGACAAAATTAATTAATCATAATGATGGTTTTTATTCGTTATATATGATTATAGACAAATCAAATATTATTGTTAATTGAATAAAATCATGCGTATGTTTACTCATGCTTTATGTATAATATATTCATAAGTCATGAGTAATTGGAATAGATTCCCAAACAAATCCTAATTAAGAAGAATAAAATTAAAAATATCGCCTTTGAAAGTAACTATAAAAAAAAAGTATCACTTATCACTTACCCTTATTTGTTTGTATAAATTCATATTTATAAATTCATACATTTTTCACTTTATTTACTCACTTATATGTATGTTCTATAGACTTCAGCTACGCCGTGGTTTTTCACAACTGGCGTCAATTTCGCATTAAGAAATGAAACACAAGTTTTGAATAAATAATCATAAATTTGCCTGTTATGACTACTAATAAAATTTCTAATATTTATGAATCCTATTCATAGAAAAAAAAACATAGTGATTTACAGTTTTGTATGGGCATTCCACACCAAATCGACCAGCGGTTGGAACTCACCTTCTTCGATTTCAATGAAATTTGGGCAACATCTCGAAATTTGGCATGAACATTTGTATCAACCAAAATATGTGATTTTTTTCAGAATTTTAAAAAGGGTCCTTTTTAAGGACATCAATTTTGAAGTGCAAAGATAAGTATCACGGGCCACATGTTAAAGTTTAGAATTTACAACTTAATTTTTCAAAAAGCCTGTTTTATTAGCTTTAAAACGAGCCATCAACGGAGTTTCTAGCAGTTATTCTTTACGAGATTTTGAAATATGAACAACTATACAAAAGTGATTTTTGAATTGATCAATGCATATCTCCATAAGTTTTATCAGCTGCCCAAATTTCATTGAAATCGAAACTTTTTTTGGTCGATTTGGTGTGGAATGGCCCATGCATGAACTTTGCATTTTTTTTAGTATAATACATAATTCATGAATATAATTCAAAATTATAAAAATGCTATGCATTGTATTTCAATTGCAAACAAAAATTGCAATAATTATAATAAAAAAACATCAAATTTGACACTATCTTTCCCATAGTGTGGGGTATTTGTTGAGAGTTTTTTGCTAGATTTTTGCCAGAATACGAATTTGAGATTTAGATCATAATAATTTTAAAAAGAAAAACAACTCTCATTGAAAAATGACTGAGCACTCACAATGCCAGAATAGGGCTATAAGTCTTAATAAGCTCAAAATTGCGACACTTTTGCCAGTACATTTACATTGAGGCACATCCAAAGTATTGCACGAAAAAGGTGAAAATATTAAATATTCGTAAATTTGGTGAATGTTTTAACCCAAAAAGTATTTAAATTTTCATAATCTCAAAAAGCATCACTAAATATATAAAATTTTATTGATATGAAATTAAATTTCTAAACCGATAAGGATAACAGCAAAACATGTTCAGCCCAATACAATAAATAAAAATTTATCATGGTAAAAAACATTAATAAAAATTGATTGTCCCAAGAACTTTTTGCAATTCAAAAAACATCAATTGAAATTCAGACATTCCATTTGAAATTCAAATGACATCACTTGATATTCAGAAATTCCATTTGAAAATCAAAAGACATCAATTGAAATTTAGAAATTCCATTTGAAATTCAAAAGACATCAATTGAAATTCAGAAAATTTCATTTGAAATTCATAAATTTCCATTTGAAATTCAGAAATTTTCATTTGAAATTCAGAAAATTTCATTTGATATTCAAAAATTTCAATTTGAAATTCAGAAATTTTTATTTTATATTCAGAACTTTCCATTTGAAATTCAGAAATTTTCCATTTGAAATTCAGAAAATTTCATTTGAAATTCAGAAATTTCCATTTGAAATTCAGAAAATTTTCATTTGAAATTCATGAAATTCCATTTGAAATTCAGAAAATTTTCCATTTAAAATTCAGAAAATTCCATTTGAAATTCAGAAAATATTCCATTTGAAATTCAGAAATTTCCATTTGAAATTGATAAATTTCCATTTAAAATTGAGAAATTTCCATTTAAAATTGAGAAATTTCCATTTGAAATTAAGAACTTTCCATTTGAAATTGAGAAATTTCCATTTGAATTTAAGAAATTTACATATGAAATTCAGAAATTTCCATTTGAAATTGAGAAATTTCCATTTGAAATTCAGAACTTTCCATTTGAAATTGAGAAATTTCTATTTCAAATTCAGAAATTTACATTTGAAATTCAGAAATTTTCGTTTGAAATTCAGAAATTTCTATTTGAAATTCATACATTTTTATTTGAAATTCAGAATATATTTTATGTGTGAATGATGTGATTGAAAACAAAAAGATTTCAAATACAAATGTTAAGTAATTTAATAGTTTTTTAAAAAAATCTTTAAAAATATAAAAAAAAAAATAATTACACAGAAGTTAATTAAAGAAAAATATTTAAAATGTTAAAATCAATTTCCAACAGTCATGTCTTCCATTGCCAGCGCCAGCAAATGAAACGTGGTGGAGTGTTGTATAGTACGGTTACAATCACCGACAGTAATTGTAGCTTTTGCTTCATCTACAACAGATTCCAAATATTGTAAACGCTGCTCTCCTATATTAGGTGGAGTTAATACCAGAACATCCAGATGTACTTTTACGAAGCATTTAATTTTTCCCCAAATAATTTCTATGGGGTTTAATTGTGGTGAATAAGGCGCCAATTTTAATAGTAAAGCTGAAGATTCGTCAAACAGGTTTTCCAATCCGCTATGGCATGGAGCGTTGTCACAGATCACCACCAGCTCTCATAAAAGGTTTCCCATATCCTCCCATTTGTTTAATATAGATTGCATCCATTCTTTGGCTTCATTCGCACGGAATGAACCCCTTCTTCTATCCATTTTTATAATACCGGAGGTCCAAATCGCTCCTATGAGATGTACATTAGATCCTCTTGCTGCAGGAAGTATCTGGACCGCTCGTGTGCCTACCCTCGACCAGCCATGCTTACGCCGACAAAACGAATTAAAATTTGTCTCGTCAATGAAAACAATCTGTTTCCCATCCCGAACGTACTGATTTAAAATTCGAATTACTATGTTGTTCATAGAATACATCTTTCCGTGTAAAGTGTTTGTAATTGTAGAAATTGACACGATTATTTCAAACGTATGCCTAAGTTTTTCCATGCCTCTGCATAATGGACATGGTGTTTGAGAATTAAAATTGTCCATACATTTGAAATGAAATAGATGACGGCAAGGGAGTATCCGTTGCACTTTCCCTCGTGTCATGTTAATGTGACAGATTGCACATGTATCTTTTAATTCCATTTTTATATATTTTTGATTATGTAACAATTATTTCAAAATTATATTTAAACTTAATTGTTTTTGTTTTACGACCTCTTTTGATTATTTTAAGATATTGTCTTAACGTGCTCAAGGTCCAGTCGGTACAAATTGGGTGTTTTGTACCAACACATAAAACAACAAACAATTGGCAAAATGCATTGAGCCTACGTATTTGATTCTGTAGAAACTCTGCAGCCTATACGTATCAAATTGCTGCACGCAACAACAACTTTGGCAAAATCTTGAGTTGATGCAGTTTTTACATTTTTGCTGTTGGTTATTTCATCAATGCACATAATTCTTATTGTGTTTATTGGAGAAGGAAAACTTAGGCGACTTGAAATGTAGAATCTGCAGAGAAAGATCGCTGATGAAGGGGCTTGGCTGCCTCTGAAACAGCTGTACGATATGCCACTCAAAATGCATTGAGTGGCAGATCGTACCAATTGTTTTTTGTTTTATTTGTTGGTACAAAACACCCAATTTGTACCGACTGGACCTTGAGCACGTTAAGACTATATCTTAAAATTATATTTAAACTTTTATGAATATATAACTCTTTTTACAATAATGAAGTTGGCAGCGCATGTACCTTCCACACTTTCAAAGTTAGCATCCATATTTTCGAAGATACGAAGTAAAACAACGGCAACACTACTTGACCTGTGAATTGTTGTGCTCCATTGGATTGCAATTTAATTGCAATTTAAAATTGAATTGTTTTTTATTGAGCCATGTCAAGTTTAATACCTACGCAAAACAGTCATGTCTTCCATTGCCAGCGCCAGCAAATGAAACGTGGTGGAGTGTTGTATAGTACGGTTACAATCACCGACAGTAATTGTAGCTTTTGCTTCATCTACAACAGATTCCAAATATTGTAAACGCTGCTCTCCTATATTAGGTGGAGTTAATACCAGAACACCCAGATGTACTTTTACGAAGCATTTAATTTTTCCCCAAATAATTTCTATGGGGTTTAATTGTGGTGAATAAGGCGCCAATTTTAATAGTAAAGCTGAAGATTCGTCAAACAGGTTTTCCAATCCGCTATGGCATGGAGCGTTGTCACAGATCACCACCAGCTCTCATAAAAGGTTTCCCATATCCTCCCATTTGTTTAATATAGATTGCATCCATTCTTTGGCTTCATTCGCACGGAATGAACCCCTTCTTCTATCCATTTTTATAATACCGGAGGTCCAAATCGCTCCTATGAGATGTACATTAGATCCTCTTGCTGCAGGAAGTATCTGGACCGCTCGTGTGCCTACCCTCGACCAGCCATGCTTACGCCGACAAAACGAATTAAAATTTGTCTCGTCAATGAAAACAATCTGTTTCCCATCCCGAACGTACTGATTTAAAATTCGAATTACTATGTTGTTCATAGAATACATCTTTCCGTGTAAAGTGTTTGTAATTGTAGAAATTGACACGATTATTTCAAACGTATGCCTAAGTTTTTCCATGCCTCTGCATAATGGACATGGTGTTTGAGAATTAAAATTGTCCATACATTTGAAATGAAATAGATGACGGCAAGGGAGTATCCGTTGCACTTTCCCTCGTGTCATGTTAATGTGACAGATTGCACATGTATCTTTTAATTCCATTTTTATATATTTTTGATTATGTAACAATTATTTCAAAATTATATTTAAACTTAATTGTTTTTGTTTTACGACCTCTTTTGATTATTTTAAGATATTGTCTTAACGTGCTCAAGGTCCAGTCGGTACAAATTGGGTGTTTTGTACCAACACATAAAACAACAAACAATTGGCAAAATGCATTGAGCCTACGTATTTGATTCTGTAGAAACTCTGCAGCCTATACGTATCAAATTGCTGCACGCAACAACAACTTTGGCAAAATCTTGAGTTGATGCAGTTTTTACATTTTTGCTGTTGGTTATTTCATCAATGCACATAATTCTTATTGTGTTTATTGGAGAAGGAAAACTTAGGCGACTTGAAATGTAGAATCTGCAGAGAAAGATCGCTGATGAAGGGGCTTGGCTGCCTCTGAAACAGCTGTACGATATGCCACTCAAAATGCATTGAGTGGCAGATCGTACCAATTGTTTTTTGTTTTATTTGTTGGTACAAAACACCCAATTTGTACCGACTGGACCTTGAGCACGTTAAGACTATATCTTAAAATTATATTTAAACTTTTATGAATATATAACTCTTTTTACAATAATGAAGTTGGCAGCGCATGTACCTTCCACACTTTCAAAGTTAGCATCCATATTTTCGAAGATACGAAGTAAAACAACGGCAACACTACTTGACCTGTGAATTGTTGTGCTCCATTGGATTGCAATTTAATTGCAATTTAAAATTGAATTGTTTTTTATTGAGCCATGTCAAGTTTAATACCTACGCAAAACAGTCATGTCTTCCATTGCCAGCGCCAGCAAATGAAACGTGGTGGAGTGTTGTATAGTACGGTTACAATCACCGACAGTAATTGTAGCTTTTGCTTCATCTACAACAGATTCCAAATATTGTAAACGCTGCTCTCCTATATTAGGTGGAGTTAATACCAGAACACCCAGATGTACTTTTACGAAGCATTTAATTTTTCCCCAAATAATTTCTATGGGGTTTAATTGTGGTGAATAAGGCGCCAATTTTAATAGTAAAGCTGAAGATTCGTCAAACAGGTTTTCCAATCCGCTATGGCATGGAGCGTTGTCACAGATCACCACCAGCTCTCATAAAAGGTTTCCCATATCCTCCCATTTGTTTAATATAGATTGCATCCATTCTTTGGCTTCATTCGCACGGAATGAACCCCTTCTTCTATCCATTTTTATAATACCGGAGGTCCAAATCGCTCCTATGAGATGTACATTAGATCCTCTTGCTGCAGGAAGTATCTGGACCGCTCGTGTGCCTACCCTCGACCAGCCATGCTTACGCCGACAAAACGAATTAAAATTTGTCTCGTCAATGAAAACAATCTGTTTCCCATCCCGAACGTACTGATTTAAAATTCGAATTACTATGTTGTTCATAGAATACATCTTTCCGTGTAAAGTGTTTGTAATTGTAGAAATTGACACGATTATTTCAAACGTATGCCTAAGTTTTTCCATGCCTCTGCATAATGGACATGGTGTTTGAGAATTAAAATTGTCCATACATTTGAAATGAAATAGATGACGGCAAGGGAGTATCCGTTGCACTTTCCCTCGTGTCATGTTAATGTGACAGATTGCACATGTATCTTTTAATTCCATTTTTATATATTTTTGATTATGTAACAATTATTTCAAAATTATATTTAAACTTAATTGTTTTTGTTTTACGACCTCTTTTGATTATTTTAAGATATTGTCTTAACGTGCTCAAGGTCCAGTCGGTACAAATTGGGTGTTTTGTACCAACACATAAAACAACAAACAATTGGCAAAATGCATTGAGCCTACGTATTTGATTCTGTAGAAACTCTGCAGCCTATACGTATCAAATTGCTGCACGCAACAACAACTTTGGCAAAATCTTGAGTTGATGCAGTTTTTACATTTTTGCTGTTGGTTATTTCATCAATGCACATAATTCTTATTGTGTTTATTGGAGAAGGAAAACTTAGGCGACTTGAAATGTAGAATCTGCAGAGAAAGATCGCTGATGAAGGGGCTTGGCTGCCTCTGAAACAGCTGTACGATATGCCACTCAAAATGCATTGAGTGGCAGATCGTACCAATTGTTTTTTGTTTTATTTGTTGGTACAAAACACCCAATTTGTACCGACTGGACCTTGAGCACGTTAAGACTATATCTTAAAATTATATTTAAACTTTTATGAATATATAACTCTTTTTACAATAATGAAGTTGGCAGCGCATGTACCTTCCACACTTTCAAAGTTAGCATCCATATTTTCGAAGATACGAAGTAAAACAACGGCAACACTACTTGATCTGTGAATTGTTGTGCTCCATTGGATTGCAATTTAATTGCAATTTAAAATTGAATTGTTTTTTATTGAGCCATGTCAAGTTTAATACCTACGCAAAACACCGTTTGAGCTATGTAGATAGTTTTCTTCAAACATTTTCCGAAAAGAATCACTGACTAAATTGTTAAATGTTGCTGACAACATTTATCAATATACATGGCAAGGCAGATGTCACTTGGTATGCAAAGACACAAACCTTGATTGATTTTGTATCTTGCCGCTAGAAAAAGTTTGTTTATCATATCATCTACGACACATCGTTTTTTCACAACTGATCCGAAGCAAAAAACTATGAAAAAAAACTTCTAATAATTCAATAATTAATTCAATTTTCGAACAGAAACAATTAAATGCTTCGTAAAAGTACATCTGGATGTTCCGGTAGTAACTCCACCTAATTTAGGAGAGCAGCGTTTACAATATTTGGAATATGTTGTAGATGAAGCAAAAGATACAATTACTGTCGGTGATTGCGACCGTCCACGTTTCATTTGCTGGCGCTGGCAATGGAAGACATGATTGCTGGAAATTAATTTTAACATTTCAAATATATTTCTTTTGTTAATTTCTGTGTATTTATTTTTTATTTTAATATTTTTTAAGATTTTTTTAATAAACTATTAAATTACTTAACATTTGTATTTGAAATCTTTTTGTTTTCAATCACATCATTCACATATGAAATATATTCTGAATTTCAAATAAAAATGTATGAATTTCAAATAGAAATTTCTGAATTTCAAATGAAAATTTCTGAATTTCAAATGTAAATTTCTGAATTTTAAATGGAAATTTCTCACGTTCAAATGGAAAGTTCTGAATTTCAAATGGAAATTTCTCAATTTCAAATGGAAAATTTTCTGATTTTCAAATGGAAATTTCTGAATTTCAAATGAAATTTCTGAATTTCAAATGAAATTTCTGAATTTCAAATGAAATTTCTGTATTTCAAATGGAAATATTCAACAAAATTCGTTGTCACCATATCAGTAACATTCACTCGTATGCTCGCTGCATAATTCGAAACGTCATATTCGACGGAAGTTTGTTTATATAGCACTAAAAGTGAACGATAAATTGCAATTTAAATGTACATAATTCAAACCAAAAGGTTGAACATTTAAATCTAAATGGTTTTTCAACTTCAAAGTTTAAATTGATGGTTCGGTAAAGTATAAAATATATATATTAAAGTTAAGAAATTCATCTTGAAAGTTGAAATTTTGCAACCCTCCAGGTAAATAAAATCAACCAAGATTGTTTTAAAATTTTTAGTTTTCAACTTGAATGTACCACAATTTAAACCAACAGGTATCATGAATTTTTCAACCATTTAGGTAAATAAAATCAACCAAGATGGTTAAAAATTTAAAGTTTTCAACTTGGAAAGTACATAATTTAAACCAAAAAGTTGAACATTTAAATGTAAATGGATTTTCAACTTGAAAGTTTAAATTTATAGACCAGTAAAGTATAGAAAATATATATTAAAGTTAAGAAATTCAATTTCAAAGTTGAAAGTTGAAATAAATACATTTTTCAACTATACAAGGTAAATAAAAATCAAACAAAATGTTTTAAACCAAAAAAACTGATATTGGTTGAAAAAGTGAACCTGAATTTTTGACCGTGTATAAATAACGCCGCAATCAGACTTTGGACTTTTATTAAAAAAAACGACAAGTTTTTAACCAAGAAACTTGCTTTGCACAAACTGGAATTGGAATCATTTTATCATTCCACACCAAAACTACCAGAGTTCAACACTCACCTTCTCCAAAGATACATTGGTTCAATGTTTCAAAAAATGAATCAATAATCACTTTTTGTAGAAAAAACTCTTGACCGTAGAATAAGTCCTAAATCTGAACATCTAATCAATGGTACTGTCATTGTAATTTAAATTAATTGTTCATAAAAAGGAAACCTTTTCAAATTTATTCAAATATCAAATTTATATACGGAATTTTAAAAACAAAATTTTCAATAGTTTAAGTATTGTTTGTATCGAAAAATCTAAAAAAATTGGTTACCAGTCTGACATGTGATTTATGCCTCGAAGTTTTCTCGATCAAACTTGGATAGCAAAAATAAAATCTTGTTGCTAATTTTTATAATTTTGTAATTTTCGTAGAGTAAAATTTTATGTTAGGATAATTTAAACATTTTCCACATCGATATCACAATGCTTTTTAAATAAATATCGATATATTTTAACTATTTGACGCAATATTAATCCAGAATCGTTTTTATTGTCGTTTCGAAAAAAAAACTGCGATATGTCGCTTTTAACTATTTTTGCAGTTTTAGTACGATTTGGCCTTCGATATTGGTACAAGATCTAATTCGATATCGTACAATTTTGCCGATATAAAAATTGCAACTATTTTGGATGATTGTCAGGTGTCTGTTTTATAAAATTTTCTGTAGTGTTTGAAATATAGGTACTCCACTGTAAATACCTCAGACAAAATCTTTGGCAGGATCAAAGAAATTCAGACATTTATTCCATTATTTCAAACAGACAAAAATTGCACCATTTTTTACCACAAGTCGTATCGGCGGAAAACATTATTTTCGTGTATTTGAGCATGACTTCAATATATATTTGACCAAAAAAGTTTATCTAAGCACGTATACAGTAAAATTGATCTGTATATGTAAATTTAATGAGGTACTTGAATATAAATGGTCAGATCACTGGGCCGATCTGCCCAATTTTTTCTCACATACAGCGTAGGATATAAGTAATCTAAATTATGAGCTTTATTTATCTAACTCTTCAATTGTTTAAGTAGTAGGGATTTCAACAGACAGACGGACAGACGGACAGACAGACAGACAGACAGACAGACAGACAGACAGACAGACAGACAGACAGACAGACAGACGGACAGACAGACAGACATCGCTAAATCGACTCAGGAGGTCATGCTGATCACTCTTAGTGCAGGGTATAAAAAATGCAATTCTAGGGGGGAGGGCTGATGCAACCACAAATTTATTATTTCTTTATTAAGTCCTGGATATACTAGACACTAAGAAAACAAAGATGATTACCAAAAATAGCACATCCCTAAATATGAACTTATTTACAAATTATTCAGATCGTTTTTGAGACAACCGCAAACATCCGACAAATACGATAAATATTGTTAGCAAACATCTTTCAAATTTACGATTACGTATAACAACCATCAATTAAACATCATACAAATTAAAAGATAGTTGATGAATATTTGGAAAAGGTACACCATTAGAATTCACGGAGTAATTTTTATTGAATTGGAATAAAAGGTATCAAATGTATTTTTATTTATTCTAGAATTAAAACAGTATCCTGGTTCGCCATCGTCTTTATAATTCCTTGAAAGATAAAATTGTACAATGACGTGAGACTTCTTCGCGGAAGAACCAAGTCCGACCGGAGATGCTGTCATCAAAGTAAACTCTGAAAAGAAATATTTTCCATCTCGTATTTAAATATATTATTTGTGGTGACACTTTTTTACACCGTTGGATTTACTTAATTGTTGTGGGTAAATCGAGCGTAAGGAAAGAGTACGCCATTTTATTTTTTTATAGTAGTCAAATGTCAAAATACCTCAGAAGTTTTGCTGAAAATGCCCTAGAACTCAGGATATTTGCTATAAGTCAACTGTAAATATCTCAATTTCCATTGCTGTTGTGACAAACACCTCGTAACTATTTGCATATATGCCATATTTAAAATATATTAATAGTTTTGCTGCAACATTATTGAAACTTTTGGGATGTTTAAATATTTGCTACAAGACGTAAATCTAAATAAAGAGTTGCAGCAATACTTTCATAAACATCTTGTTTTCTTAGTGGATGCATTTATAACATAAACCTAACGTAAGTCATATTAGTAGTTTGGCGCTACAGTCCTGTGGAGCTCTCTCAATATTTGAGCTGTACGTTAGAGTGGTTAAAAAAAAGTTTAAGCACGTTAAAAAAAGTAATTCACAAAAAAATGTTGGCCAAATCAAAAAAACGTTTAGAGGTCGCGCATCGGTAGATTTGGTTTTAGCCCATTTAAGATCGATAGTATACTAAGGATGTTTGAATATTTGCTACAATACGTAAATTTAAACAGATAGTTGCAGCAAGACTTGCATAAACATCTTGTTCTCTTAGTGTAGGTACACACAAAAAATATGGTTTCCGGTAAACATTTTCTCAAACAAACACTATAGTGTTTGCAAGCTCATTTGTAGAAAATAATCGAAATGTTTCGTACAAATGATCAGTAGTGTTTCCCACAAGTATTTGTAGTGTTTTCTACAAATATGAAAAGTGTTTCCCACAAATATTTAAGTGTTTCTCAGAAATATTTGAAAATTGAGTAGTGTTTTCCACAAATATTTGAAGTGTTTCCGGCAATATTAAAAAGTCGTCGAAACTGAGTTTTGAGGTTTGCTATCCATTTCCGCAATAAAAAAAAATTTGGACAAACAATTTTTGGGGGTCATATTCCACCGAGACTGGTATCATTCGATTTCCCATGATGTCTGCTACCGATTTCTGCAATAAAATTGTTTTCGGTCATTTTATTACTTTCCGCCCATTTTTGCCCACCCACTTTTGTCCACCCATATTTTTCCAACCACTTTCGACCAACTTTCACATCAAACAAACGAACGGACAGGCAAATTAACAAGCGATCACATGAACAAACGTCAATCGCACAAACGAACGAACGAACCTGGGTAGTTCGAATAACGAACAAACAATCGAGCTACTCGAATAGTTCGAACAACGAACGAACAAACTACCCGGGTAGCTCGAACAGTTAAACCCCGGGTTTTACGGGTATTTGAACTACCCGGGTACCCGGGCTACTAGAAAATACTCGTATGAAATCGAGAATTCTGGTACAAATGCATCTCCTAGTACAATGTTCAATGTACTTGCGACACGAATTCCCGTTGTTCAAATTCAAAACATTTGCACACCTTATTTTTGAGTCCTAATAAATAATCCTAGGGGGTGAGACATGGGTGTTACAAAATAAGTGACACCCTAACCTAGTACACAACGCACAGAATTTCGGCAGTGGTCGGCCTCCTCTACCGGACGATGGCTGGAAACAAAAGCAGCAGTCAGTCAGCAACAGCAGAGTCATCTTTTTTGGATGATGTGAAGACCGATGATGATAAATTGATGGCAGTGGCTATAGATGATAATAATTAGCTTTATGTGTCGCAAAATAAGACACTTTTGCTTCTTATTCGACACAAGAAGCTTATCCGCGCTTATTCGTGCAAGTGTTGCACGACGCGAATAATGTCATTTGTTCATGTGATGCATCTGTTGTGAGAAACTATAAGATTTTTGTGGCAAACACTTTCAACGTGGCATTTTTCCAAGAAATTATTAGTGTTTAGCGCAAACTCTTTTAAAATAGATTGCGTTGCGGGAAACACTAGTATTTAAACACACAGTATTTAATAGTACCAAATGAGTGTTTGGGATTAACAATTGAAGTGTACTATAAAAATATACATATTGGTATTATATGATACATATGGGCGGAATACCTGTAAAAATAATTAATTTATAATTTTTTTTTTTAATTAATTAATTTTTTACTGCTAAGTATATCAATATGCCTGGGACGATTATAAGTAATATACACCCAAAAAATATTGCATTAAAAATGAATGAAAATGTGGTTCAATTTTACTAAATTTAAATTGTTGACCGTCCTAATAAAAATGTAGTCATTTTTGAATAAAGTTGTTTTTACTGCGTCATTTTTACTAAACAATTCAACTGACAACGTAGTAAAAACAAACACCTTGCAGTAACATTGTAAAATTTCATGAAATATATGAACAGAAAAATAATCTTTTGGCATGAGGTTAATTGCATTTTTTAATTGAGTACGTTATTGTACCAACAAAATAAATAACAAACGGCAACCTCATGTCTATCAGCAGTTCGGTTGCCAGTTTCTTGCTAACTATTATGGAAACATACAGAAATAAAGAAACGTCTAAAATTTTCACAAGTCGCAAACAATAGGAATTTCATTAATTAAGTAAAAATGCGAAATAAATATTAATAAAATAATGAATGAATATATAATTTGCAGTTTAGCTAGTGAAATATAATAAAAATATGTGACCAAATGTGGCATTACAAATAGTTTTGTATTTTTTTTAATTATACTGAAATAATATATTAAATGTGTCTTCATACTTACACAGAAAACTGATTACTGCGGCAACCAACTAAATTGCCCTACCGAATCATTCGGTTGCGGCAACAACTAATATAGTAGTTGCGACAACCTCCTAATTCGGTTATGACAACCTCCAAGTCACCGATCGTGAAGTTATGACAACCTCTAAATTGGTGAAAATGAGGTTGTGGTAACCTCCAAATGGGTATCATGAAAATGCGGCAACCTCCAAATTGTTGAGCATTAGGTTATCACAACCTCCTAGTCGGTGAGAATGAGGTTTACTAAACCTCTACTTGAAATTTTATTTTAACAAAGTTATTTATGTACTTATGTTATTTATGTAACTTATGTATGTAAAATATTCTATATGTGTTATTTTTATACCCTACACTAAGAGTGAAAGGGTATATTCAGTTTGGTACGCCGTTTGTAACACCCAGAAGGAAGCATCTCCGGTATGGAAAAGTATATATATTCTTGATCAGCATGACCTCCTGAGTCGATTTAGCGATGTCCGTCTGTCCGTCTGTCTGTCCGTCTGTCTGTCTGTCTGTCTGTCTGTCCGTCTGTCTGTTGAAATCCCTACTACTTTTAAAATTGAAGAGCTAGATAAATGAAACTTATAACTTAGATTACTAATATACCTACGCTGTATGTGCGAAAAAATTGGCGAGATCGGTCCATTGTGACCTATGATCCGACCACTTATGTTCAAATACCTCATATAAAATGTACATATAAAGATCAATTTTTATGTATACGTGCTTAGGTAAACTTTTTTGGTCAAATATATATTGATATCATGCTCAAATACATTATAATAATGTTTTCCGGCAAAAAGACTTGTGGTTCACAAGAAAAAAAATCGAAATTCGGTACACCTACCCATTTGTAAATATGGGTATCAAATGAATGGAAATTCTTCAGCGATTGAATGTTTGTAGTTATTTTCAGGATTCGTATACCCTGGTGACCTATATATCACTTTGAATGGTAACCACACATATGTGTAGGGTATTTATAGTCGGCTTAGACCGACTATAATTTTGATAATCCTAACTATCATAATTACACCTACTTTAAAATTTCCCATGTGATCTAACCTTCCCAACTGGTTTTTATTTCCTCATAACAAAAAAAAAAAAAATTATTTCCATTGGCACATAGGTCACATATTTTTTATTTATATTATATTTCACTAGCTATGGAGCAATTTGGGAGGGCAGTCGGTAGTTCTTTTAATCGATGGATATCGAGTTTTCTCGAGGGTCGTTCTATACGAGTTGCAATAGATGGTGTTCTTTCAGAACAACATTTCATCAATTCTGGAGTTTCGCAGCGTTCCGTCCTATCCCCGTCCCTATTTCTGGTATTTATCAATGACGTTCTGTCATTGAACCAGAACCCAATTGCAGACGATAGCAACATTTGTCATTCATATTAGTTCAACAAGCGCCCAAACTCTTTGGAGACTGAGAGAAAAAGACGCACTATGAATTCCACACTCAATAATGACCTTAAAACAATCTCCGAGTGGGGTCTTGGAAATAGAGTTGATTTTAATGCAAGCAAGACCCAATGTTGTCTGTTATCTCACAAAAGAATGGATTCAACCCTCCCTCCCCTTAATATGGGCGCTGTGGATATTGCGGAGTCAATTGCTGCGTTCTGGTCATATCAATTCAATGTGACCTCCGTTGGAATGATCACATATTTGATGTGTCGAAAGAAGCGGATAGGTGCCTCGGTTTTTAAAAACGGTGTAAGACATACTTTACACCTGCTGACTTACGCACTGTCTACACTGTCTATACCTATATTCGGCCTAAGATGGAATATAATTCGCACATTTGGGCAGGGGCCTCAAAATACTCCTTGGAGTTCCTGGATCGAATTCAACAACGTGCGATATATTTAATAGGGAATGAAAATACCACCAGATCGTGTGTTCTCTCGTTCTACTCAGGCATCGAACCAAGCCCACCCCTTCGTAGTTCACTCGGCCCCTGAGCGTTGGTTACCTTGTATAAAAAAACAAAAATGAATTTAGTAAGAATTGTGTTAGTTATAGTCGGTCTAAACCGACTATAAATACCCTACACATATGTGATAATGTGTGTGGTCACCACTTTCATTTGATACCCATATGTACAAATGGGTCGGTAAACCGAATTTCGAGTTTTTTTTGTTCGAGAACCACACGTCAGTTCCCGAGAAAACATTATTTTCATATATTTGAGCATTGAACACAAAAAAAGTTCACTTAAGCTCGTATAAAGTAAAACTCATCCGTAGATGTAAATTTAATGAGGTATTTAAACATAAGTGATTGGTTCGCAGGTCACAAGGGTCCGATCTTGCCAATTTTCTTGTTCGTACAGAGAAGATATATAATAATAATATAATAGTTTGGCACTACAGTCCTATAAGAACTTAGGCCGAGCTCTCACCATTTTGAGCTGTGCTTGTTATATTTGTACTCAAAGTGGTGGGACCTACAGTTTATTGCCGAATCCGAACGGCGGGTGAGAGCTTTTCATAGACAATGTTTTACTCTCGTAGGTTTGCCATTTACTGCCGAGAGGTAGCGCGGTATAGAAAAATGTTTCCATGAAAAGATGTTGTTAGAACCAGTCCAGGCTTGAACCGGGGACCTTTCGGCTCGCATTCCAACGCACTATCCACTGAGCTATAGTTTTAAAATAGCGGTACCGATTCCAACCAGAAAAAAATATATATTTTCCGATTCCAGTTCCGGTTCAACACATGTTTAATAACGATTCTGGTTCCGAAAATCTAAACGGTTCCGGTATTATTGTGTTTTGTCGTGTTTGTCCGTGTTTTTTCGTGTTTCTTCGTGTGTTTTAAAATCCCGTGTTTTATCGTGCTTCTCGTGCGTGCCTGTAAATTTACTCGTCGGGCTCGTGCTCGTGCGTGTCACCTATCGGCGTGCTTGTGCGTGTCCGTGCAATCAAAAACAGGCACGCGCCCATCTCTAGTGGGTATACCTGGTGCAACATTTTTTTTAAAGAAGTGTTGTTTTTTAATGAAACTAAGATAAACATAGTGTCTGCAGGTGAAATTCATATTTTCGACGACCGCGGTCAAAAGAGTTTGAATACAGATATAGCCGCTTTACATGACTTTTTTAAAAGGATAACGACATTAAACTTATGGGACGAAGTACAAAAAAGTGGTTTCAGATCAAAATGGTTTACTAATTGGACTGACCTTAATGTAGTTGACACCTAAGTTCTATATAAAATTGGTGGGATCAGTTAAAAATAAAGATTATCCCGAATAAAATGGGATATCAATAAATGAATTGCAAATGTGCCACACCGTGTGTACGTAGTCATGAAAATACTGTTTTTCATTAAATATTTAGTGATTTTATAGATATAAATTATGTTTAATGCAAAAAGTTAATTCGTTTCTAATTAGTTGCACGGATTATTTATAGTTAACGGGCTATAGTCATCGACCATTAAGTAAACTTTTGAATGACACCAGGGCTAGGAATCGAGATTCTATTCTCTGCGGTTCCAGTTCCGGTTCTATAAAAATATAAAAAAATGGTTCCTTTACCGATTCCGGTTCCTAAATTATTTATTATTTCGGTTTCAGTTCCGGTTCTATTAAAGGAAAATAACGATTCCAATTCCGGTTCCCAGTAATGGTTCCAGTTTCGGTTCCACAAACAAACCAAAAATCGCAAAAAAATATAAATATTTTTTATATTTTTACGTAAAAACATAATGAAATTTTCATACATATCTATCTATGTATATAAAAATTAATTGTTGTGCATTAGTCTTGCAAAAACATGAGAACGGATCTACTGATTTGGATCCGTTCTCATGAAATTCGGCAAACTCCGAATTCCCAAGGAAAAACAGGAAAATGGGAAAAATCAAAATTTGAGTTTTGTGTGAGAATGCATATTAAGTGCCAATGAGAAGTGTATTTTAATAATGAGGATTCGTTAGTATAGCCACTTTGGATAGATTGGACAAAGGGGAGTGGCACGCCCATACAACCAAACTTTTGTAAATCCTATTACTCCTGAGCTCCTAAGAGGAGATTTTAATAAAGTGACGCGATATGTTTTTCCCTTGAGACGTTTTTCACATGTCGAAGATGTAAGTAAGGGAATTTTAGTTTCTTGCATTTCAAACTATCTGGATATAAGAAACTGTATAATTCTGCAAAAGTTCTTATATTCCAAAACTTCATCATATCTTTCTGATAAGCTACTTCTTAACGTTTCAAATAAAAGCCTCTATTTGATTTTGCCAAAATTTAACTATCTACAATCGCAGAGATCATTTTTCATTAACGCAATTCGACTCTGAAATTCATTACCACTTAATAATGTATATTAAATACATAACATATTTTGTATGACAATCAATATGTACACACAGAAAAATCCTCTTTTGGCATGAGGTTAATTGAACCAACGTTTCAGTGTTGAAACCGAATTACATTTGTTGTAACCTCATGTCATTAAAATAAACGTACCATTTTTTTACTCTAACCGAAATGTTAGTCCGCGCAACTGCACGTTCGGTTGTCTTACCCTCATGATTGCATTTTTCTCTCTGACAAAATTTAACGTTTGTGCGTTTATTACGGCAACTGAGTACGTTATTGTATTAACCAAATAAATGACAAACGGCAACCTCATGTCCATCAGCAGTTCGATTGCCAGTTTCTTGCCAAAAATTATGGACATGAAGAAATAAATAAACGTCAAAAATGTTCACAAGTGACAAAAAATTGGAAATTCATTAAATAAGTGAAAATGCAAAATAAATATATAACTGTTAATAAAATAATGAATGAAATCAATACAAATTGCTGTTTATCTAGTGATATATAATAAATATATAAATATATGTCACTATATGTGGCATTATAAATAGTTTTTTATTTTGCTTAATTATGATGAAATAAAATATTAAATGTGTCTTAATACGGGTTTTATTTTTCAGGGATCAGGAATTAATAGATATATTTCTTGAAATTGTGTGCGTGAAATATTTACGCATCAAAAATACATATAGAAAGCTTTACATAAATAAGTTTTATATATAAAAAAAATTCTTAAAATAAAATTTCAATTGGCAGTTTCGGCATGCTTGCTGACTTGGAGGTTTAAACAACCTCATGCTTGCTGAATAAGAGGTTGGTACAACCTCATGCTTGCTGACTAGGAGGTTAACACAATCTCATTCTTTCTAACTAGGAGGTTGGTACAATATATATACGCACAGAAAAATCCTCTTTTGGCATGAGGTTAAATTAACCAACATTTCAGTGTTGCAACCGAAATACATTTGTTGTAACCTTATGTCATTAAAATGAACGTACCTTATTTTTCTACAACCAAAATGTTAGTCCGCGCAACTGCGTAACCTCATGATTGCATTTAACATTCGTGCAATTGTTGTTGTATCAACAAAATAAATGATAAACGGTAACTTCATGTCTATCAGCAGTTCGGTTGCCAGTTTCTTGATAACAATTATGGATACATGCAGAAATAAATAAACGTCAAAAAGTGGCAAACAATAGGAAAATCATTAATAAAGTAAAAATGCACACAGAAATATGTTTCTATGAAAAGAAGTTGTTAGCCCCAGTCCTTTCGGCTCGCAGTCCAACGCAATAACCACTGAGCTACCGCAGCTATATATATAAATATGGCGATTAAATCGATGATATTCTTATTAGTGATATCGAAGTTTAGTTGGATCTCGATTACATTGAAAATGATTTTGACGATGTCAATCTACTCTGACTTCTATTAAAAAGACAGGTGATGAACGCCATGAATTTTTTCAATCGACGCTGAATTCTATGACGAAGACAGTGATGTTGGCGAATTCAATCTACTCTGTCTTCTATTAAGAAGACAGGTGATGAACGCAATGATTTCATTCAATCGACGCTGAATTCTATGACAAAGACTGGAGATGAATCTTGTTGGAGTTGATGTCGATAGTCAAATCTCGACATTATTATAACGATTTGTGTTGTTTATGATTTCAATATACAATGCCTTCTTTTATGAAGGCAGGTGATCTACTCAATCAATTCCAAAACATTAAACTTATTGTTTTAGAAATCAGCATTTAAATTTTGAAATGATTTTGCAGATTTCACTGTACTCTAACATCAATAACGATCGCTGTATGATTGTTGCATTTATATGACAAAAATATGCGTTTACTTATAATATCGTAATCTTGTTGATATCGCTTGTTCATGATTATTACAATCAAAGCTCATTATGTCGTTTTTATGTTGAATTTTTAATAATTATAGACTAAATATATATTATAGATTAAATATATAGTTCTGAATTATAATTTCAAGATGATAACCACAAATTGTTAATGGTGATTTATTTTAAGTCTGTGTTTTTCTGACGTAGAAAATTAGCATGATGAAAATTAATTCTAAATTGAATTCAATCCTGAAGAGATGTGTCCCGCTCTCTGAGTTGTATGATGTATGTATACAGCAACTTTTGATTGCTAAGTTAATTAGAATAAATGATATCATTTGATATTGATGAACTTGTTTATTATATTTTTGGCGAAATCAATGAGTGTTTAACGAAATTATATTATGGAATTATTTAACGATCAAGTAGATGTCAACGTTGATATCATCAAGATTTATGATAAGCTCTGGACCCGTGCACGTGCACTCGTGCCAAGATTTTGTGTATTCAAAGATATGGAGCGATATTATTAATATAAAAAACATTTTTATTATTTATATGAGGGGCCCGTGCTTAGCTGTTGAAGTTTTTTATTGGTTTTATAAATGTAGTAACCAAATAATAATTCTCCGCCTTAACAACTTTTCTCAAAGACAATTCTTTCTCAGACTGCGCTTCCCCTTAGAATTCTTCCCCGTAGAAATATTCTCCGTAAAATTCTTCCCCATAGAACGCTTTCCCGTAGAATTCCTCCCGGTAGAATTCTTCCCGTAGAATTTTTCCCCGTAGAGTTTTTCACAGTAGATGTTTTAGTGTGGTGAATTTTATTGTGGTGAGTTTTAATGTGGTGAGTTTTAGTGTGGTGAATTTTAGTGTGTTGAATTTTAGTGTGGTGAGTTTTAGTGTGGTGAGTTTTTGTATGGTGAGTTTTAACGTGGTGAGTTTTAATGTGGGGAATTTTGGTGTGGTGAGTTTAAAGAATTTTGGGTGGTTGTTAACCTTGTGTGAAATATCTTGATATCACTATAATAACTGTTGACATACACTAATGTAAAATGTATCGTCTATATATATATATATATATATATATATATATATATATATATATATATATATATATATATATATATATATATATATATATATATATATATATATTCGACAAAAACAACAATGTTTAGAAAAAAAAATTGTTAAAAAAAAATTTTGGACGACAATAACAACGCAATGGTCGAAATCGACATTTTACAAAAAAAATATTCAACAAAAACAACAATGTTCAAAAAATGTCGAAAAAAAAATGTTCAAATAAATTTTTGGTCGACAAAACCAATGCAATGGTCAAAATCACCATTTTCGAAAGAAAAAAAAAAAAAAACACTGTCGGAAAAAAAATGTTTTTGCTTTTGTTTTTGATTTTTTGTTGTTTTTCTTTTTCTTTCATTTTTTGTTTTTCCTTTAGTTTGGATTTTTGTTTTATTTTATTGCTTTTGTTTTTGTATTTTTGCTTTTGTTTTGTGCTTTTGCTTTTGTGTTTCTGCTTTTAATTTTTTTTTTTTGTATTTGATTTTTTTGTTTCATGTTCGTAGCTGGTGAAAGTGCCGAGTTATATCGTATTAAAAGTTTAGGTTTTATGGGAGGTGCCACGCTCCTTTGTCCAATCCCGCCCATATATATCCTATCATTTCTTCCAGACCATACCGCATCTGTGGTAAAAATTTCAAGAAAATCGGATCAGCCGTTTAGACGGAGAAGCGGAACAAACGTGATTGCTTTTGTTTTTGTATTTTTGTATTTTTTGCTTTTAATTTTTTTTTTTTTTTGATTTTTTTGTTTCATGTTCGTAGCTGGTGAAAGTGCCGAGTTATATCGTATTAAAAGTTTAGGTTGTATGGGAGGTGCCACCCTCCTTTGTCCAATCCCGCCCATATATAGCCTATCATTCCTTCCAGACCATACCGCATCTGTGGTAAAAATTTCAAGAAAATCGGATCAGCCGTTTAGACGGAGAAGCGGAACAAACGTGATTGCTTTTGTTTTTGTATTTTTGTATTTTTTGCTTTTAATTTTTTTTTTTTTTTTGATTTTTTTGTTTCATGTTCGTAGCTGGTGAAAGTGCCGAGTTATATCGTATTAAAAGTTTAGGTTGTATGGGAGGTGCCACCCTCCTTTGTCCAATCCCGCCCATATATAGCCTATCATTCCTTCCAGACCATACCGCATCTGTGGTAAAAATTTCAAGAAAATCTGATCAGTCGTTTATACGGAGAAGTGGAACAAACAAACAAAAGGACAAACCAACAAAGAGATTTATTATATTAACTAGCTGGACCCGTACACGACTCGTGCAAAGATTTTGTGAATGCAAGGTTATGGAGCAATTTTATTAATATAAATAACATTTTTATTGTTTATATCAGGGACCCGTGGACGTTTTTTTTTTTGGTTTTATAAATGTAGTAACCAATACCAAACTAATTCTCCGCCAAAACAACTTTTCTCATATACAATTCTTTCTCAGACTGTGCTTCCCCGTAGAATTCTTCCCAGTAGAATTCTTTCCCGTAGAATTCTTCCCCGTATAGTTTTTCCCAGTAGAAGTTTTAGTGTGGTTAGTGTGGTGAGTTTTAGTGAATTTTAGTGTGGTGATTTCAAGTGTAGTGAATTTTATTATTTTGTGTTCAATTTAAGTGTGGTGAATTTTAGTGTGGTCAGATTAAGTGAATGAATTTGAGTGTGGTGAATTTTAGTGTGGTGAATTTTAGTGTGGTGAGTTTTAGTGTGGTGAATTTTAGTGTGGTGAGTTTTAGTGTGGTGAATTTGACTGTGGTGAATTTTATTGTGTTGAGTTTTAGTGTTGTGAATTTGAGTGTGGTAAATTTTAGTGTGGTGAATTTTAGTATGGTGAGCTTTAGTGTGGTGAATTTAAGTGTGATGAGTTTTAATGTGGTTGATTTTGTTTTCTATCCTTTTTATATTTTTCTGTTGTTTTTGAGTTATTGCTTAAGTTTTCTGCTTTTACTTTTGTTTTTGTGTTTGATTTTTGCTTTCGTTTTTGTGTTTATGCTTTTGTATTTTTTTTTTTTTTGTAATTGTATTTTTTGTTTTATCTTCTTAGCTTGTGTATGTGCCGAGTTATGTCGTTTTGAAAGTTTAGGTTGTATGAGAGGTTCCATGCCCCTTAGTCCAATCCCGCCCATGTATAGCCTATGACACCCTCCGGACTCCATAGTATCCTGGTGCAAAATTTCAGTTAAATCGGTTCAGCGGTTTAGACGTGATGCTGGAACAAACAGACAGACAGAACGACAGACTGACAGACGGACCAAGAGTTTTATATATATAGATAGGATAAAAAATTGTATTTGTTTTTACTACATTTATGTAGTTCTTTCTGTATGGGAAATAACAATATAGTTTTTTTTGAATTTATATACAAAATGTTAATACATTTGTATTAAAAATCCTAAAAATGTAGATAAGCGGTTTTGCAGTATAACGATATAATATTATATATTATGTTTTTTATTAATAGGAAAAAAAAATTTCATTATATAATTATTTCATTATTTAATTAGACAGCCTTTTTTTTGGTATATTGCTTTTCGACCAAAGCTTTGCTTTTGTCGTAAAATTTTTTTTTTTTACAACATTTTTTTTTAAATAATGTTTGTTATATTTTTTATTAACACATAAATACCAACAACGACTTTACTTCCGTCGAACGAGTGGCAGATTTGTTGTTGTTTTCAATAATCGTCTTCTCACTCGTTACTAGTTGCGCACACTCGCTGCACACACTGTATTCGTAGCATGTTTAGCGACAGTGTTGTCGTTTGGTTTTGTTTTTCAAAACATTAAATGTTTCGAATTGCTGGATGTTTTGACAGAGCTTGACAACAATTACTGAAGTGAAGAGATTTCGCTCAGAGAGACTTGTTCAAGTGTAATTTGAAGGTCGATTTCAAGTTCAAAATTAATTTAAACATCAAGTGAAGAACCACATTTTATTTATATTGAATGTCGATTTCAAATTTAAGTATAGACTAGATTCAATTGGATAAAAAGCTACCAGTTTTGCTGGAGTTTTGGTTTTCAAGCTTACAATTACAAAAATATGAACGCTTTTCTCCAGTAAATGCTTAGATAACCATGTTCAATATACATTAGATAATCACTTAATATCCATGTTTTTGGTTTATTGCGAGCCGAAAGGTCCCCGGTTCAAGCCTGAACTGGGCCTAACAACATCTTTTCATAGAAACATTTTTTCTATATCGCGCTACCTCTCGTCAGTAAATGGCCGTTCGGATTCGGCCGTTCGGATTCGGCAATAAACTGTAGGTCCCACCACTTTGAGTACAAATATAACACGCACAGCTCAAAATTATGAGAGAGCTCGGCCGAAGTTCTATATAGGACTGTAGCGCCAAACTATTATTATTATTATATATATATATATATATATATATATATATATATATATATATATATATATATATATATATATATATATATATATATATATATATATATATATATATATATATATAAATATATATATGATTGATTTCAAAGCATTCGCAAGTTAATATTCAGTGCAATGGCACTTAAATGGTGTACGTTCTCATGGAAATATAATAATTACTACAGCCAAACAAAATAAATATTTGATCAGAAATATAAATATGACCTAAATATATATGTTTCCAGAGAAACATATCAGTTGTTTCAGTTCAAAAAGTAGTATGTTTGCATAAAAACACATTTAAATATTTTTAAAAGAAATCCTGAAAATAAAATATTGTTTTTTTTTTTAATTTTTTTTAAAAATCTGTAAATGTGCACAGTGGGAATTTATGATATTTGAATTCATATACAAATTTTTAAATGCATAAGTGACACTGAATGCAAAATTGCACCAGCAGACGCTAAACCATACGATCCAGACTCGCTTTGTATTTGGTACATTTAGAGTTTGTCTCAGTACAGCACATAGCGTAGTCAAGGAATTTTGTTTGAAATCGAAACACTGATTTTTTAGTTGTAGTTTTTTACATTAGTTTTAGAAATTATATACTGCACTATTAAATTATATTTTATACTTTGTTACTATTTTTGTAACACAATTTGTATATTTATTTAATTTACAAATGACAAAATTATTACCGATACGAACACGTTTTCTCAACGAACAATAAAAGACACGTACGCAGAAAATGCCGGCCACCGCACTCAGAAAAATCGTCTATTGACATGAGGTTAATTGAACCAACGTTTCAGTGTTGCAACCGAAATACATTTTTTGTAACCTCACGTACCTTTTTTTACGACAACCGAAATGTTAGTCAGCGCAACTGCACGTTCGGTTGTCGTAACCTCATGATTGCATTTTTCATTCTGCCAAAATTGACATTCGTGCATTTGTTACGGCAATTGAGTACGTTATTGTATCTATCAGCAGTTCGATTGCCAGTTTCTTGCTAACTGTTATGGACACATACAGAAACAAAGAAACGTCAAACGAAACGAAAAGTCGCAAACAATATGAAATGCATTTATTAAATAAAAATGCAAAATAAATATATAAAAATTAATAAAATTACAAATTGCTCTTTAGCTAGTGGAATATAAAATAAATAAAAAATATGTGACCATATGTGCCAATGGAAATAGTTTTTAATTTTTTGGATATGAGGAAATAAAAAAATAAATGCATGCAGATACATGTATCTTTACATAGTGTTTTAATATTTTCAGGGAGCAGGAATTAGTAGATATACTTTTAAATTGTTCGCGACATATTTACGCATCTATAATACATATGGAATACTTTACATTAAACATCTGCACACGTGCATTTGAAATTCACTTCAAGACATTAACTTTGTTTCAAAACGTTTACTGTCGTCAACGCTATGCTTTCAAATCAAATGAATGTATTGCTCACAACAACAAAGAACCAAGTACTGTCAAAACAAAACAGAAACAAAACTGAAGTGAAGAGGTCTATGATGATGTGCAATAAAAATTGAAATACTGCAATGAACTGCTTATGACACCGAGTACTTATTGCATTTTCATTTATCATTCTTACTCTAAGGAATTTTCATTAATATTTAAATATAAAAAAAAAGTTATAAGAAAATCATATCGTAGACGATACTGCAAAACCGCCTAACTGCATGTGAAAATTACGTCTAATTTTGTGTTTTAATCCGGGATTTAATGATATGTTGATCGAATAAATTAGATAAATACCATTATAAGTTATGATATACTTAATTTTGTATGAAGTAAGTTCAGAATTGAGACTCAAAATAGTCTTGTTTTTTCCGTAAAATTCATTTTGTAAGAGGTATTCGAAAATGTAGATAAGCGGTTTTGCAGTATCACCGACGATATAATATTTATTCTTTATCGAAAAAAAATTTCATTATTTATTTTTTTTTTTTTCATTATTTCGTGTTATATTTGTACTCAAAGTGGTGGGACCTACAGTTTATTGCCGAATCCGAACGGCGGGTGAGAGCTTTTCATAAGCAATGTTTTACTCTCGTAGGTTTGCCATTTACTGCCGAGAGGTAGCGCGGTATAGAAAAATGTTTCTATGAAAAGTTGTTGTTAGCGCAAAGGTCCAGTGACCTTTCGGCTCGAGAACTTTTCGGTTCGCAGTCCAAGGCACTAACCACTAAGTTATCGCGGCTACAGTGCTAACTGTAAAAAGTTAACGATATCCGAATGTTGTCGTAAAAGTGATCAGAAAGGTTTCTAAAAGGCTTACCGCCTTTTTGTTGACTTTCAGTACTCAAAAAGATAACTGTAAAGTTGTGTTTAAGTCAACCAATAAAAGGCATCTTCGGAAAGCTGACTTCCAGACAACCGATAAGATATCTCAAATGCAGCTTTAAACAACCATATTAGCTACCAATAAAATGTAAACTATGAAAAAATATATTATCAATGTATTAGATTGTCATTCGATTATTTACTTTTCCAAAATATGGTGAAAATAATTTAAATGACAAACATATTAAAAGAATAAAATTAGACAACAACGACGAAATTTTTTATTTGAAAAATTAAAATAATGTTTTACTTGGTATACATTATGCTACTGCATAATGGCAGCTAGCTGTCATTATTTACTTTTCTAAAATATGTCGAAATGACAAACTAATACATATCAAAAGAATAAAATAAAGTTATACTATAACGACGAAAATACAAGCACATAAACATATGTTTTAAATGCCTTTTTTTATTTGAAAAATTAAAATAATATTTTATTTGATATGCATTATGCTACAGCATAATGGCAGCTAGTTGCCAACATGCTACTATATAGCTTATATGCGAAAACGTTAAAAAACATTATGTCAATGTGTTTCACAAATTTTAAATATATGTTCATAATTTTCTGAAAGTAAGAAAATTTTCGACTTTCACAAAAAAAAATAATTAATGTGTTCAAGTATGGCTCAAGTATATTATTTTAATTTTTCAAATAAAAAAGGGCAGTTAAAACATATGTTTATGTGCTTGTATTTTCGTCGTTATAGTATAACTTTATTTTATTCTTTTGATATGTATTAGTTTTTCATTTCGACATATTTTAGAAAAGTAGCTGCCATTATGCTGTAGCATAATGTATACCAAGTAAAACATTATTTTAATTTTTCAAATATAAAAATTCGTCGTTGTTGTCTAATTTTATTCTTTTAATATGTTTGTCATTTAAATTATTTTCACCATATTTTGGAAAAGTAAATAATCGAATGACAATTTAATACATTGATAATATATTTTTTCATAGTTTACATTTTATTGGTAGTTAATATGGTTGTCTTAAAGCTGCATTTGAGATATCTTATCGGTAGTCTGGAAGTCAGCTTTCCGAAGATGCCTTTTATTGGTTGACTTAAACACAACTTTACAGTTATCTTTTTGAGTACTGAAAGTCAACAAAAAGGCGGTAAGCCTTTTAGAAACCTTTCTGATCACTTTTACGACAACATTCGGATATCGATAACTTTTTACAGTTAGCACTGTAGCCGCGATAACTCAGTGGTTAGTGCCTTGGACTGCGAACCGAAAAGTTCTCGAGCCGAAAGGTCACTGGACTTTTGGGCTAACAACAACTTTTCATAGAAACATTTCTCTATACCGCGCTACCTCTCGGCAGTAAATGGCAAACCTACGAGAGTAAAACATTGCTTATGAAAAGCTCTCACCCGCCGTTCGGATTCGGCAATAAACTGTAGGTCCCACCACTTTGAGTACAAATATAACACGAAATAATGAAAAAAAAAATAAATAATGAAATTTTTTTTCGATAAAGAATAAATATTATATCGTCGGTGATACTGCAAAACCGCTTATCTACATTTTCGAATACCTCTTACAAAATGAATTTTACGGAAAAAACAAGACTATTTTGAGTCTCAATTCAGAACTTACTTCATACAAAATTAAGTATATCATAACTTATAATGGTATTTATCTAATTTATTCGATCAACATATCAAGATTAAAACACAAAATTAGACGTAATTTTCACATGCAGTTAGGCGGTTTTGCAGTATCGTCTACGATATGATTTTCTTATAACTTTTTTTTTATATTTAAATATTAATGAAAATTCCTTAGAGTAAGAATGATAAATGAAAATGCAATAAGTACTCGGTGTCATAAGCAGTTCATTGCAGTATTTGAATTTTTATTGCACATCATCATAGACCTCTTCACTTCAGTTTTGTTTCTGTTTTGTTTTGACAGTACTTGGTTCTTTGTTGTTGTGAGCAATACATTCATTTGATTTGCAAGCATAGCGTTGACGACAGTAAACGTTTTGAAACAAAGTTAATGTCTTGAAGTGAATTTCAAATGCACGTGTGCAGATGTTTAATGTAAAGTATTCCATATGTATTATAGATGCGTAAATATGTCGCGCACAATTTAAAAGTATATCTACTAATTCCTGCTCCCTGAAAATATTAAAACACTATGTAAAGATACATGTATCTGCATGCATTTATTTTTTTATTTCCTCATAACCAAAAAATTAAAAACTATTTCCATTGGCACATATGGTCACATATTTTTTATTTATTTTATATTCCACTAGCTAAAGAGCAATTTGTAATTTTATTAATTTTTATATATTTATTTTGCATTTTTATTTAATAAATGCATTTCATATTGTTTGCGACTTTTCGTTTCGTTTGACGTTTCTTTGTTTCTGTATGTGTCCATAACAGTTAGCAAGAAACTGGCAATCGAACTGCTGATAGATACAATAACGTACTCAATTGCCGTAACAAATGCACGAATGTCAATTTTGGCAGAATGAAAAATGCAATCATGAGGTTACGACAACCGAACGTGCAGTTGCGCTGACTAACATTTCGGTTGTCGTAAAAAAAGGTACGTGAGGTTACAAAAAATGTATTTCGGTTGCAACACTGAAACGTTGGTTCAATTCACCTCATGTCAAAAGACGATTTTTCTGAGTGCGGTGGCCGGCATTTTCTGCGTACGTGTCTTTTATTGTTCGTTGAGAAAACGTGTTCGTATCGGTAATAATTTTGTCATTTGAAAATTAAATAAATATACAAATTGTGTTACAAAAATAGTAACAAAGTATAAAATATAATTTAATAGTGCAGTATATAATTTCTAAAACTAATGTAAAAAACTACAACTAAAAAATCAGTGTTTCGATTTTCAAACAAAATTCCTTGACTACGCTATGTGCTGTACTGAGACAAACTCTAAATGTACCAAATACAAAGCGAGTCTGGATCGTATGGTTTAGCGTCTGCTGGTGCAATTTTGCATTCATTGATGCTGTCACTTATGCATTTAAAAATTTGTATATGAATTCAAATATCAAAAAAAACAATATTTTATTTTCAGGATTTCTTTCCAAAAATATTTAAATATGTTTTTATGCAAACATACTACTTTTTGAACTGAAACAAGTGATATGTTTCTCTGGAAACATATATATTTAGATCGTTCAAAATCATGTTTTATTTTGAACATATTTATATTTCTGATCAAATATTTATTTTGTTTGGATGTAGTAATTATTATATTTCCATTATAACATAGACTATTTTAAGAGGCAACATTAACATGTTTCCGTGATGTTATAATATAAGTCAGAGCTCATTAAAACACTGTTCAAGTCTCAATACAACCCTGCTGACAAATGATTTAACAAACAATTATATATTATGTTTACAAAAAATTACAAACATACATGTTACTTCCCGCAAAATTATGTTTGGGAGAACCCTTATTTGAAGCGTGTGTGTAATTCTTTTTAAATTACTCAACAAATTACTCAAAAATGTTTATAAATAATCTTATTATAAACGGCCACAACGTTTTTGACAACCAAAAATGTAAACAAAGCAATTTATAGTCATCTGTTTTTGTAACTTATGAACTTTTTTAAATAAAATAATCATTTTAACATTAAAAAAACGTTAATTGAGTAAATGGACAACAACATAGAAATACAAAACGCATTTGTACGGATTTATTTAAGAAGTGAACACAAAATTAACAAGGGAAAATAACGCAAATTAAATCCATTTATAATTAGTCACAATTTGTAAGAAATTTTGACTCAGTCAGAACATAGCATAACTTGTCACTGGGAAATTTTGAATGTGGTTAAAAAAAAATGCAATACTCTCCAATATTGCCTTTAAAGTCTAGTATGTTTTTCAAATCAGTTTCAAATATAAAATAAGTGCTATTTTTAGCGCTAACTCTGTATTTGAAAATGACTTGATAACAACATTACCAAAAAACGGCAGTGAATATTAGGAACATAAATGTAGTGACCCAATATGCCACAAGGTAAGCGTTTGAAAAAATAATCATAATTGCCTTTAAAGTCTAGTATGTTTTTCAAATCAGTTTCAAATATAAAATAAATGCTATTTTTAGCGCTTACTCTGTATTTGAAAATGACTTGATAATAACATTACCAAAAAACGGCAGTGAAAATTAGGAACAAAAATGTAGTGACGCTAAAAAGAGTATGCTCTTTATGATTGCAATATAAACCTTTACAAAAAATATAACACAACAACTCGCGCCCAAATCTAATAGCTTATCAAAAACTATTAGTGTTTGGACTTCTGTGAATCTCTTAAACAATATACCGACCGTCCCCGCCAACCTCGATTAGGCTTCAGAATGGTATTAGAGGTTTGAAACTTATCAGCTTACAAAAAAAAAACACGTCTACCACATTTTGGCTGTTGGCATCGATTTCCTGCAGCTGTCTTGACGTTCGGGCTTGAAGTCTACGATATTGGTTTGATGACATAGAACGGTGTTATTAATTAAAAAAAAAACCTTTTTGTTGTCCTATATGAGGATCCTCTTTTTTATACTTATTTTGTAGGATTAAGTCAATATTTTAAAGTAAAAAATTAAATGTAGGCTAATTTGATTTAAAGTTGAAAATAAGGATAAATTTTGTTTTGAAGTAAACGTTGAAATCAATTTAAGAATTAAGGTTGATATTGTTTTCGGAATAAGAGAATTTTCAAGTTAAGGTTAAACTACTGTTGTAAGTCAACATAGTGTGTTTTGGTAAGTCACTATACGTTGATATTATAAACGTATCGTGACCTATTTACGCGATGACTATTTCATGCAGTTATCGTTACGTTGCAGTAAAGTGCAACGTAGGACATATGTGTCATAGTCAAGCAAGCCAATGAACTAGCAACAGTATGAGCGAAGCTGGGTAATACCAGCAGCAGCATGATTGGCTAAGGGCCTTTTCCCTTACGGAAGCAAATAGTGAGTGGAATTTGCGCACGGCACTCTGCCGGAACATTTAGATTTGAAACATGCCTTCATATAATAGTTTAAGTTAGATTTTAAGTCAGTTGTTAGTTGTGAGTTAGAGTTATAAGTTGGACGTTAAAGACGTGTTACTTAATAATGTTAATATTAAAATAGAACTTTAGTTTAAATAAAAGTATGTCTTAGAAGAAAAGACTTGTTTCAATTATTTCGGTTAATAAAAATGGAACTTCGACGTTGGACATTCTCTGGTAGGACATCATGGGTAATTATAAATGGAACGTTGCGACATTCGGCCTCACGCCTAAGCAACGGACATTTTAATTACAACATTTGGCGCAGCCGGTTTTCGAACCATACATCAACTCCCAAGGGACGAGAAGGACTGGATGGAGATTAATATTGGAAGAAATAAATATTTAGGATCAGGGAAAATATTTTTTACATTTGTGAGTATTGTGAAAAATAGTGAAAAAAAATGTGAGCGGTAAAAAAAAAAAAAAAATAACATTTTGTAAATTTGTGATATAAAACAAGAGACATGTTTGAGAGTTGTAATAAGTAAAAATCATGGGATTGTGAAAATTGACATTTAAAAAATGAAAAAACAATGGAACATTTTGAAATTAATTGTGAAATAAAATTGAGAAATGAATAACATAAATGATATAATTTGATAAATCAGAAAATTAAATAAGTAAACTAAATGTTTTATAAAATTGTTTAATTGATATATTAAAGCACATTTAAAGTAATAGTGAAACAATATAGAATAGTTTGAGTCATTAAATGATAATAATTAATAAAATTGTGAATTTAAATAAATTGAATAACATAAGAATTTTGTTACAGTAATGTTTTCATAATGTTGCGAAATTAATTAAAAACAAAACTGAAAAATTTTAACCAAATTAAATGCAATAAATAAATTAATTCAGTATTCATAAATTACATGTTGATATGATTTGGAAATATAGATTAAAAAGTTTAAATAATGAAACATAAAAATGAGATAAACAATATTTGTAAAAAATTTAATAGATAAATTAAAAAATGGTTAAAAGTTTATTTAATATGAAACTAGTAAAAACAAAATAAATAATTTAATTAAAAAAGGCATAGTGAATTATATAATTAAGTAAATGGAAAAATAAGAAACACTAATAATGGGTACTGAAAATGTATTGAAACGCGTTCATTACGTTGTTCCTTACTTTTCTGGGGCGGAATCTCCATTATTAGAAACAGAATTGTATAAATTTATTGAATGTTGTGAAACAGCAAAGTTAAAAATTAAAGAATCAGATAGTGAGGAATTTATAAAATGTGTTAGGTTACGTTTGGAGGGAGATGCATATAAATTAGTGAGGACAAAACAGTTTCAAAAAATAGAAGAATTATACGAGTTGTTAAAAAATACGTACTTAAAAGAAATTTCTTTAGATTCAGTACTAAAAGAGATTAAAAAAGCTTATCAAAATAGTAAAGAGAGTTTGAGAGCGTTTGGGAGACGATTAGATGAGTTGCAATCCATGGCTTTGGAAATTGCAAGTAAAAAATACAGTAAAAAGATAAGTGAAGATGACGTATTCAGTTTGGAATTACAGAGTTCAGTGTTGATCTCTTTTAAAGTAGGGGTGAGGGATCGAACGATAAAAGTTGTACTGTTGGGTAGTAAGTCAGAAACATTAGATACATTGTTGGAAGAAGCTTTAAATGTGCAGGCTCTTATGCAGCGAAGTCCAAGGTCGGAAGAGGATGAATATAATTATATAGAAAAAACTAAATTAGAAAACACTCAGTCGGAAAATAAATTGCAACAAATAAATAATAATAAAAGTAACTATAAAAGGAGTGTTCCAACTTGTTCATTTTGTAGTAAATTTGGGCATACTAGGGACGATTGTATTATTAGGAAAAATACGCCGTTCTGCTACGAATGTGGAGCTTATGGTCACGAATCTAATTGGATATGTGCTAATAATAATATTGGCAATTTTGTTAATATGGATAATAAGATGTATAACGGGAAAAATAATACAAGTAATATGAAATATTCATGGAGGGATACACATGGGCATAAAATAGATAATTGCCACGCAAAAAGAAAATTTGAATCAGCAGGAAATAATAATTATAATCATGATACACAAGGGGCTCAGTCTAGGCCAGAAAACTGGAGACTCCATAATAATAGTAAGATAAGGCCGATAGAGTTAGGAATGGTAGATCGGACGTCGGAAGAGACTGTGGTTGAATTTACTACTCCATTAAATTTCCGTAGAACAGAGGAGACCAATGAATTAAAATATGAATTAAAGGAAGATGAAGGTGATCGCATAATATGCAGTGGACATGGAGATAGCTCGGTTTTAACTAATGTAAGTGACGTTTTCATTGAAGTACCTTGCGAGGCAGCTAAAAATGGAAGACTTATTTTACTAGTAGACTCAGGAGCTGATGCCAGTATAGTAAAAGAAAATGCAATGACAAGTTTACCAGACTTTAACGAGAGTATACAAAAGGATTTAAAGGGAGCTTTTGGTGGGTGCGTTAGAACATTAGGTTCCACCAAAATCCAACATAGGAACATAAGGCGCTTAAGTTTAATGTTACACGCAGTGTCACTTGAACAAGGAGTACCAGCTGACGGAATAATCGGACGTGACAATTTATGGAATCGATCTGTAATAAATGCGATAGACAAAACAATAACATTCTTTGATAAACATAAAAATCATATTATAAAACTACCCATGAAATCACAGACAGAAATACAGAATATTTTTTTTAATCAACAAATTAAAATTCAAGCGAGAACCGCAAAGATTGTATCATTACATTTAAAAACAAAAATTCCAATCGTATTAATTCATAAACAGGAAATTTTTCCAGGAGTATATTTGGGCGAAAGCATATCGAATGTTAGCAAAAATAGAGTTTATGTTTCAGTTTTAAATGCTACAGAAAAAGAAATTATAATAGACAGTACTTTTAAACCAAAATTTTCGAATTTTAATCAGTATAAAGAATCGGATACCAATAATTCTACAATAAACAGCATAAATTCAGTAAATATTACAAACAGAATTAACAAATTATTAGAGGAAATTAAAATTGATGAGACTTTAAATAAAGACGAAATTACATCTTTACAAAATCTGTGTGTTTCTTATCATGATGTTTTTCATTTAGATGGCGATGAATTAACATACACGCCAGCGCTTAAACATGAAATAACTACACAGTGGAACCAAACGCCAATTAATCAGAAACAATATAAGCTACCCCACACTCATAGGGAAGAAATTAATAGACAGGTAGGAAAAATGTTAGATGACGGCATTATATCGCCGAGTACCTCACCTTGGAATTCACCGTTATTGTTGGTACCAAAAAAGAGTGGTAAGGAAGGTAGCAAAAAATGGAGATTAGTAATAGATTTTCGTAAACTAAATGATGTAACAGTTAAACAAGTATTTCCGATTCCTCGGATAGACGAGATATTAGATCAGTTAGGACATAGTAGATATTTTTCAACCTTAGATTTAGCAAGCGGTTATCATCAGGTTTTAGTAGAAGAAAGAGATAAAGAAAAAACAGCTTTTAGTACAGGACTGGGTCATTTCGAATTTAACAGAATGCCATTTGGCTTAACAGGTGCACCAGCGACCTTCCAAAGAATAATGAACCACATATTAACAGGTTTACAGGGTATCGATTGCTTTGTTTACCTTGATGATATAGTGGTGTACGGAAAGAATTTAGCTGAACATGAGCTTAGGTTGAGTAGAGTATTGCAGAAATTAAGGGAACACAATTTAAAATTAAATACAGAAAAATGTCAGTTTTTACGTCGCGAAGTTATATATTTAGGACATAAATGTTCGGAACTAGGGGCGCTGCCAAGAAATAAAAAAGAAGTACAAGCGTTTTTGGGATTAATTAATTATTATAGAAAATTCATAGGCAATATGGCGAAATTATCATTACCAATTAATAATTTACTTAGGAAAGATGATAAATTCACATGGACTGACGATTGTCAAAATTCATTTATTAAACTCAAAGAATCAATAATTTCGCCACCAATTCTCGCATATCCAGACTTTACAAAACCTTTTTTACTTACAACGGATGCAAGTAACGAAGCAATAGGCGCAGTGTTATCGCAGGGCAACGTAGGGAGCGACCGACCAATCGCATTTGCTAGTAGGGCATTAAATGGAGCAGAAAAAAATTACTCCACCATTGAAAGGGAATTTTTAGCTATAGTCTGGGCAACGAAAAATTTTAGAGCTTATCTTCTAGGACGACATTTTCAAATTTATACAGATCATCAACCATTACGTAGCACAGCAAATCTCAAAGATCAGACATCAAGGTTAGCCCGTTTCAGGCATAAATTATCAGAATATGATTACGAAATATCTTACAAACCAGGTAAACAGAATTTGAACGCAGATGCTTTAAGTAGAATTCCACATCCAGAACCAGATATTACTGCGGTCCAAACACGGTCTAAGACCACACAGAATAAATTAGATAATCAAATTTCAAAACCCAAACAACAAGTGAGCACGCCAGTACTGGATGAAATAACAACAGACACCAAGAACGAATTAAACTCAAGTCTACTATTAACTGACCCAGAGGAAATTAAAACTGTTATAAAAGACTTTCATGACTCAGCATTAGGGGGTCACCAGGGCGCCTTGAAAACATATTTCAGAATCAGAAAACAATTTAAGTGGAAAGGTATGCAGAAACAAATAAAAGATTACGTTAAGAATTGTCAAAAATGCCAAATAAATAAAAGTTCTAGGCTTACTAAAATGCCAATGGTTTTAACTGATACGCCTGTACGACCATTCGATAAAGTATACATGGATCTTGTAGGTATTTTACCGGAAACTATATCTGGAAATAAATATATATTAACTTTTCAAGATGATTTTTCAAAATACATGTGCTGCGTAGCCATACCGGATGCAGAAGCAAACACAGTAGCAAAAGCATTTTACGACGAAATCATTACACGTCATAATATACCGAAAGTATTAGTAACGGACAATGGTTCAAATTTCGTCTCAAAACTATTTTCAGATACTTGTAAATTATTAGGGATTAAAAAGTTACATATTACGCCATATCATCCACAAGCTAATGGGTCTTTAGAAAGAAGCCATCGTCCGTTAGCAGAATATCTAAGGAATTTTTCAAAAGAAGATGGGTCAAACTGGGACCAATGGTTAAATTCAGCAATGCATGTGCACAATAACACAGTGCATATGTCCACGGGGCAAACTCCATTCCGTACTTTATATGGGTACGACTTTGATATGCCAACAAATCTAAAGCGAAAATGTTCACCAGTATATAATACCGATGATTACAACAAGTTATTAAAATACCAAATTCAACGCACACACGAAATCGTGAGAGAGAATCAAGAAAAAGCAAAAGAAAAATCTAAACAAATCTATGATAGCACATTACACCCGAAAATATTTAGCGTAGGCGATAAAATTTTGTTAAAGAATCAGAATAGAAAGAATAAATTTTCACCTATTTGGGTAGGACCGTACGAGGTACTTTCGATAGTAAGTCCTGTAACGACAATGATTTCTATCAAAGGTAAAGGTAAAAAATTCCATAACAACTTATTAAAAGCATACAATTTTGAAGAAAATATAACGAAATAAATAACGTGACAAACAGTTCATGATGATCATAATACATAATGTAGATCATGTTAAAAGCATAATACTGCAAACAATGGTGAATGGAATAAATTACGCATATATAAGATTTTTTTTTGGAATAGGTGTTTAATATTACTGAAATAGATTAGTGCATGAGGAAATAGCTATGTATTAATTTTAAAGGTGACTAGCATTGAATCATGTACTAACAAATGTTTTATAAGGAAAATAGATAAAGGAGTAAAGTAATTTAAGATATTATGAGTAAGAAAATATCAAAGGTTAATAACAGTTAATAATGAATAAGGTGATAAGCATGAGTATATTAGATGAGCTATAACATAGTAAAATAAAATTTAAATTGTCACTACAATTGAGATAGGTCAGTACCTCAATGGCATTGAACCAAACGATTTGAACCACTGCACTAATGCAAATGAAATGAGATACGTTATTTTGTATGTTATAATGTATACTGAAAAAAAAAAAAAAAAAAATAAGAAAAAAGACGAAAATTAATATGAATATGAAAGATAATAATAAACGGATAGCATGTGCGAGATGGTGTGGAGAGGAGTCAAGGGAAAGTGCATAGTAGCCCAATGGGTTTAAATATAATGCATACCAAGAGTAATGCGGAGTAGGGAGTAAAAAATGAATTATAAGAACATGATTAAATTCGGAAATTAGTGCACGAATAAATAGCTAAATATTACTTATTGAAAATGACTAGCATTGATTCCTAATGAATTTGTATAAAGAATAATTAGGTTATAATAATAGTAGACACTAAAGATTTTAAAAGTATAAATAAACATGTAGTAAAATAATAGTAACTTACACACACATATATAAAATATACACGTAATTCAATATTCTAATATAAGATAACGTAAATGGAAATAAGTTATAGAGGATGTTAAAAATAAATTATTTATACAATTTAAAGATTTTATAATGTAAAGTAATAATAGTATTTAGTTAATGATCCTGGTTCTGGAAATGGACAAGACGTACACGAAGAGACGAAGAAGTAACAAATAGACGAAGGGAAAACGAAGAATTACAAAATAGAGAAATACAATTCAGGAGCGTCAACGATGATCGTTTAGTTTTGTTGGGAAAAGGTCTGAAATGGTAATGTTATGTAATGACATATGAAACAACATGTGAGAGTTATGGTGCGGACGACAACAATTGGACGTCAATCAGATGATTTATTAAGAGAAAGAAGGAGCTACACTATAAATATGGAGGTAGAAATTTGAAAAATATGCAAAGTTGCGACTATTGTACCATAATGAGACAACAACATTTTACAACTTTACATACATATAATTAAAAAAATGGCAATTTTATAGCACAAAACAACACTCTAATATTATAAGTTGAAGGAGCTTTTTCATATACACTTAATTAGCTGTGAATGCGAACCTGTACTAAAACAACAAAGTCAAATGAACACGACAACATCAATGTATAATTAAAAGATACTAATTCCTGATCGATAGAAGAACTCGCTAGAGGAAGACAAGTTATAATAAGATCCAGAAATATACGATTACAAAATTATCCATTTTAAAATCCGCTCTCAACAAATTACGATTTACTTGGCAGAAAAACAAAGCAATATCGAAGACGAAGAAATTAAATAATATCGACGACAAGAAGTTTTCAAGCAATTAACATCAAGACGAAGAACATCAGCTATTGTCCATTCTATTCAGAGAAGGGGAGAAGAAATCGAGAGTTGAAATGCAGCCAACATAACATACACGAGTAACAGAACCAGCGATCGCAGAAGTTTATGTCATGTTAATGTTATTAAAATATTATAACTATATGAAAATTAAAGTTAATGTAGATTGAAGTTGAAATATATTAAAATTAAAGAAAAAACGAAGAAAAATTAAAGTAACAATAAATTAGAGTTAATAAAAGTAAACTAGACGATAATTAAAAAAAATGTAAGTGAAAGTAAACTGGACGAAAATTAAAGTAATATAAGAAAAATTGAAGTAGAATATAGTAAAAATAAAAAAAAAATGTTAACAAACATTACAAAATTTCAACAATATAAATAAGAATAAAAAAAAAAAAAGAAAAGTCAAAGAAATATTATTTAAAGTAAAGTAAAATAGTAAATTACTAAGCAAAACAATAGTCAACAAAAATAAATTTAAATATTTAAATTAAAAAATCGCAAAATATTTCCAAGTTAAAGTAAACAATTCGTTGCAAAAAAAAAAAAAAAAAAAAAATTTAGCATAATGTCTGATATGTATAATTAAAAAGAACAACTGAACAACACAAAACGCAGCAAGTGCAAAGCGGTAACCTGATCAACTACTGTTTTGTCAACTGCAACGTTCTGTGCATTGTAACTGTTGTTTAGTAATTAGGTTATTAACCTCCAAATACATTATATTTTCAAATAATATAGTATGTCGTTGCCCATTAAAATAATATTGATGAATAAGAAAAAACTATTATTAAGTTTATTTATATACATTTTTTTTTTTATAGTAGTAATGCTTTATATGATGATATTAATGATGTAAAAGAAAAAACTATTATTCATTTTAATAATAATTTTTTCTTAAAATAAGGGTGGAGGTATGTTGTAAGTCAACATAGTGTGTTTTGGTAAGTCACTATACGTTGATATTATAAACGTATCGTGACCTATTTACGCGATGACTATTTCATGCAGTTATCGTTACGTTGCAGTAAAGTGCAACGTAGGACATATGTGTCATAGTCAAGCAAGCCAATGAACTAGCAACAGTATGAGCGAAGCTGGGTAATACCAGCAGCAGCATGATTGGCTAAGGGCCTTTTCCCTTACGGAAGCAAATAGTGAGTGGAATTTGCGCACGGCACTCTGCCGGAACATTTAGATTTGAAACATGCCTTCATATAATAGTTTAAGTTAGATTTTAAGTCAGTTGTTAGTTGTGAGTTAGAGTTATAAGTTGGACGTTAAAGACGTGTTACTTAATAATGTTAATATTAAAATAGAACTTTAGTTTAAATAAAAGTATGTCTTAGAAGAAAAGACTTGTTTCAATTATTTCGGTTAATAAAAATGGAACTTCGACGTTGGACATTCTCTGGTAGGACATCATGGGTAATTATAAATGGAACGTTGCGACATTTGGCCTCACGCCTAAGCAACGGACATTTTTAATTACAACACTACCTGTTTTATTGAAAAAGCTGTGATTCTTAAATTTAGGTTAAAGGTGTTTTAAACATTAACCTCAACTCTATGTTTTGAAAGTAATGATAGATTTCAAAGCATTCGCAAGTGAATATTAAGTGCAATGGCATAATTAACCACGTTTATTCGTGCAAGTGTTGCATGACACGGATCCTAGCAAGAACACTACCGGTCATATGAGCAGTAATATTACAAGTATCAAAACTGAAAGTTTCAGTAAAAGTTTCTATAACATTGTTAATAGCGTCGGGATAAAATTGACGGAAACTTTTGTGTGCGTGTGAATTTTTATCTCTTTCTCACTCATCTGAAATGAGATACATTTGAATATATGTTTATCACTGTTCTTTTGGTAATAAGTGACGATTAAATTGCTTGTAAATTTACGAAATATTATACGTAACATAAACTGTTTTAATTTTGAGGTTAGCGACGGTTAAATAAATAGTAAACTAACCAAAATTAGACAAAATAAAACTCAAAATTCTAAAGTTTTCATTTTTATTGCGTTGAATATAATGCGCATTACATTCAACATGTTTGCATTACAAAATTGTCAATTAAAACCACTTTTGTTCGCCGTTGTTTTGCTTCCTTCCATGCATTTGTTTAATGCAGATGACCCTTCCACTTTGATGATATCTATAATATAAATAGATAAATAAGCAATATAAAGAAATACTTTTTTCAATATACTTTCTTTTAGTGTTTATCAATTGTTTATAATTTAAGTAACATCTTTTATCAACTCCTGCTGTAGCGGCTACTGTTACAAACGTAATAAATAACCTGCAAATAAAAAATGGTGGCAAACCGACGCGCAAAAAATATTAGTTTTCATTACTAGTAAAATTACGGGTCATATATCTATCATTGATCCTGCAGGGATGTATTTCAAATTATTTGTGTATGAGTGAGAAAATATTATATTAAAGGTATTCACGAAACGGAGCAGTTGCCGATGTACATTAGCAGTATTGTAGAATTGTATCATATTTCGTGAACACACTTCCCAGCAAGAACACTAACGGTCATATGAGCAGTAATATTACAAGTATCAAAACTGAAAGTTTCAGTAAAAGTTCCATAAAATAGTTAAGAGCGTCGGGACAAAATTGACCGAAATTTTTGTGTGCGTGTGAATTTTATCTCTTTCTTACTCACTGAAATGAGATACAAATGAATATATGTTTATCACTGTTCTTTTGGTAATAAGTGACGATTAAATTACTTGTAAATTTACGAAATATTTTACGTAACATAAACTGTTTTAATTTTGAGGTTAGGGACGGTTAAATTAATAGTAAACTAACCAAAATTAGACCAAATAAAACCAAAAAACTCAACATTCTATAGTTTTCATTTTTATTGCGTTGAATATAATGCGCATTGCATTCAACATGTTTGCATTACAAAATTGTCTATTAAAAAGACTTTTGTTTTCCGTTGTTTTGCTTCCTTCCAAGCACTTGTTTAATGCAGATGACTCTTCCACTTTGATATCTAAAATATAAATAAATAAATAAATAAATAAATAAATAAATAAACAATATATACAAATACTCTTTTCAATATACTTTGTTTTAGTGTTTATCAATTGTTTATAATTTAAGTAACATCTTTTTTCAACTCCTGCTGTAGCGGCTACTGTTGCAAACGTAATAAATAATCTACAAATAAAAAATGGTGGCAAACCGACGCGCAAAAAATATTAGTTTTCATTACTAGTAAAATTACGGGTCATATATCTATCATTGATCCTGCAGGGATGTATTTCAAATTATTTATGTATGAGTGAGAAAATATAATATTGTCTTTGTGTTGGAGTTTCGGTAAGGCATGTCTTGCTGGGTTATTTCATATTTGTGTAGTATGGTAGTTTTCAGTTTGATGTACCAAAAACAGATGTTTTTGTTTCATTAAAATTTTAGATTTATTGCTTATTGGCCATATACAATATATAAGTATGACTTTCGTTACTTATTTTTAATTCAATATCTCATATCAATACATTATAATTAAAACAGAGTAAACAAATTAGATTAGTAATGTTGATTTAAGAAAAAAACTCATACCTTATGTAGGAACTCGTTAATATTTATTGTTAAAACAGAGGACATTATGCCATCATTTCTTTTTTATTCACATGCATATATGTACATATTCTTTAAAAATATATATTTTCATTTAAATATAATGCATTTTGGTGTATTTCAAGTCAATAATCAAACACTGTCTATAATATCAAGTACCCAAAAGTCATAAATTCAGCATCACTAAAAAACTAAAAAAGTACCACGAAGTAAACTCAAGCTTTTAGCGAAGTAGATTAGCAGATCATTTTTGTTGTTGCCACCAATGTATTTTGTTGTTGTACAACAGCTACTTGACAAAACTGCTACTCTACATCGCAACTGCTCCATTTAGTGAATAACCTTATTGTCTTTGTGTTGGAGTTTCGGTAAGGCATGTCTTGTTGGGATAAGTTCAATTGTTCAAGTGATGCATCTTTTGTGACACGCTGTACGATTTTGGGCCAAACCCTTTTCAATGTAGCATTTTTTCCGAGATGCTATTAGTATTTAGGGAAAAATAGATTGCCTTCTGGGAAACACCCCAGCAAGACATGCCTTACCGAAACTCCAACACAAAGACAAATTATATTTTCTTACTCATACATAAATAATTTGAAATACATCCCTGCAGGATCAATGATAGAAATATGACCCGTAATTTTACTAGTAATGAAAACTTATATTTTTGCGCGTTGGTTTGCCACCATTTTTTTTGTAGGTTATTCATTAAGTTTGCCACAGCAGCCGCTACAGCAGGAGTACAAAATAGATTTTACTTAAATTATAAACAATTGATAAAAAGAAAGTATATTAAAAAGAGTATTTTTATAGATTGCTTATTTATCTATTTATATTATAGATATCATCAAAACGGAAAGATCGTCTCCATTAAACAAATGCATGGAAGGAAGCAAAACAACGGCAAACAAAAGTCGTTTTAATATAAAATCTGCAATACATTCAACGCAATAAAAATGAAAACTGTAGAATTTTGGATTTTTTGGTTTTATTTGGTTTAATTTGCTTAGTTTACTAATTATTTAACCGTCCCTAACCTCAAAATAAATCAGTTTATTTTACGTAAATTATTTTGTAAATTTACCTGTAATTTAATCGTCACTTATTACCAAAAGAACAGTGACAGACATATATTCAATTGTATCTCATTGTAGATGAGTGAGAAAGAGATAAAAATTCACACGCACACAAAAGTTTCGGTAAATTTTATCCCGACGCTCTTAACAATGTTATAGAAACTTTTACTGAAACTTTCAGTTTTGCTACTAGTAATATTACTACTAACATGACCGGCAGTGTTCTTGCTGGGACTTAGTATTTGCCCCAAAAAAAAATCAGGTAATTATTACTTATGTTAAACACTTTCATTATTTACTGCCCAAAAAACCAAAAACCTGGATATTAAGTGATTATCGAATGTCTGCTATGAAAATATATTAATATTTCATAAACGTATTCGTAATCCTTGGCCACTTACTTTTTATATCACCTCATCGTGCATTTTCCGTGCAGTAGAATTCTCGGGAAGACTTTCGTGTTTGGACCTACAGTAATATATTAATTGATTGATCTGCCCAAGTAAAAAATTAGCTGTTTAATATGGATGGTTAAGGGTTGTGGAATTGCTTGTCCAATATGTTATAAAACCGATAATGCTGTACAAGCAACTCTCAAAGCTAATTCAAACCCTTATCTCTTTGGCGTTATTAAACTGCTTACGAAGTATAAATTTGCTGTATTATTTGGCTGTTGAAAAGCTCAATAAGACTTTATCCTACTTATTATACAGCCCTACTACAGCTAAAGTTATTTAAATAAGCAAATTTCTCAAAACAAAAATTTGTATCAATAGCTCAGGTGGTAGAGTGTCTGACTCCTAACATTTGTGTGCCGGTTCAAATCTCAGCGCTGCCAATTTTTTTAATTCTTTTTTTTTATTAAAAAAAATTGGTTTGTTCTTTTGAGGACAAATATGCAACTTCAACAATAAATATGCAACCGTATTACTATTATTTGTATTTTATTTATTTAAAAATCATTTCTTAATTTTACCATTTTGCGGAATTGAACCTGTGTCTTTCATTTCATGAAATTAAAGGTGCTGCTTAGACAGATCAGACACACATCATATATTTTATTTCAGGGAAAATGAAATATGGTTTCGTTTTTTTTAGTTTTCGTGTATTGTGGAAGTTTGCATAAAAATATATGAAGCGTCAAACAGATAATGCACCCAGAAAAAAATACTATATAAATAATAGTTTTTTACTACTAAAAATAGTCAATAGGATAAATTATTATTTACATCGGACAATACCATTAAATACTAGAAAATACCATGATATTGCCATTGAGTTTATATGAAAGATTTATTTTTTGTATACTATTAAATTAATAATTATCCTATTGACTAATTTTAATGGGATTTGAGGGTTTTTTTTTCTGGGTGTGTTTAAAAATGTACGTCATTATTTAAACGATGCAAGGGAACTATTATGATAGTTAATATTGCTATCAAAAGTTTCCAAATCTTGTTGCATGGCCTGTGGGGAGTAATCTTCATCTGAACACTCGCCACTACTTGAACGTAGAAGGGGGTTGCTAGGTGTCAGCACACAATTCATAACTCCACAGTTATGTCATAGGCGTCCACACAACACTACTGAAAACATACACACTTAAAAACATACCTTACTGGATGATTGTATTCTTTTCGTGAAAGTCGAAAATATTTCTTATTTTTATCCTACATTGATATAATGTTTTTTTGACCTTTTCGCATTGAAGCTCTATATTAGAATGTTAACAGCTCTATACCAGCTAGCTACCATTATGCTGTAGTTGTGCTTGCTGGATAAGGGTTTGTAAACAATTGGTTTAATATGATATAATAATATAATGCTATAATGCTTTATTATGAGCAATTGCAGCTAACTGTTTCATAGATGTAAATATGATTTATTATAGCAGGATAAGATATTTAAAAACTTTTTATAAAGCTAGCTTTAAAATAGTTGTAATTTTAACTAAAACTGCCATACTACAGCTAGCTGTATCAAATGCCATTGTAAGAACTTTATCAAGTCTTTTTATCCAGCTAATGGTTACTTAGGTGTTGGCTTATTCAAGCCCAAAAACAATGATCTCACTGATTGTGCGAATGCAGTTGCGCATATGTATTGGCGGAAAAAATTAAAATTTTCTTGTTGACATTTAATTCATCACGTCGCTGGATTGCCACTGAGTAATTTGGGTAATGAATTTCTCAAGTTTTTTAATTTCGAAAACCAACGTTGGAATAACATTCATTTATTCGGCTTGATCATGACATTACATCCACACTGGTTGTAAAAAAATATCTTATTGGGTGGTAACAAATGAGTGTTTGGGAGTAATATTTGAAGTGACTTTTATAAAGTGTTCTTGGGAAACATTTTAAATGTTTTTAAGAAATTAGATATTGTTTTGTTCAAACACTAGAATTGTGTAATTGTTTGCAATAAGCCATTATTATGCACGACTAACAATAAGTATTTTTGGCAGCCAATATGTATTTACCAGAAGTAACCGATTGCTTCACACAAGTATTTTATAAACATTCCATTTTTAAAGTGAAATGGTGCCTTTTGATTTTTTTGTGTATTACATGAGCAATCGCAATCGAACTGAATGCGAAATAATGGCTGCATTCTGTAAGCTCAACAGTTGCGTGACTGCTCACTATCTAATATTTTTCCAATTTTTCTAATTAATTCTACATAGTAAAATTTTGTTGATGAAAAAATAGCGAACGCTCACCAAACAGGTTGAAGGTAGCATGCCATTCAATCAAACAATACTCAACAGTTTCACAATATTGAGATTGCTGAAGGCAGCCAATGAAGTCTGTCAAGCAGATTGTACCATGTGGACGCAAAGAAATGCCCGTTATTTTCCTATCCAACTTGGTTGTACTACATAAACTACCGTGTGGATGGCGCTATTGCTAAAATTTTCTTCGTACATATTTTATAATTTTTCATATATATTATTGCACAGAAAAATAAACTATTTAAAATACCTTAAAAAAGTACTGATAGGGCTAAATATGATAAAAAAACGAAAGACGCTAACAATTTATTAGTTGTTAATGTCTTGTTAAAGTTACTACGTTGAACATAAATAGAAATAGTGCCGGTATGTTGTCCAATATTTTCGGTTGAATTTTGTATATGCTAAAAAAACATATTGTTTATGATAATCTTGCTGCAACTATCAGTGGAATGCCTTATAGCACGTATATCAACGGGAGCATTACACTTTTTTATACATCGGACCTTTCGGATCCCTCACTCTCTCGGACCCCTGGTGACATTGAAAAATGAAAAACCGGTACATCAACTTACATATATATATATATATATATATATATATATATATATATATATATATATATATATATATATATATATATATATATATATATATATATATATATATATATATATATGTATATATATATATAAATATATATATGTGTATATACAGTGATGTGAAAAATAATAGGAACATCAATAAAATTATTTGTTAAGTGGGCTGAATTGCACTTTACCGGCCGAACTGTAAATAAAAAATGTCACTTTTACTTTTTTTGTTCCTATTTTTTTTTTGTTATAAACAAATTGTAATCCATTTTTTCCAAAATTTTCATTTATTCAGCTGCACATATATTTCTACTGTAGAAATCTAAAAATCTTAATGTTATACATTCTTATGTAGTTCAATTATTAAAAACAAGTGGCTCATAAAACATATACATATTATTGAAATAATATAAATTGGTGAAGGGGCCGCTACGATTAAAAATAATTACAGGTTTGGATTTGTGAGGAAATTACCCTTCATTAGTACCCATATGTACTTGTAAGTGGGTGCACCAGTTTTTGATTTTTCAAGGTCACCACGAGTCCAAGCGGCACTTTTTTAATTTTGGTATTTTTTGAGCGAAAATAAAGCGCGTGACAATATTTAATTTTTTAATTCCATTCGGCCGGTAAAGTGAACTTTAGCCGGAAATAGAAACACATAAATAACTTGCATTTGTATGAAAAAAAAATAACTCGCATTTAAAAAAATGATTTTTTTTTTCATTTTTTGTAGACAAATTATTTTTTGAAAGGCGCCGCTGGCGAACAATTTTTTCATTTTTTTTTTAAAAGAATGCAAGTTATTTTTGTGCTTCTATTTCCTTACATTTGAGTCAAAATATATACCATTGAAATACATAAGATAACCATTTTATATAAAAAAATTTGAAAAAGAAAATATTGTTATATTTGTATTTCCTGTATTACAAAACTGAAACTCAACCTACTAATGTGCAAATATTACGAACAAAAAGGGCGCTATAGTTGACCGATCTTAATCGATCTTAATGTAATCGTGGGACAATTACACACATGATGTGTCAGTAGGTGTACCGGTTTTTGATTTTTCAGAGTCATTACGGATCCGAGCGACTTTTTTTTTAATTTTCGTATTTTATTTTTGCGAAAATAAAGCGCGTGACAATTTTTTTTTAATTTAAAGTGCAATAAGGCCAACCATTTTATATATAAAAAATAAATGAAAAAAGAAAAACAAAATAAGAAAAAATATACACTCTAGAGGTCTAGAGGGCGCTATAGTTGACCGATCTTAAAACCGATCTTTGATTTTTCAAGGTCACCAGAGGTCCGAGTGACTTTTTTGTTGTATTTTTTTTATAAAGGGGGTGGCAATTTTTTCTTATATTTTCACTTTGGCCTGTAAAGTGCAATTCTCTCGATAAGTTAAATTGTCTACCGGGTTAATTACAAAAACAAAGTTAACTAACTGTATATCAAACATTTCTTATATGCTGAATAGAATACCCATAATTATTCAGAATATTTTTTAAAAAATTCGATCAATTTGTCTCAACCTTCTAATATTTGCTGTGAAAATATTGACAGTTGCGAAATTTGGTTAATTTTTTTAATATTTAAATTTTTATTTAATAATTTATTATTGTTAAAGTAATAGTATGTTCTTAAGCTAAAAAATAAATTATATTTCGTAACGTAGAGAAAATAGTTGTTGGAATTGGGCGATTATAGCAGTGTAGCGCCAGAAACTTTTATCTAACAATTACCTTTCATTGGAGTACCGACATGACCCTGTAAGTAGGTGTACCGGTTTTAGATTTTTTCAACGTCACCAGGGGTCCGAACGACTTTTTTTTGTTGTATTTTTTTTTTTAAATATAGGGGGTGGCATTTTTTTTTTATTATTTTTACTCCGGCCTGTAAAGTTTAATTCTCCCGATATGTGAAATTGTCTACCGGGTTAATTACAAAAACAAAGTAAACTAACTGTATTTCAAACATTTGATATATGCTGAATAGAAAACCAATAATTGAGCATAATTATTACAGAATATTTAAATGTCCCACTATGAAAACAAACTTGTAATTACCACGTTTACAAAAATAAAGATATTGGGGATTTTCTATCAATATATATATATATATATATATATATAATTTTCGAATACCACGTTGACAAAAATTTATACGCGATGTTAAGGAGACTTATCCCACGGTAGTTGGCGCGTATCGTGGGATCCTCTTTCTTAACGATTGGGCAGAGTATACTGAGATTTCATTGATTTTTTACGAAATTCAAAAATATCAAGTTACAGTTTTTATAACATGTATTCTATTATTTCTCAATATATGCGTAAAAATATTTTATTTTGACATCTGATTTCTCAAAATCCGAATCCGACATCGGAATACACAATGTGTAAAATTATAATAAAAATGGGAGTTTTTGCCTTTTTATTTCTCAAAATCCGTAGCCGATATCGGAATGATTTTTTTTGTTTTTGACCGTATTGATAGTGATCAGAAATAAGTTTTGTGTGAATGAAGGATATCGCTTACAGTCGCTGAAATAAATATCGACATCAGGAAATCTTTATTTTTGTTTTTGACCACATTAATAGTTATCAGAAAAATATTAGTGTGAATGAGGGATATCGCTGGATTTAATTTTGATTGATATAAAATTATTAACGCCATCATGGAAATTCGCATACACAAATATTTTAAGAACAGATTACTTGGTTCATTTGATGAAAAAATTGGTTCTAGAGCTGAGGTGTATTTAGACGGAGCGGCTTAAAAGCTCCAAGGTTTTGAAAAATCGCCAAACACAGAAGCTCCAAACACAAAACCCCCAACACAAAAGCCCCAAAGACAAAAGCCTTAAACACAAAAGCCCCAAATATTAAATTGTGAAATACATAAAAATCTCCAAAAATACCCAGAATCTGAAATTTGCTCTAAATTTCTGGGTACGTTAGTTAAATGTTATTTATTGGTCAAAGTGAAAAAAGAAAAATTCCACCCGATTATACTTGAACAAAGTATTGAGAAGAGACTGTTCGGACCTTTAATTGAGGATTAGTTGCAATTTAGATTCAATTTATTTCTTTATTGTTCTTGGTTATCAATGAAAACTGTATAAATTTGACAATATTGCGGTTTATATTGATTAAATAACGTATGGATCTTAGCGTTAGCAAATGAAAACTGAGACTTATACCAAATTATGAAAAAACTTGGAAAAGATATGTTAAATATTGTTAAAACTACAATAGATAAAACAGAATCTCGAAATTGTTCGGAAATCTAGAAATTGTTTAGAAAAATACGAATGCAGAACGGTACAAAAAAAAACTAGATTAAAGGGAAAAACATTATATATAGAAAATATATTAGTCACAATTTATTATCCAGTAAATACAAATAAATTTGCAGAAAAATTGTAAGTAATTTGAAAACATCACAATTTTTGTAGTACTTATGAGATTTTTCCTATAAACATTACGGAAAATGTTATATTTTTCGTAGATTCGTTGCAACTACTAAATGAATAGGTGATCCTGCTGCAAACATATTTCATAGACATTAATTAAAAAGATATTAATATTATAGTCTAAGGCTCTAATAATTTTAAACCATACTTTTCAATCTTTGGTTTGCTAAGTGTGTTTAATAATTATTTTACTCATTTTATTATAATTTCCTCAATTGTGTTGAATTATGAATTTTACTGTACTTAATCAGGGCAATCATGACGCCCGTCGTAGCAAAATTCCGAATCCGAATCTCCGCTCCGAATACGAATTTTTAACTATCATGAGTTCCATGCGGAATGGAATTTCGCGTTGCCAATACAAAAAAGGGAAAATTCGAAATCAGCTTATGTCAAATTAGTGAACATTTACCAACAAAAATAAAAATCATTTGTGTTAAATTTGCAACAAATTGTTAAAAATTTAATAATTTGATGAAAATTGTTTAATTTGTCCGCAAATATTGATGTAGGCGATTCATTTAATTGAATCGATAGATCTATCGAAGAGTATCGGAGCTTTGGTCAGTTCCCACTTGCAATTCGCGCTCGATACGGACGGACACCGGACACTGCCGCAAGAGATTTTTTAAATTGCCGGCCATGGAGTAAAAATACGGCCAAAGCGAAATCTCATAAAAAGTGTGGTGAGCAGCAGTGTGGGTTGGTTGTACTGTTTGCCTCGGCCACTTCGTACAGAACCAGCTTCAGAGCATGCTGAAAAAGTGGCAGCGAACACAGGCGTTGAAGTGCAGAATGTACTTAATTTACTTGTGCTCGAGCAGACAAAAAAAAATATTATTTTAGATAAGGGGAATGAGACTAGCTCATGGCTAGAATCGCATAACGTGAATGTTTTGTATTGGCTAGCCTACTCCAAAGACTTGAATCCAATACAAAAAATCTCTCAGGAATGATATTCCGAAAAATATTTGTTGAAAACAAGCAATGCGATAAAAATTTCACGTCTATGTGATTGTAGTTTGCGAGTCAATTGGTGAAGAAGTGCGAATAAGCTTAGTTAATAGCATGCCAAAAAGAATTTTTGAGGTTATTCTTTTTTTTGTGCTATTTATTAAAATGCGTCCACTATGAAAACAAACTTTTAATTACCACGGTTACAAAAATAAAGAAAATTGGAGATTTTCTATTAAGAAATACTTTTTTTTGCATGAGCTTTTAACCACTTTTGTTTGTTTTTAAAAATATTTTTTGAGAATTGCATAAAAAATTGTGTGGCTATAGTTGCACCTATAGATGCACCACAGTGTATAAGCAAAAAACTGGAATGTACCAGAAGGTCCAGGAGAATCATAGGAGTCATTATTAATATGTGCAGTGTTGAAGTAAGGACTGGATATTAGTAATAAAGCAGTCATTTAATAGATTGGGCTCAATATTGCTAGTTTAACTTCTTATGTAAACCAAGGGCAAGAGCTATCTTTAGATTTTACTGTTGGAATCGACAGTGTGTGTGTTAAACACATAATTCATAATTTTGACTTACTACAATCGTGGTTCGGTTTTGGCCGCTGAAATGACGCCGCGCCAGTCGGATCTGCTTAACGCGCGCTGACGCCAGTTAGAAATACCAAACGTTGCCAGGTTGTCCTCAACTTGGTCTTTCCAATGCAGATTTGGACGCACTCTTCTACGCTGTCCACCTTCGAGTTTCGATTCAAGCACCTTCTTGGCTGGAGTGTTTTCATCCATTCGTTCGATATGACCTAGCCAGCGAAGCCACTGGACCTTGATGCGCTTTACTATGTCGATGTCGTCGAATAACTCATACAGCTCGTGGTTCATCCTGATTCGATACTCTTTAGCAAAGCATATAGGGCCAAAGATTTTACGGAGAATTTTTCTCTCGAATGCTCCCAGTACTCTCACATCGGTGGGTGCCAGCGTCAATGTTTCTGCACCATAAAGTAGGACGGGCATGATGAATGACTTGTAGAGCGTTATTTTTGTCCGGCGAGAGAGGGCTCTACTTCTCAATTGCCTACTGGGCCCAAAGTAGCACCTGTTGGCAAGAGTTATTCTCCGTTTGATCTCCAGGCTGACGTCGTTGTTGCTGTTGATGCTGGATCCCAGATAGACGAACTCCTTCACAATGTCGAACTTGTGGTTGTCAAAATCAGCTTTTTGTCCAAGACGCACGGACTCTTTTTTTCTTGTTTGACACAAGAAACTTCGTCTTGTCCTCGTCCACCGCTAGACCCATTCGACACGACTCTTTCTCCAATCTGGAGAATGCTGCGCTGACTGCTCGTGTGCTCATGCCAATGATATCAATATCGTCGGCATATGCGTGTAGCATGACACTTTTGTTGAGGATAGTGCTGCTTTGACGGAGCAGCTCCAACTATTTTCTCCATCAATAAGTTAAAAAAGTCGCTCGATCCTGTCTGAAACTTCGTTCGGTATGAAATGGCTCGGAGAGGTCTTTTTCCTATTCTCACTGAGCAACGTGTGTTATTCAGGGTCATCATGCAAAGCCTTATCGTTCCCTTATCAGACTGTCGAAGGCAGCTTTATAGTCGACTAATAGGTGGTAGGTGTCGATCTGTTTATCTAGGGTCTTTTCCTGGATTAGGCGCAATGTGAAAATCTGGTCTATGGTGGACTTTCCATGTGGAAAGTCGCACTGATAAGGTCCACTCAGTCTGTTGACGATGGGCTTCAGCCTTTCACATAATACGCTCGATAGACCTTTATACGCGATGTTAAGGAGACATCTCACGGTAGTTGGCGCGTATCGTGGGATCCCCCGTCTTAAGGATTGGGCAGAGTATACTGAGATTCCATTCGCTAGGCATGCTTTTTTCTGACCATATTCTGCTGATGAGCTGGTGCATGCTTGTTATGAGCTCATCGCATCCGGTCTTAAACAATTCAGCAGGCAGACCTTCCGATACTGCGATTCGAGCCTCATTCCTATCCCCATGTATCTCAATCTCCTCACACTCACGTCTTTCTGCCTCTCTTTTTGTAAGCCTGAAAAGACATTTCTAGAAGGTAAAGATTCGAGTCTATCACGCTAAAAGCGTGCCTTCCCTCAATCAGAACGTGATCAATTTGGTTTCGAGTTTTTTGATCGGGCGACAACCATGTGGCCTGTTTTTCTAGGGTCTTTTCCTGGATTAGGCGCTTCAGACTTTCCAGGTCTGAAGCCGCACTGATAAGGTTCACTCAGTCTGTTGACGATGGGCTTCAGCCTTTCACATAATACGCTCGATATAATCTTGTATGCTATATTGAGTAGGCTGATCCCACGGTAGATGGCGCAGATAGTGGGGGATCCCCTTTCTTATGGATTGGGCATAGTACATTGAGGTTCGAGTCACTTGGCATGCTTTCATCCGACCATATTCTGCTTACGAGCTCGTGCATGCTCTCTATTAGCTCGTCACCTCCGGTCTTAAACTACTCAGCAGGCAGGCCATCAGAACCTGCGGCTTTGTTATTTTTCAGCAGAGCAATGGCTGTTCTGACCTCGTCATGGTCGGGTGGCGGAATCTCAACGTCGTCATCAAGTACTGGGGTTGCCGGGTTTACTTCTCTATCGGTGGAATTGCTGTCATCATCACCGGTCAGCAGTTTAGAGAAGTGATCCCTCCATATTTTCAGTGTGCTTTGGATATCAGTGTCTATATTCCCGTTCTCATCTTTACAAGAAGAGGCTCTGGATTTTGAACCGTCGTATTTTCTCGAAGAATTTTCGAGCCTCATTCCTGTCCCCATGTATCTCAATCTCCTCACACTCACGTCTTTCTGCATCTCTTTTTGTACGCATGAAAAGACGTTTCTCTTCCCTTCTCTTCTCTTTGGCTGCTAAAATTCGAGTCCATGTTGGCACCTCCGATAGTGCGTACGTCAATCACGCTAAAAGCGTGCCTTCCCTCAATCAGAACGTGATCAATTTGGTTTCGAGTTTTTTGATCGGGCGATGACCATGTGGCCTTGTGGATATCGAAATGTTGGAATCTAGTGCTACTAACTACCATGTTTCGTGCTGCGGCGAAGTCGCTTAGCCTCGTTCCGTTATCGCAAGTGTTGGCATGGAGGCTAAATTTTCCGATTGTGGGACAATATATGGCTCTCTGCCCACCTTGGCGTTAAAATCGCCGAGCACGATTTTGATATCGTGGCGGGGGTAGCGCTCGTATGCGTTGTCTAGGCGATCTTAGAAGCGATCTTTCGTCCACGGGAGTGAACATAGAGACAAGGTGGCGGAGTCTCTTGCCGACCACAAATCAACATCCAAATTCGTGTCTCTCCGCATGGCAGCTGTAGTAGATAACACAGGTCGCCTTGTCCCGTCCATCGCATCTCCTGGATAGCGGTGATGTCAGTCTTATATTTTTGAGGACATCTGCCAGCTGGATAGAGAGTCCGGACATTCCAGGTGCATATCCGTAAATCATGGTCCTTAAAATGTTTGCGTGGGTCGTCATCGTGGTAATCGGTCGTTATTCGAGGCTTCTTTTTTGATTTCATTGGGCGCATAGGTTTTTTCCGTGGTGGGACCCAAACCCAACGCACGAACCCTCTTTTTTTTTTTATTAATGTGGGATAAAAAAATAGAGCCACTGCACTCAGACAGGGTTATATCCATTGTGCTGTGACCCAGTTCCCTGGTTTTTAATGATACTAATATGAATCTAAGAAGGCTATTGTGTGATAGAGAGTGAAGCTGATCCTCTCTCATCACGTCTGTGCCAAAGATCTGCCTTCTAATTCTAGAAAATGCTGGACAGTCACAGAGATAGTGCTCTGTGGTGCCAGTTTCTTCGTAGCAGGCAGAACATAAGGCGCTTTCGGCCAGGTCGATTGCGTTCATGTGTTTTTCACATGCGTTGTGTCCCGTTAGAAGTCCCGTCAGTTTTCTGCACTCCTTTCTACTTAAGGAAAGTAGAAACGAGGCCGATCTTTTGGTTATCGTCGGTGTCATGAGCTTGAAGAATCTGCATTTCGTCTCATTCAGCCATCTGCTCTTGTGTGCGGAGGCGACCCAAGAGCTGATGACGAATTTTCCCGTAGATACAGGTAGTCCAAGCACAGGTTCTGGTCCAAATGGATTATCCTCAGATCCAGCACGTGCTAGTTCGTCAGATGTTTCATTGCCCGAAACTCCTTTATGGCCCGGCACCCAAATCAGTTTCAGCGTATTGTATTTACCAACACAATTGAGACGTGATCTGCATTGACGTACAATTTTGGATGTGATGACCTGGTTGTTCAAAGCCATAATAGCAGCCTGACTATCGCTGCAAACTGATATAGCCCTGTTTTGCCATCTATTATCCGCAATGTAGTCCATAGCCATAAGTATAGCATAGACTTCGGCTTGCAATACCGAGGCATTGTCGCCTAAGGCGAAGTGAAGTCTGCGGTCATCCGGTTCCACAAACACTCCAGCACCAGATCCCTGATCGGTTCTGGAGCCGTCTGTGAAAATGCGGTGTGACCCTCTACCTGGCTCACAGTCAGGGGTTAGCCAGTCTTGAATGTCAGGTTGGCAGACCTCAAAATTTCGTCTTGGTAATATTTCTGTTATCATTGCATCAGAGGGCATCTCCAGTAGACAGGTGTCTAATGGAGTGTCAAGTGCAATGTCAGAGATATTCCAGGGAACATTAGACCAGAAACCACCTCGTTTTAGTCTCCAGCAGCCTTTCATGGCTTCGCCTCTGATGAAGATGTCAAGTGGTGGTAGGTTTAAGATTGCATTCAGTGCTGGACCAGGTGTAGTGGGAAAGGCACCCGTAACACCCAGACACACGGTTCTCTGAATCTTGGCAAGACTAGTTGTCACGCATTTTCGCGACAGCTTGTTCCACCAGACTACCGATGCATATGATATCATCGGTCTTATCATTGCCGTGTAAATCCATAAGGTTTTGCTCGGCGATAGTCCCCATGTCTTCCCAAAAATTCCTCTGCATTGCCAGAAGGCATTCAATGCTCGCGAAATTTTATTTTCAACATGTTTTGTCCAAAGTAGTTTACTATCTAGAGTTAAGCCCAGATATTTTACTTCGTTAGACAGAGGAATAGTGACACCCTTAAGTACTGGTAGAGATAATCCTGTCATTATTCTTTTCCTAGTGAAGAGAACAATCCCTGTTTTGTGAGGGTTGACGGAAAGTCTGTTTGCAGTACACCAGCTGTCAATTCGGTTCAACGAGTTTTGTGTTTTAACACAGACCTCATTGAGGGAAAAGCCTGTTGCAAGAATGGCAACATCATCTGCATAGGCCTGGGAATAGACACCTGGTCCATCGAGATCGTTGACTAGAGAGTCAACCAGCATACACCAGAGCAGGGGGGAGAGAACGCCTCCTTGAGGACAACCTCTATTCACCCCTGCAATAATATACTGACCGCACTCCGCCTCCGAAGTGATGGTCCTAAACATTAGCATTGACCTTAGCCATTTGACCAATGTTTCATCTATTCCATGCCTTCTAGCTGCGTCACACATTCCATCAAAAGTCGCATTATCAAAAGCACCCTCGATGTCAACAAATATGCCCATCACGTACATCTTCCTCTGAAAAGCATGCTCGATCCGGCCAACCAGATGTTGCAATGCTGTTTCACAGGATTTTCCACGTTGGTAGGCATGTTGTCTTGATGATAGTGGGTACCTTGACAGCGATGTTTTTCTGATGTGCAGCTCAACTAGTCTTTCTAGACACTTTAGTATGAAGGACATCATACTAATGGGTCTGAAGCTCTTGGCTATGGAATAGTCTTCTCTTCCAACTTTAGGAATGAAGACTACTTTAACTAAACGCCAGGATGTCGGAATGTATGCCCATGCGAGACTTGCTCTAAAGATCTTCTTTAGGCATGGTAGCAATTGGGTTATACCTTCCTGTAGCATGACTGGGTAGATGCCATCCGGTCCAGGTGACTTGAAGCCATCAAAAGAGGCCACTGCGTATTGGATAGCTTCATCGTATACAACCAATCTGGCAACCTGCCAGTCATGTTTTGTCACATTAGAGTTGTTATTGCAGTCCCCAGTGCTGGGATTACAAAGTGGCCCTATGTGGATTTGATTTCCCGGAAAGTGAGTCTCAACTAGGACACTGAGTGCCTCTGTCTTAGACTCAGTATACGAGCCATCAGGTCTCCGCAGTGAGTCCAGTCGAGCAGTTCGGTCTCTTTTAAGAAACTTGACCAATCTGCTAGTCTCACTGCAGGATTCGATGCTACTGCAGAAGTCTTTATAGGAAACACTTTTCGATTTACGAATTCGTTTCTTATACTCTTTCTGCTTAGCTCGATAAAGAAACCAGTCAGAGTCTAAGTTGCTCCTTAGGGCCCTATTTAGAAGCTTTCTGGAATCCTTGCGCAAGGTTTCAAGACAAGCGTTCCACCAAGGAACGGGAGGTCTAGATAACGTTTTTCGTACCGGACATGTTCGTACAAAACTAGAATTTATGACATCGTTCATAACTTGAACGGACGTCTCAATACTTTCTTTGGTACGAATTCTGACAGGAATATTGAGGGAATTCTCAAGTTCATGTCTGAAGCGTGCCCAGTTCGTTTTTCTAGGGTTTCTTACCGTCATAGAGGGCAGCACCTCTCGGTCAGTATGAAACTCGATATACCTGTGGTCCGATAAAGAATCTTCTTTAAGAACCTTCCAGTTAAAGATTGACTCTCCCAGTCTACAGTTAGACAAAGTAAGGTCAATCACTTCCTGTCTTCTAGCAGTCACAAAAGTGGGTTTATTACCAGTGTTGTGAATGTTCAGATTGGAGGTCATGATGAAGTCAAGGAGTCTGGTACCTCGCGCGTTGCATTTACTGCTGCCCCACACAGTGTGTTGAGCATTAGCGTCACAGCAAAGAATAAGGCCGGTCTCCTTAAGATCACAGTACTCTATGAGCTCAACAATTGCCTTTGGCGGAGGAGGCAGTAGTGAGTCATAGGGGAAGTAGCCTGAGGCGACAATCAGATGTTTCCATCCACTATCGCTTTCATAGCTCACTTTTGCTGCCACCAGGTCTTGCCCACAGAATTGGGTTAACTTGGTGACAGCAAAGTGTTTCGATACTATAAGACAGCTTCTAGGCCTTGCAGCTTGCTCATCGTATAGTATGGTTTCACCACGTAGTTCACTAAGACCACAGATGCGTTTGTTATACACCCATGGTTCTTGAATAGCTGTGATGTGAGGTAATGTATGCAACATGGAGAGCCGCTTACCTAGTAAAGCGGTAGCAGCTTTAGAATGTTGCAGATTTATCTGAGTAAATATCACGACAGGATAATTAACTCGTTTCTCATCATATGCCTATTCATTTGGAATTGATTCGGAATTTGATCCGTCCAAAGAATAAGTTTAGATGGTTGTCGTACTTAGATAGCATGACATCTAACGACTTCTGGTCTAAGCCAACAACCAGGGTTGAGCCCTCCTTGTCCTCCGGACCTCGCTCTGGTTTATGGCTATAGATTTTCCATCCGTTCGTTTCGATGCCCTGGTTCTGAGCACGTAGGCAGGCAAACACTTCCGCTGTTTTCCTGATAGGACCAGGTATCCAGCATATTGCTCGCCTGCGTTTGGGTTCGTCTCCGCTGAAAACAGCGAAGCGCGATTTGCCCAAGGAGGGGATTTTAGCAACGGCTGTGGCAATCCAATCGAAATTGGCTTGAGACGAGCATAGCACCTTCATGATGCCATCACTCGTCTCATAGCCTTTTGCGTTTGCACTGACACCGCCGGTGCTGACTAGCCGCCAAAGATGATCGGTGCAGTGTTTTACTTCTGCATCATTCATCTTTTGCTCCTTCCCCAATTTGCCAATAATCGCAGCCAATAAAAGCAGCATCACGATATGATACTGCTAGCCTACCTCTGCCAGTGGATGTTGAAGGCAGTTCATCCGCAGCCGATCCGGAACATGAAGCACCAGTGCTCTTGCTTGTTGAAGCAATATCACTGGAAACTGTCGAGTTCTGGGAGTTACGGGGCTTCGCAGTAGCAGTGAAGGTTTTAAACTTCTTGCCATTGCGCTTCTCAGGTGCATTGGCAGCCACAACAGCAGCAGCGGATGGTCCGGCTTCAGTCGGAGTAACCTCCACCGATCTATCGTGTTTTGCTGTGGTAGCTGGGGAAGAGAAAGCTCCAGCGTCGCCTTTAGCCTTTTCAGCCTCTTTGCGATCTTTCACTTTATTCTTCCTTCTCCTACTCACCTGGGCATCGGACAACCTGACCTCTGTATTCAGAGATCCGGGTCCGGTCTCCAATGGAAGTTTAGCTTCCAGTTGGGCGTCGGTCTCTCTAGGATTAGATGCTGGTAAGACACCACTTTCCTTCGATCGACCCATGTTTCCAAATACGTGACAGAAAGGAGCCCTGAGAGGAAACAACACTGTCGAGCAGCCATACAGTGGAGGATTAGTCATAGGCATAGCCGAACCGACACTTTCCTCTACTTGTATGGGAACCGCTGCGTTGTCGTTATCCTCCTCTAGATTCCTAGCTGTCTCATAAATTTGGGAGATGGAGGGGCACGATGAACCCCCTGCTACAGGAGCAGAGAGGTTCATCGTACCAAGGTTGGTTGCGTGGATTGAGGCCTCCAGAATCCTTGCCTCAGCCGCCGAAGCGGGTGGATTGCCACTGTTGTGGGTACCACCTGGAGTAGTTAAATCTTTATGTTGACCCATCGCGGTGGTATAGGGGTTTCTTTAGAGTCTGCCACCCCACCAATAAAAAAGCCTATGGTAGTATTTAGTTCATTACTCATCACAAGCCTGTCTGACAAGGGTGACCCTACCAGAAACTTTAATAAAAAAAAAAAAAAAAAAGTTTCCGTCAGCTTAGCCTTATTGAGTCATTGTAACTTAAGCCCCCACACCACGTGGGGGCACGAACCCTCACTCTGAGGGAGATTTTTGAGAGATTTATGAGGGATTTTGACTAGTAACTCCAATTTTTCGTCGACTGAGTTTAGAAACCAGCTGAATAGAGGACAACGCATCATACATAGAGTTGAAATATATAATTAGGACATTATAGTCAGGATAAGAAAAAGTACTTGGAGTCAAGTTATGACATTCTAATGTACATAAAATTAAGTCATGGTCAGAAAGAACGGATATATGATAAAACAGTATTAGCAAGAAACCACTCGGAGATTGATTTAAGGTCATAATTGAGTGTTTCATTCAAAGCATCTTTTACTCTCAATCTCCATAGAGTTTAGGCGCTTGTTGAACGAATATGAATGACAAATGTTACTGTCATCTGAAAAGGAATGAATTGGGTTCTGGGCCAATGACAGAAGGTCATTGATAAATACCTGAAATAGGACGGGGATAGGACGGAACCCAGTGGAACTCCAGAATTGATGGAATGTTGTTCTGAAAGAATACCATCCATCGCAACTCGAATTGAGCGACCCTGGAGAAGACTCAATATCCATCGAGTAAAAGAATTACCGACACCATATGCAATTAGTTTTGATACGAGGGCTTCATGCCACAATCGATCAAAAGCCTTGGAAATATCCAGAGCAACGACCTTACTCTCCTCAAAAAGGTGAATAGGGTTGCGAAAGATTATATTTTTTTTACATGGCTACATCCGTCTATGAATGGAGAAGGCCGTGGCATACCTTTTTAATATTTTGTATATACCCTTTGTATATACCCTAAAATATGGTTGTCAAAAAAGTGACTTTTTTTATTTCTAGGGGATTTGGGGGTGGGTCTGGTAGGGTGAGATTTTTGTTAACCTTTTGCGTAAAATATGGTTATCTAAAAAGTGAGTTTTTTTATTTCTAGGGGTTGGGTCTGGTAGGGTGGGTTTTTGGTGGATTATGAAGCTCTCTGTCCTTCTAGACGTGACAATTTTCGGAGGGAAATAAAATTCTAAAACTCAAGTAAAATTCGGTTCGAATGAAAAATAGTAGAATTTGACTAATATCAATAAGGTGAATACCACTAAAATTCAAGAATTTTTTATCTGAATATTAAGAAAGCAAATTACTTAGTTACTGTTTGTTAGTGTGCATGTCTGTCTGTTGAAAGTAACTAACTAACTAACTAAATTATTCTAGATATTAAGACATTTTGTTCTTAGGTATCCAAAAGTAACTAAGTACAATTTGTCTGGATTGCAGATGTTTTTTTCTTAGGTATCAAAAAACGGCATGATATACAATGTTTGCATGTGTGTGTTTTCACGAATAGAACAACGAAGCGCAGCAAAGCAAGCAAGCGTCTATATATGTATGAATGTTAAAGATATAAAAATAGAAAACATAAATTGGGAATTAATTTCGCATAAATACCAAGTTGATTTCATTCCATTGTTATCTTAATACACTATACATTGTAACGTGCGTAAGGTTTATACATAACCAACAGTACTGACAGCAGAAGAGGAGAAAGTGTATAAGGTAAGTGAACGGTTTTAGAATAATATACATAGATTAAATTAAACAGTAATACAAATAATAAAAATAAAATAAACAATTTAATTAGATTAAGTATTCGAAGAAGTCATATAATATACAAAATATATATAGGTAATAAAAGTCTAAATTAACAATAAATTACCTAAAATATATTTTTTTAAATTTAGCTTTAAAATAAAACATATCGACAGACAGACACGCGAACAAACAGATGGCGCTGACAGACGGACAACGCAAAACAAAAGATAATAGCGACAAAGAAAATCGAAAAACCAACAACTATACGAACACTTGTTCATTAAATTTTGGGACGAAAACAGCAACAGCTTTCTTGATACCTAAGAAATTAATAACTGAATTCACGAATAATTCTACTTAGTTACTTTTTGATACCTACACTAAGAAAACGAAAGATGGTTGAAAAGTATTAGAGCCTTAAACATCATTGCAGTTGCAAATTATTCAGGTCAAATATTTGACAATTTTTATGATATTTATTCAATATTAATAGTTTTGCCACAAAAGCATTAATATCTGTGGAATATGTGAATATTTGCAGCAATGCTACCTATTTCTCTTGTAGTTGCAGTGAATCTACCACAAATATAATATTTCGAAACATCTCACAAATAATACAAAATATGTTTTGTATTATTTGAAATTTTGCTGCACATTTTTTTATTTCCTGCATATTGGAATTGTTAAAGCGAGTAGTATTTTAGTTACAGCAACACTCTCATAAACATTATGTTTTCTTAGTGTAAGAAATTAATAACTGAATACAATACTAATTCTACTTAGTTACTTTTTTTGATACCTACGAAAATAATAACGTATTTCAAGAATAATTTTACTTAGTTACTTTTTTGACAACTAAGTAAATTCTTTTCCTGAAACTAAGAATTTTTCGGTTTAGTTATATATCACTCCGTATACTTCTTGATTCCTTCTGGGTTTTTGAACTGTTTCCCCTCCGTGGAGGCGTGGCAATATTAAGTTTTTTTTTGTAAGATCGGTAGACTGCATATTTACCCAAAAGTACTTTACTTTAGTGAATCTTTGAAAGCCGCGCTGACACAGTCGATAATATGTCAGAAAACATGGTTCTACCATATGTTGAAATTTTGTTTTCTCAATAAAAAATGATATATCAGTAATATTGAAGCGGCATTGTATTTTTAAGTTAACTCGTGGCATAAATTTACGATAGCACCTATGTCGTCCAGCCTAATTGAGTTAGGCTGGAAAAATGTGATTTATTTTCAGACCAATCACTTTTTTTTTCGTAAGTTCCACCGTGCCATTCAGAAGTCATACTTTAAAATCTTTATTTTTACCTCCTTAAATTGACAAGGAAGGCGAAATTTTCGTATTCGTTCCAAAAGTGGCATCATTCCTTCGTCCTAATTACGTTTGGGATATGGCACACTTATGCGACATATATTTGTATTTGTATTGAGGTATTAGCTAGCGATTGTATTAAAATTGTAGCGATATCTTGCAAGCAGTATACTAATAAAAAAGTGACGTAATAAAAATTTATTTAAATTTGATTTAAATACTTTTGTAATAAAAAACGTAATACTCCATACAAAAAATATTACGTGCGTATTTAATTTCAAAATAAATAAAAAAGTATTTAATTTTATTAAAAATTTCGAAAAAAGTAAAATAAAATAATAATTTTATCTGTTCCTAGTTTTCTTTATATGAAATAAATAGTTTTTAAAATACCAATTTACTTATTTATGATGTTGTGATTAAACTAAAATGTTATTACCTTAACATTTTAGTTTAAAGTCATAAAAAGTGATAAAAAGTATTTACTTCAAATTTTAACAAAAAGGATTTACTTCAAATTTTATTACGTACGTAATAAATTTGAATAAAAAGTATTTACATCAAGTTTAAATAAAAAGTATTTTATTTAAATACAAAATACTACAGGTGAAAAACGTGTCGAAAAGTATTTAAATTTATTACTTTTTTATTTAATTTTATTACTTTTTCCCTCAGTGTAGCAGTAGTGATGATAAGACCGACACGAAACGTGCGCGAATCATCGGCATATTTTTCTTACTTTGGCCACATGCAGCAAATCGACAGAACAACTTATGTACTTAAAAATGGTTGAGATTTATTAATTCTTAACGATAATCAATTGAAATGTAAAATATAAAAAACTACAAATCATTTTTATTCACCGCTTAAAGGTTAAAAATTTTCTGGATTTGCTCTGTTTCCGAAAAAACCCTAATTTGCAACCTTAGTTGCAACCACAAATACTCTATTGAAGGCACATTTTGCATCAGTTTTTTTTAATGTCCACTGCTTTCTTCAAAACCCATTTTTCGAATCTAAACTTACTTATGTAATTAAAACTCAGCTTCTTTCAAGAATGTATAGCTTTTTAAAAAACCAACATATTTATGTTTGTAAATCTTTTTAAAATATTGAAATCGGTTAATAATTACCTGAGAATTACACGGCAAAAAATATTAATTTGAAAACAATTTTTCATATTTGAAAAATCGTTAAAAAAAAAACGTCTTGTAAGATATTTTACATATTATTGTAAGTAAATTTAATTACCTTTGCAAAATTTCTTTAAAAAGTTATACAGTCTTGAAATATCTTACGTAGAAGCTGAGTTTTAATTACATAAGTAAGTTAAGGTACGAAAAATGAATTTTGAACAAAGCAGTGGACATTAAAAAAAACAAGAAGTGATACAAAAATTCTGTAAATTCTGTAAATGATTGTTTTTCGATGCCTAACCAAAAATACAGGTCGGAGTTCTTGTATATTTTTGGTGTTCCACCGAGATATTCTTTAACACTTATATTTTATAGTTTATAGATTTAATTATTTGGAGTAGTTGTTTTGTATCTATCATAACTTTGTTGTTTCTTGCAAAATTTGGAAACTTCCAAAATTTTTTAAAAGGTTATTAAATTTACTTTTAATAATTAAAAATGTGTGGATTATCTTGCAAGATGATTTTTTAACGATTTTTCAAAATTGGAAATTGTATTAAAATTTGAATTGTTTTGTCCTATAATGACCTATAACTCAGGTCTTTTTAAACATATTTTAATAAACTATAATGTTTTAGTAAGCTAAATGTATTGATTTTTCAAAAAGTTATACACTTTTTAAATAACTTACGTGAATGCTGAGTTTTAATTACACAAGTAACTCGAGGTAGGAAATTGCGAATTTGCACACAGAAGAACAAATTAAAAAAAAACTCGAAGTGATATAGACATTCTGTAAATGAGGATATTCATTGATGTTCGATACCTTTCCAAAAATATAGGTGAGAAATTTTGTATACGAAATTTTTTGGAATTTGTAGCACAGTGTAATTTATTAAAATAAAAATGGATTTTAGTTAATTTATTGTATATTTTATTTTGTTTATATGTCGAAATGGAAATTCACTTTTACAAATCTTTTTTGATTTAAAAAGAATATACTACTAATACATGAACCATAAGATCAATGATCGTGCCATTAAGTACTTAATGGTACATTTTCATCTGAGTGTAGTAAAAAGTCCTTGGGCGATTTGACGGTAAATTAATAACAATTTATTTGATGTGAATAAGTCGGCGAGGATGAGGTCTGCGTGTCAGCAATTATTTCAGCAAATATTTCGTGTAATCATAACTCTGTTCCTACCCACTATAATGTTCCACACAATAGCTTATCGTTGATTGACTATTTTCTTTTAAGTGATCCAGATTCTTTGGAATTATCAGACTACAATGCCCAGGAATATCTCATCATGCACTTATTTTTTTATCGGTTGATTTTCCATTACAACGCTATGATGAATATGTGGAATACCGTAACTATAAACCAATTGATTTTGATGTTCTGGAAATTCAAATTAGTAATTGCGATTTTTATAACATATATTTTATGAGCGATATAGATGAAATGCTTTGTAATATAAATACTAATATAATTTCTTTGCTTTCAATTGTTCCTACTTCAAAGTATAATCTCGATTTAAAAAAAACCGAATGGATGAACTGCCGAGAAATTGTGTATATTAAATCTCTACGAGATTTGGCTTGTAAGGCTTATATCGATAATCGTTGCGAAAGCAACTGGAAAATCTTTTGCAAAATTCGTAATCGAACAAAATCAGTGATTAGGAGAATTAAAAGAATAGCTCATTCTCGTTCATTTGTAGATCGCAATAGCAAACAGATTTGGGATATTTTACGCAAAAGCGGTTGTACGGATTCTGTTTCAGCTTTGGATAACATAAATGTCAATGAACTTAATCGAAATTTTGTTTCCAGACAAAATAATAATCATATTAATATTACAATTAATTTTGAAGATATTCAGGATGAACACAGTTTTTGTTTTCGAAATGTCACATTAAAGGTAATGTATGTTGCTATTATGAAAATAAAGTCAAATGCCGTTGGCAACGATAATATCCCCCTAAAATTCATAAAAATAGTTATGCCTTATATTCAAGATTACTTGCTTCATTTTATTAATTGTATATTTACAACATCAACATTCCCTACCGCTTGGAAAATAGCTCGAGTGGTACCGATTAAAAAATCAGGAAAATCTTATTATATTGATAATTTAAGACCAATAAGTGTATTGCCCGCGATTTCGAAAATCGTTGAAAATTTAATTAAAGAACAAATCATGTTTCACACTTCTCAAAATGCGATGATTAATATCAGTCAATCCGGGTTTCGCCATGGATATAATACTACTTCGTTACTTCTAGGACTCACAGACACCGTTCGGCGAAATATAAATTCCAATAAAGTTAGTGTTCTTTTATCGCTTGACTTAAGTAAAGCATTTGATAACATCACCCATGTGAAACTGATAAAGAAGTTAAAAAGTGAATTTAAATTTTCTAATTCAGCATGCAAACTTATTTTTTCTTATTTGACTAATCGTGTAATAACAGCATATCAGAATGTTTGGATGTTAATGACGGAGTCCCCCAAGGTTCTGTAATCGAAGTACGTGAAGTTAAATAATTCGCGAATTTAGCGAATACACAAACCATAATTTTTTAACAGAGGCACTGTTAAATAAATATACTGACTGCCATATGGAGTGTACTATGATGAAATGACCACTGTTTTCAGTCCAGGAGGCCTGTGCGCTAACTTCTCATATGTCATTCGAAGGGTACTGACTTTTACTTTCCAACGAAACTATCCGCAAGTAAAAAGCTATACGTTTGGTATTTTTAATTAATTTTTGAAAAATTGTCTTTTTTATGATGAAAAAACGAACATGATGAAGTGGCCACTGGCCAGTCCAGGAGGCCTGTGCGCTAACTTCTCATATGTCATTCGAAAGGTATTGACTTGTAATTTCCAACGACACTATCCGCTAGTAAAGAGCTATACGTTTGGTATTTTTAACTATTTTTTGAAAAATTGTGTTTTTTGGATGAACTGGCCAGTCCAGGAGGCCTGTGCGCTAACTTCTCATATGTCATTCGAAAGGTATTGACTTGTAATTTCCAACGACACTATCCGCTAGTAAAGAGCTATACGTTTGGTATTTTTAACTATTTTTTGAAAAATTGTGTTTTTTGGATGAAAAATCGAAGAAGATGAAGTAGCCACTGGCCAGTCCAGGAGGCCTGTGCGCTAACTTCTCATATCTCATTCGAAAGGTATTGAGTTGTACTTTCCAACGACACTATCCCCTAGTAAAAAGCTATACGTTTGGTATTTTGAACTATTTTTTGAAAAATTTAAATAATTTAAACTAAATGATCTTAGAACACAGGGATGAGTTTCAATGTTAAAAATTCGCGATAATTAACAGAGCGGTTATTTGCATTGTATACTGAAAATAAAAATCATAGTATGATGAAGTAACCACTGGCCAGTCTTCTTATATGTCATTCGAAAGGTATTTTCCAACGACACTATCTGCTAATCAAAAGCTATACGTTTGGTATTTTTAACAATTTTTTGAAAAAATGTGTTTTTTGGATGAAAAATCGAACATGATGAAGTGGCCACTGGCCTGTCCAGGAGGCCTGTGCGCTAACTTCTCATATGTCATTCGAAAGGTATTGAGTTTTACTTTCCAACGACACTATCCTCTAACCAAAAGCTATACGTTTGGTATTTTTAACTATTTTTTGAAAAATTTAAATAATTTAAACTAAATGATCTTAGAACACAGGGATGAGTTTCAATGTTAAAAATTCGCGATAATTAACAGAGCGGTTATTTGCATTGTATACTGAAAATAAAAATCATAGTATGATGAAGTAACCTCTGGCCAGTCCAGGAGGCCTGTGCGCTAACTTCTTATATGTCATTCGAAAGGTAATGACTTGTATTTTCCAACGACACTATCTGCTAATCAAAAGCTATACGTTTGGTATTTTTAACAATTTTTTGAAAATATGTCTTTTTTGTATGAAAAATCGAACATGATGAAGTGGCCACTGGCCAGTCCAGGAGGCCTGTGCGCTAACTTCTTATATGTCATTCGAAAGGTAATGACTTGTATTTTCCAACGACACTATCTGCTAATCAAAAGCTATACGTTTGGTATTTTTAACAATTTTTTGAAAATATGTCTTTTTTGTATGAAAAATCGAACATGATGAAGTGGCCACTGGCCAGTCCAGGAGGCCTGTGCGCTAACTTCTCATATGTCATTCGAAAGGTATTGAGTTTTACTTTCCAACGACACTATCCGCTAACCAAAAGCTATACGTTTGGTATTTTTAACTATTTTTTGTAAAAATGTCTTTTTTGGATGGAAAATCGAACATGATGAAGTGGCCACTGGCCAGTCCAGGAGGCCTGTGCGCTAACTTCTTATATGTCATTCGAAAGGTAATGACTTGTACTTTCCAACGACACTATCCGCTAACCAAAAGCTATACGTTTGGTATTTTTAACAATTTTTTGAAAAAATGTGTTTTTTGGATGGAAAATCGAACATGATGAAGTGGCCACTGGCCAGTCCAGGAGGCCTGTGCGCTAACTTCTTATATGTCATTCGAAAGGTATTGACTTGTAATTTCCAAAGACACTTTCCGCTAGTAAAAAGCTATACGTTTGGTATTTTTAACTATTTTTTGAAAAATTGTCTTTTTTGGATGAAAAATCGAACATGATGAAGTGGCCACTGGCCTGTCCAGGAGGCCTGTGCGCTAACTTCTCAAATGTCATTCGAAAGGTATTAAGTTGTACTTTCCAACGACACTATCCCCTAGTAAAATGCTATACGTTTGGTATTTTTAACTATTTTTTGAAAAATTTAAATAATTTAAACTAAATGATCTTAGAACACAGGGATGAGTTTCAATGTTAAAAATTCGCGATAATTAACAGAGCGGTTATTTGCATTGTATACTGAAAATAAAAATCATAGTATGATGAAGTAACCTCTGGCCAGTCCAGGAGGCCTGTGCGCTAACTTCTTATATGTCATTCGAAAGGTAATGACTTGTATTTTCCAACGACACTATCTGCTAATCAAAAGCTATACGTTTGGTATTTTTAACAATTTTTTGAAAATATGTCTTTTTTGTATGAAAAATCGAACATGATGAAGTGGCCACTGGCCAGTCCAGGAGGCCTGTGCGCTAACTTCTTATATGTCATTCGAAAGGTAATGACTTGTATTTTCCAACGACACTATCTGCTAATCAAAAGCTATACGTTTGGTATTTTTAACAATTTTTTGAAAATATGTCTTTTTTGTATGAAAAATCGAACATGATGAAGTGGCCACTGGCCAGTCCAGGAGGCCTGTGCGCTAACTTCTCATATGTCATTCGAAAGGTATTGAGTTTTACTTTCCAACGACACTATCCGCTAACCAAAAGCTATACGTTTGGTATTTTTAACTATTTTTTGTAAAAATGTCTTTTTTGGATGGAAAATCGAACATGATGAAGTGGCCACTGGCCAGTCCAGGAGGCCTGTGCGCTAACTTCTTATATGTCATTCGAAAGGTAATGACTTGTACTTTCCAACGACACTATCCGCTAACCAAAAGCTATACGTTTGGTATTTTTAACAATTTTTTGAAAAAATGTGTTTTTTGGATGGAAAATCGAACATGATGAAGTGGCCACTGGCCAGTCCAGGAGGCCTGTGCGCTAACTTCTTATATGTCATTCGAAAGGTATTGACTTGTAATTTCCAAAGACACTTTCCGCTAGTAAAAAGCTATACGTTTGGTATTTTTAACTATTTTTTGAAAAATTGTCTTTTTTGGATGAAAAATCGAACATGATGAAGTGGCCACTGGCCTGTCCAGGAGGCCTGTGCGCTAACTTCTCAAATGTCATTCGAAAGGTATTAAGTTGTACTTTCCAACGACACTATCCCCTAGTAAAATGCTATACGTTTGGTATTTTTAACTATTTTTTGAAAAATTTAAATAATTTAAACTAAATGATCTTAGAACGTATAGCATTTTACTAGGGGATAGTGTCGGTGGAAAGTAAAACTCAATACCTTTCGAATGACATATGAGACTGGACTGGCCAGTGGCCACTTCATCATGTTCGATTTTTCATCCAAAAAAGACAACTTTTCAAAAATTAATTAAAAATACCAAACGTATAGCTTTTTACTAGCGGATAGTGTCGTTGGAAATCACAAGTCAATACCTTTCGAATGACATATGAGAAGTTAGCGCACAGGCCTGCTGGACTGGCCAGTGGCCACTTCATCATGTTCGATTTTCCATCCAAAAAACACATTTTTTCAAAAAATCGTTAAAAATACCAAACGTATAGCTTTTGGTTAGCGGATAGTGTCGTTGGAAAATACAAGTCATTACCTTTCGAATGACATATAAGAAGTTAGCGCACAGGCCTCCTGGACTGGCCAGTGGCCACTTCATCATGTTCGATTTTCCATCCAAAAAACACATTTTTTCAAAAAATTAGTAAAAATACCAAACGTATAGCTTTTGGTTAGCGGATAGTGTCGTTGGAAAGTACAAGTCAATACCTTTCGAATGACATATGAGAAGTTAGCGCACAGGCCTCCTGGACTGGCCAGTGGCCACTTCATCATGTTCAATTTTCCATCCAAAAAAGACATTTTTTTAAAAAATTGTTAAAAATACCAAACGTATAGCTTTTGATTAGCGGATAGTGTCGTTGGAAAGTACAAGTCAATACCTTTCGAATGACATATGAGAAGTTAGCGCACAGGCCTCCTGGACTGGCCAGTGGCCACTTCATCATGTTCGATTTTCCATCCAAAAAAGACATTTTTTCAAAAAATTAGTAAAAATACCAAACGTATAGCTTTTGATTAGCGGATAGTGTCGTTGGAAAGTACAAGTCAATACCTTTCGAATGACATATAAGAAGTTAGCGCACAGGCCTCCTGGACTGGCCAGTGGCCACTTCATCATGTTCGATTTTCCATCCAAAAAAGACATTTTTACAAAAAATAGTTAAAAATACCAAACGTATAGCTTTTGATTAGCAGATAGTGTCGTTGGAAAATACAAGTCATTACCTTTCGAATGACATATAAGAAGTTAGCGCACAGGCCTCCTGGACTGCCCAGTGGTTACTTCATCATACTATGATTTTTATTTTCAGTATACAATGCAAATAACCGCTCTGTTAATTATCGCGAATTTTTAACATTGAAACTCATCCCTGTGTTCTAAGATCATTTAGTTTAAATTATTTAAATTTTTCAAAAAATAGTTAAACATACCAAACGTATAGATTTTTACTAGGGGATAGTGTCGTTGGAAAGTAAAACTCAATACCTTTCGAATGACATATGAGAAGTTAGCGCACAGGCCTCCTGGACTGGCCAGTGGCCACTTCATCATGGTCGATTTTTCATCCAAAAAAGACAACTTTTCAAAAATACCAAACGTATAGCTTTTTACTAGCGGATAGTGTCGTTGGAAATCACAAGTTAATACCTTTCGACTGACATATGAGAAGTTAGCGCACAGGCCTCCTGGACTGGCCAGTGGCCACTTCATCATGTTCGATTTTCCATCCAAAAAACACATTTTTTCAAAAAATTGTTAAAAATACAAAACGTATAGCTTTTGATTAGCGGATAGTGTCGTTGGAAATCACAAGTCAATACCTTTCGAATGACATATGAGAAGTTAGCGCACAGGCCTGCTGGACTGGCCAGTGGCCACTTCATCATGTTCGATTTTCCATCCAAAAAACACATTTTTTTAAAAAATTGTTAAAAATACCAAACGTATAGCTTTTGATTAGCGGATAGTGTCGTTGGAAAGTACAAGTCAATACCTTTCGAATGACATATGAGAAGTTAGCGCACAGGCCTCCTGGACTGGCCAGTGGCCACTTCATCATGTTCGATTTTCCATCCAAAAATTGTTAAAAATACAAAACGTATAGCTTTTGATTAGCGGATAGTGTCGTTGGAAAGTACAAGTCAATACCTTTCGAATGACATATGAGAAGTTAGCGCACAGGCCTCCTGGACTGGCCAGTGGCCACTTCATCATGTTCGATTTTCCATCCAAAAAACACATTTTTTCAAAAAATTGTTAAAAATACAAAACGTATAGCTTTTGATTAGCGGATAGTGTCGTTGGAAAGTACAAGTCATTACCTTTCGAATGACATATAAGAAGTTAGCGCACAGGCCTCCTGGACTGGCCACAGTGGTCATTTCATCACAGTACTCTCCATATGGCAGTCAGTATATTTATTTAACAGTGCCTCTGTTAAAAAATTATGGTTTGTGTATTCGCTAAATTCGCGAATTATTTAACTTCACGTACTTCTGTAATCGGCCCTATTTTATTTATGCTCTATTTAAATGACTTGATCAAATGTCTTGATCAAAATGTATGTACACCATTTGTGTTTGCTGACGATATCCAATTATTATTTTCTGGAGAAATTCAATTCATCTTTGAGTCTGTTATTAAACACATGCAATGTGTCCCTTTGGATGGAAGAAAATTTATTAACAATCAACCCTTCAAAGACTAAAGCTGTTGTCTTTGTTAAAAATAACTTAATGCCCTTTAATATCTCCATTAAAATTAAAGATACTGATATTGTAAACGAATTGAAATGCTTAGGAGTTTTATTAGATAATCGTTTATCATTTGACTCACATATAAGTAGTTTGAGCTCAAAAATTAACTTTACTTTGCGCAGGTTGTATAGCTTAAATTTGTATTTACCTCATCATATTAAATATAAATTAGTTCACGCTTTACTAATGTCTATTCTGAATTACGGTCTTGAGGTGTTTTCTGGAACACTGTCATACAATGTCAAGAAATCGCAACTAATATTTAATAGAATAATTCGTTTTCTTTATAATGTTAAGATACGTGATCATGTATCCTCCTATACGCAACGTTTTTTTAACTGCACTTTTATTAATTTTATTAAAATAAGAACTTTATTACATTTCCTTAAAATCATGAAAACCAAAGTGCCTGAATACCTATTTAAAATATTTCATTTCACTCGATCTAGTAGAAATGCTCAAATTTTGTTTCCACTAATTTCTACTTCTATTTTTGAGCGACCATTTCAGATAAGAGTTGCTAGAGAATGGAATAGAGAATATATCTGCTTCAGTCGGTGTGTTTAAACGTAACCTTTTAGTTAAACGTAACCTTTTATACATATATATATATATATATATATATATATATATATATATATATATATATAAATATGCATATACAAATTTTAGTATTTGGAGCGGCTGTGTTAAATATGAGTTAGTATTAGTTTATAAGTTCATAATTATATTAGCTTGTAATTTTATTTTGGCCTTGTAGTCTTATTAATTACATTGGAAATAAAAAAAAAGAAAAAAACATTTCCGATTTTCTTTGATCCTGCCGAAAATTTTGTCTCAGGTATTTACAATGGAGTATATTTCAAACACTAGACAAAATTTTATAAAACAGACACCTGACAATCAACCAAAAATGTTGCAACTGCTATTGTCCGCGAAATCGTACGATATCGAATTAGATCTTGTACCAATATCGAAGGACAAATCGTACTAAAACTGCAAAAATAGTGCAATGAGATATATAGCTGTTTTTTTCAAAACGATAATAAAAACGATTCTGGATTAATATATTTATTTGAAAAACATTGCGTTATCGGTGTGGAAAATGTTTAAATATCCTAGCATAAAATTTTGCTATACGAAAATAACGAATTTTTAAAAATTAGCAACAAGATTGGATTTTTGTTATCCAAGTATGTTCGAGAAAACTTCGAGACATAAATCACATGACAGACCAATTTTTTTTGATTTTCGGTACAAACATACTTAAACAAATTGAAATAGTTTGTTTTTTAAAATACCGTAAATAAATTTGATATTTGTATTAATTTGAAAAGGTTTCTTTTTTATGAACAATTAATTTAAATTGCAAGGACAGGTGCTATGTTGAAGTTTGTTTTATTATCCTTAAAACGAGGTTATTTATTAATTTTTTGAAACTTTAGACCACTGTATCTCTGGAAGAGGTGAGTCTAGAACTCTGGTAGATTTGGTGTGGAATGCCTCTAATACAAAAATTTTTACTTACTAAAAAAATGTGAAAGTGATTTCAATTCCAGTTTGTGCAAAGCAAGACTCTTGGTAAAAACTTGTCGACTGGGTAAAAACTTGTTGATATTTTTTTAATAAAAGTACAAATTTGTGTTTCTTGCGTCTTTATTTGATACTGGAGCTGATTCCGAAAATGGCCATTTTCTTTTGAATTTCCGTTGGCTATATTTCGCCGGCATATATATAAAATATATGACAATTAAAAATATAAATTAAGACTATATTAAAAACTTATCAAATTCTCATTATTTAATTTTGAAAAATAAAGAATATAAATGTTTAGATTTTTTTCAGTAAATTAATGATAAGTTCTATATAAAAAAAACATATCAAATTCTCATTATTAAATTTTGAAAAATAATGAATACAAATATTTAGATTTTTTTAAGTAAATTAACGATAAGTTTTTAACCAATATTAGTAATTTAATTTCTTATATGGTATGTTTAATTGTATACATGGCGCTGCATAAACAAGCGCAACAATACGTAATATTTATACGTACTTAAGCTGCAGTATTTTAAAAATAAATTTATAAAATATTGAATATAGGTGCCGGGCAACAAAGGCCATTTTGCACCATTTTAATAATATAATTAGGTTATGAATAAAACACCGTGTTTTATAAGCGAGTTATTTAGAAACTTGATTGTTTTATGATTGGTACAGTCTAATATTTGTTCGAGAGTCAATGTACTTTTGGTAAGAGGACATATCTGTAGAATGTGGTCTACGGAAAGATTCCCTTGACAAGTGTTACACTGTTTTTGTATTCCTTGATCAAATATGTGGTTGGTGTTAAATAGCGTTTTGCCTACTCTTAGTCTTGCTAACTTTATACATTCATCACGAGTGAATCTCGTGTTATAATTTGGTCTCGTGGTTTAAGGATTGTGTTGCCGCATGAAAGACGTAGAGACATTCCAGGTATCCTGATATTCTTCTGATTGCATCACTTTGTGACAAATTATCATTATACTGTCCAGGCATGGGATCATGTTAATGAGAGGCATCGATATTGTGTTTTTTGCGGTTTTATCCGCGTATTCGTTCCCAGGAATACCAACATGTCCAGGTATCCAAAGTAGTTTTATTTGCACATTTATATTAAGGCCAGCGATAACAGCGATATCACAGCAAATGACCGTCCTGCATTTGGATGCAACTGCGAACTTTACAGCTTTTTGAATTGCGATTAGTTCGGCGTGAAAAATGCCCGAATTGGTTGGTAAAAGCCCCTGCGATATAGTCATGAAATTTTCTGTAGATAATTGATTTATCACTGCGAAAAGAACCATCGGTGAATATTGTAATTTTTGGGTCGAACTTTGTCATTGCTTCGAAAAAAAAGTTGTTTGTATACGACGTCACTTGTACTTGATTTGTTGTGTTTGCTTAATGTGCAATCAAAGCTTATACTTGACTGCTCCACGGACGGATCACCTGTCGGTTTCATTGGAATTGGTACATTTTTTGTACGCAGCAGCACAATGATGTGTTTAAGACCACAATATTTTTTATAATTTGAATCAATATCTTCTCCCAACAACGACCATATTGGTTCATGAAGGGCATGTGTTGATATGGTAATTGATTTTGCAGCGAGATTTATTGACCTGTTTTGAAGCATCCAATCAAAGCTGTGATATTTTGCTTCTATTCGTAGGGCGTCAACTGGTGTAGAAACCAGGATCCCTGCCGCTGTTCTGAAACACCTATTTAGAGCTGCATTTATTTTGTTTTTGTTCGTCTGGGATGTCCAACCGTACATTGTAAGACAATGCTGGATTACACCTTCTGTCAAAGCACGACAAATTGCAACGGCTGTGTCTATGTGTGGACCTTTTTTCCTTGAACAGATAACTTTAAGCAAATTGTTAATTTTGTTAAGCTTCATTACTATGTTTTTAGTTTGTTCGTTCCACAACGAATTTTTTTGAAATATAACACCAAGAATTCTTAGTTTAGATTTTATTTGAAATTTGTGTTTCTAAGTGCTATGCATGGTAAAATACATTTATATCTGCCGCATATGTGAATCGCTTCAGCTTTATGTGGTGGAATAACTGCTCCTGTTTTATTTGCCCATTGTCCAATTTTATTGTCTAAATGATTTAGACGGCTATTAATTTCTACTGCTGTACCTGACGCTAGCGCAAAGATATTATCTGCATATACACCAATAAAATCTATGCCGACTGTTTGCCTGATGGTTTTTATACCCTACACTAAGAGTGAAAGGGTATATTCAGTTTGGTACGCCGTTTGTAACACCCAGAAGGAAGCATCTCCGGTATGGAAAAGTATATATATTCTTGATCAGCATGACCTCCTGAGTCGATTTAGCGATGTCCGTCTGTCCGTCTGTCTGTCCGTCTGTCTGTCTGTCCGTCTGTCCGTCTGTCTGTCCGTCTGTCTGTCTGTTGAAATCCCTAAGACTTTTAAAATTGAAGAGCTAGATAAATGAAACTTATAACTTAGATTACTAATATACCTACGCTGTATGTGCGAAAAAATTGGCGAGATCGGTCCATTGTGACCTATGATCCGACCACTTATGTTCAAATACCTCATATAAAATGTACATATAAAGATCAATTTTTATGTATACGTGCTTAGGTAAACTTTTTTGGTCAAATATATATTGATATCATGCTCAAATACATGATAATAATGTTTTCCGGCGAAAAGACTTGTGGTTCACAAAAAAAAAAAATCGAAATTCGGTACACCTACCCATTTGTAAATATGGGTATCAAATGAATGGACATTCTTCAGCGATTGAATGTTTGTAGTTATTTTCAGGATTCGTATACCCTGGTGACCTATATATCACTTTGAATGGTAACCACACATATGTGTAGGGTATTTATAGTCGGCATAGACCGACTATAATTTTGATAATCCTAACTATCATAATTACACCTACTTTAAAATTTCCCATGTGATCTAACCTTCCCAACTGGTTATTAATGTGTTTGCATAAACATTATATAATACCACTGATAGTGGAGAACCTTGAGGTATGCCATTTTGTAAATTGAGGCTTCGTGAAAAATATCCATTTACTTTTACCGTGATTCTCCGGCGCAATAAAAAGGACAGAATTAGCTTTAGAATATTTTTGGGAAACCCCATTCATTTAACTCATTTATAACATGCGTTGCTATAACTCTATCAAATGCCTTTTCGAGATCTTCTGACAGAATTACACTATGTCTTTTTTCTAATATATTTTTTTTTATATTTGTCTCGAGAGTATGGCATAATGTGTGGACACCATGGTTAGGTAAAAAAGCGTGCTGCTCTGCAAGCAATTTAGTTTTTGCACATTTCCAAATTCTCTTGGTAATTATCTTATCTAACATTTTAGACAAAACAGGAAGAAGCGATATTGGGCGGTATCCCTCGAGTAAATTTTGATTTTTTTTCCTGCTTTTGGAATTGGTATTAGGCACTCGTGTTTCCAGTCATGTGGATATGTCCCGTAGTTTAAGATGTTGCTGTATAATCTGCAGATTCGTTTCTTAAGTATATGTGATGTATTTTTTATAATTAAATATGTGATTTTATCTGTGCCGGGTGAAGTCCCTTTTGCAGATTTAAGTACAATATTTAGTTCATCGAAGCTTACGCAATTAGTCAAATGATCGAATTCATTACCATTAACGGGCATGTTGTCAATGTCAATATTGTTTTTTTTTTTTTCTAAAATTAGTTCAGGTTAAATGAGATGTCAGAACCAATGGATCCCCATAGCACAGCAAATGCATTAGCAATACATTCCGGATGGGCCAGCACAGCACCATTATCCAAAATAGTAGGAAAATTTGACATGGACCTGCAACTAATAACAAAGACCAATCTGCCTTGGAATCTAAAAAACCGGATATACTTTTTTTGTTTTGGTGTTTCATTATTGCACAAAATTATTGGTATATGATCACATACCTCCGGCTGTGGAAAACAAGACCAGGTCAACGTAGGGGCCAGATCTGTGCTGGCCATCGCTACGTCGACTGCTGTTAATGTGTTTCTGGTGCTAAATAGTGTAGGCCATCATTTAATACAGATAGGTTGCGATCATTTGCAAAATTTTCCCATATTATGCCACTGTTGGATGTGGTTTGTGAACACCACTGAATTTATGAATTTCAGCGACTAGCTGAGGTGTTAGATAAATGTCTCTTTCTTTGTAAATGTTCGTTGTTTTCAGGTCGACAATACCGTGTAGAGTGATTAATTGGAAAAGAACATTATTTGTGGAAACTTTATGTTGTGATGCGTTTATAGTATTTTTAACAAAAATTGATATACCTGATTTGGCATTGGAATAATCTTTATTAAAGTGGAAAACATTATATTGTGGAAGATACAAAAATTTTGAGTTTTTGTGTATGGCGTGTGTTTCTTGTAATGCGATTATATCTGGGTTGTGTTTGCATATTAGTAGTTCTAAGGCAAATTTATTATTAGTGAAACCTTGTATGTTCCACTGCAAAATTTTTAAATTTAAACCTATATCCATTTTTAAAATATAAATTATAATAAATTTACTTGTGAATTTTAGTTTTGTTGTTGTTTTGGGATGATTGACGTTTATGTAGTGAATTTGGGGTAATATGGGGGGCGATTATCACAAGGCAACGTGTCTGAGCGCTTCAACATGGCGAAGCCAGAGCAATCCTTGTCGGTGTCGTCTCAAGTCAACTCACTGGTCACCATTTGAAAAATTTTCAAATGGCGACGCTTCCACTTCGGTGGGGGTCCTCCGCGCCGAAGCCCCTGGAAACGACGCTCTACACCAAACGACGCTCTCCCACAATCGGAAAATTTAGCCTCCATGCCAACACTTCCGATAACGGAACGAGGCTAATCGACTTCGCCGCAGCACGAAACATGGTAGTGAGTAGCACTAGATTCGAACATTTCGATATCCACAAGGCCACATGGTTGTCGCCCAATCAAAAAACGCGAAACCAAATTGATCACGTTGTGATTGACGCAGAGAAACGCCAAACGCAGAGAAAGCTAGACGTCGGAAAGCTGCAATCACAACAGACAACGCAAGCCTTTTCTACTCGACTCTCACACCTGCTTAGACAAAGCACTCCTCCTCTCGATGATATAAGCGCGCAGTGGAACCATGTTCCTTCTCTATGCGTACGGCTGCCGAAGAGGTGCTTGGATTTCAACGCCCCCTGAGGAATCAGTGGTATGACCAAGAATGTACAAATCCACCCTGCAGTCAGTAGCTACGCGAGCTGCGAAGGAGCGATACAAAGAGAAGAGAAGGGAAGAGAGACGTCTTTTCAGGCGTAAAAAAAGCGAGGCAGAAAGACGTGAGTGTGAGAAGATTGAGATGCATGGGGACAGGAATGAGGCTCGAAAATTCTTTGAGAATATAAGACGCCTAGCCGGAGGTTCAAAATCCCGAGCCTCTTCGTGTAAAGATGAAAACGGGAATCTAGTCACAGATATCCAGATCACACTGAAGATATGGAGGGATCACTTCTCTAAACTACTGACCGGTGATGATGACAGCAATTCTACCGATAGAGAAGTAAACCCGGCAACCCCAGTACTTGATGACGACGTTGAGATTCCGCCACCCGACCATGACGAGGTCAGAACAGCCATTGCTCGGCTGAAAAATAACAAAGCCGCAGGTTCTGATGGCCTGCCTGCTGAGTAGTTTAAGACCGGAGGCGACGAGCTAATAGAAAGCATGCACGAGCTCGTAAGCAGAATATGGTCGGATGAAAGCATGCCAACTGACTCTGCCCAATCCTTAAGAAAGGGGATCCCACTATCTGCGCCAACTACCGTGGGATCAGCCTACTCAATATCGCATACAAGGTTCTATCGAGCGTATTATGTGAAAGACTGAAGCCCATCGTCAACAGACTGATTGGACCTTATCAGTGCCGCTTCAGACCTGGAAAATCCACCATAGACCAGATTTTAAAATTGCGCCTAATCCAGGAAAAGACCCTAGAAAAACAGATCGACACCTACCACCTACTCGAATATAAAGCAGCCTTCGACACTCCGATAAGGGAACGATTATACGCCGCAATGTCCGACTTCGATATACCTGCGAAACTTATAAGGCTTTGCAGGATGACCCTGAGCAACACACGTTGCTCAGTGAGAATAGGAAAAGACCTCTCCGAGCCACTTCATACCGAGCGAGGTTTCAGGCAGGGTGACTCCCTATCGTGCAACTTTTTATACCCTACACTAAGAGTGAAAGGGTATATTCAGTTTGGTACGCCGTTTGTAACACCCAGAAGGAAGCATCTCCGGTATGGAAAAGTATATATATACTTGATCAGCATGACCTCCTGAGTCGATTTAGCGATGTCCGTCTGTCTGTCTGTCTGTCCGTCTGTCTGTTGAAATCCCTACTACTTTTAAAATTGAAGAGCTAGATAAATGAAACTTATAACTTATATTACTAATATACCTACGCTGTATTGGGGAGATCGGTCCATTGCGACCTATGATCCGACCACTTATGTTCAAATACCTCATATAAAATGTACATATAAAGATCAATTTTTATGTATACGTGCTTAGGTAAACTTTTTTGGTCAAATATATATTGATATCATGCTCAAATACATGATAATAATGTTTTCCGGCGAAAAGACTTGTGGTTCACAAAAAAAAAAATCGAAATTCGGTACACCTACCCATTTGTAAATATGGGTATCAAATGAATGGAAATTCTTCAGCGATTGAATGTTTGTAGTTATTTTCAGGATTCGTATACCCTGGTGACCTATATATCAATTTGAATGGTAACCACACATATGTGTAGGGTATTTATAGTCGGCTTAGACCGACTTTAATTTTGATAATCCTAACTATCATAATTACACCTACTTTAAAATTTCCCATGTGATCTAACCTTCCCAACTGGTTTAATTTATTGATGGAGAAAATAGTTCGAGCTGTCCAACTCCGTCAACAAAAGTGTCACGCTGCTCGCATATGCTCATGATATTGATATCATTGGCTGGAGCACACGAGCAGTCAGCGCAGCATTCTCCAGATTGGAGAAAGAGTCGCGTCGAATGGGTCTAGTGGTGAATGAGGACAAGACGAAGTTCCTTGTGTCAACAAGCAGAAAGGAGTCCGTGCGTCTTGGACAAAAAGCTGATTTTGACACCCACAAGTTCGACATTGTGAAGGACTTCGTCTATTTGGGATCCAGCATCAACAGCAACAACGACGTCAGCCTGGAGATTAAACGGAGAATAATTCTTGCCAACAGGTGCTACTTTGGGCTCAGTAGGCAATTGAAAAGTAGAGCCCTCTCCCGGACAAAAATAACGCTCTACAAGTCACTCATCATGCCCGTCCTACTTTATGGTGCAGAAACATGGACGCTGGCCACCACCGATGAGAGAGTACTGGGAGCGTTTTTTTATTTTATTTACTGCCTTATGTTTCAAAAAAGTGGGACAGTCTCCATCATAACAAGTGTGTGTGTTGTTGTCGCAATTGACACAAAATTTGTTTGAACAGTCTTCGCAAGTATGGGCGATTCCACATTCCCTACATGCCCTTACATTTCTGCAGCGATTCTTTGTGTGACCAAGTTTTTGACAATTAACGCAGCGCATCGGATTTGGGATGTATTCATCCACCCGTACACTACTTTCCCAGCCTATTTTTATTTTTTGTGGACGATGGATTAAATCAAAAGTAATCACAGCCGCCCCCGTAGGCAACAGCGCGCCGTTGACATTTTTCATAAACTTCCTGACTGCGATGATTTTTTGATTTTTTTAAATTTTCTATCAGTTCATTCTCCGGAATATTATCAATTATGTTTTTTGAATAAATTCTGCCTTGTGTTGAGTTCAGAGTTTTATGGGAAGACCCCTTAACCGGTATGGCATCCACATAAGAGGCTTTAAGGAAAAGTTCAGCAGATTTCGCATTGTTGACCTTAATCATGAGATCAGCGGATCTCAGTTCAGTAACCTCAGAGTATTCGCGTGAAATGAAATTGAGACCTTTACATGAAACGCGTTATATGACGATAGAGGACGAACGTTGTCTGCGTCTTTGTGACCAATAGCAGATATTATTAAGTATCGTGGAACATTATCATCAATATTTTTAATTTTAATAATCCGGATCAAGTTCCGCGAACCTATTCCGGTTGAGAAGAGGAGGGGGTTCACCCCCTTTCATTTTATTATCACTACAAGCACTTTTAGAGTTTTTTGTGTTTAATATACAAAGTTTTTAAATAATTTTGTTATTGTAAAAATTACTGTGTTAACACTACACTAACACACTGTGAACACTAATCACACTCGACGAGTATTAAAAGAACAGGTCTATACGCGGCGATTGCCTGAACAAGACTGACGTAATATTTATGTTAACGCCTGAAAATAAAATAAATTAAAAAATTTTCAATTCTTAAAAAAACATTTTTTTTTAAATATTATTTAAAAGTCTTCGCGGGCCGCGTGTTTGACATGCCTGCTCTTTTGTATCATTTTAGTTTCAACAACGATTGATTTTGCTTTCCTGAAGCGAAATTGGTTATCTGATAGGCCTCCGACCTCTTCGAGACAGGTTTTCTATCTTTTGCACACTATGCTCTCAAGCAGTTTTTCGCTCGTGTCAATCATGCAGAGTGGTCGATAGGACGACGGTTCTTCTTCTGTCTTTTCCACATTGATGGAAAGATTCCATGCCCCAAACACGCATTTATCATGGATGTAAATTGGTCTGGGCAACATTGAAAAGTCTATTTTAATACCAGGTTTAGAATGCAGTCTAGTCCTTATAATAGTGTTGCTTCGAAAAAAAATTAGTTGCTACAGCAATTCCAATATGCAGTAATACACAAACTACATTGTTAGGCTTTAAATGTTGAACAGCTTTAAATGTTGAATAAAATTAACTCAAAAAAAAAAAAAAAAAAAAAATACCAGAGTTGGTTAGTATCAATATTATTTTGTTATTAATTACATTAGCAATTACAATTACATATAATTCTAATTGATTTTTTGCCATTTTCAATTAGTTGTAATTATGGTTTAAATTGCTGCCAACACAATAGCAAAAGAAACAAAAATATGAATATTCTGTGCTGTCACAATTTTCAAATTTGCTGCTGCTGTGACTATTTCAAACACAACAGCTGTAGCCAGTACCACATTTCTGAAAACTAAAACTATGACAGTCACCAGTAGTTATTCAAATTTAAAAAATAACTACTGTTGCTCTTATTTAATTTTCACATTGTTACGAAGACAGTTGATGTTCAGTTTTTGTGTGCGGCTGTGGCAGTCAAACACAACTACCGATAGTCGTTGTACGGTTTTTGCAAAATAGCCGACAGTCGTTTTTCGGATTTTGCAAACAACTATTAGCCGAGTAGTCGGTCATTATTCGGTTGCTGCGAATTACTGTCGTAGTCCATATTCAGAAACGATATCAATGGTTCGTGAATCGTTCATCGCGGCTGCGTAAGATCGATAGCAACAACACACATGAAACTATCAGTTTCTGTTGTTGTCATGTGTGCCATGCAATAACATGATCGAGTGGATGCTGCTTAGAGGCAATTAATTTGAATGTTGCATTTTAAAAGTTAAATTTGTATGTTTAGATTATTAAATAGTAAATAGTTTAGAAAATAATAATAAAAAAACCAATAAAATATGATAGTTCACTAAATTGTTTGAATAATTTGAATTTTTATTAAAAATTGAAATTTTCAACGAAAATTCTATTTTTCTCTAAAATTATAATTGGCACTAAAATCCAATTTTGCACCTAAAATTCAATTTTTCAATTAAAATTAAATTTTTACTAAAAATCTAATTTTTCAATTAAAATTTGAGTTTTCACAAAAATGATATTTTTTTTTTGCTAAAAATTCAATTTTTAAATAAAAAATAAATTTTCCACTCAAAATTAAAATTATCAATAAAAATTAATTTTTTTCTTTGTGACTAAAAATTAAAGTTTTTTTAATAAAAAAATGAATTTTTTACTAAACATTCAAAAATATTAATAACTAAATAATACAAAAGAAAACATCTAATAGGGGATTACAATCCGAAAAATTTAAAGAGTTTAACTATTTATTACTAACTATTGCCTATTTTTTAAAAATTACAAATATATAAAAATCATTATTATTTTAAATAATAATTCATTTCATAACATTTATATAATTTTCGCTTGCAAAAAAAAATTGATGATGCTATAAATATTTTACAAATATATGATATTTAAATAAAATGATATTTAAAATATGATTTATTATATAATTTTTATTTAATGTATTGTTTGTTTTCCTGAATTAATTTTATTTTTTTGTTTTGATGAAACAATTAATTAATATTCAAAGTGCACTAATTTCAAACTAACTGCTTTATAATGTTTTAAATCTAAATTTTGAATTAAATATAATTTTTTTAGTGATAAATTGAATTTATTAGTGAAAAATTGATGTTTTTAATGATTAAATTAAATAATTAATTAAGTGTATATTTTTTTAATTAAAAAAGTAAGTTTTAGCAAACAAATATTATTTATTTACTGTTTCATAGTATTTCATACATTTATAATCTTAACATACAAATTTATCTTTTAAAACATACAGCTGCAGCGTCCACACGATCATGTTATTGCAGGGCACACATGACAACAATAGAAACTGATAGTTTCATGTGTGTTGTTGCTATAGGTCTTAAGCAGCCGCGTTGAACACTTCACGAACTATTGCTGTCGTTTCTGAATATGAACTACGACAGTAATTCGCAGTAACCGCACAATAACCGACTACTCGGCTAATAGTTGTTTGTTAAAACCCGAACAACGACTGTCGGTTATTTTGCAACAACCGAACAACGACTATCGGTAGTTGTGTTTGACTGCCACAGCCACACACAAAAACCTAACATCAACTGTCGTCGTAACGTGAAAAATTAAATAGCAACAGCACGAGTCATTTTTTAAATTTGAATTACTACTGGTCATAGTTTTTGTTTTTCAGAAATGTACCATGTCTGCTGCTGTTGTAGTTGTATATTCAATAGTCGCAGCCACAGAAGTTGCTCTGCTATTGCAACATTTCATTTTTTTAAAACCTGTTTGTAATTGTAATTTAATTTTTTTTTCAATTACATTGAAATATAATTGAACATTTTTATATTTAAAATTACAAAATTTAATTTGAAATATGTAATAGAAATAAAACTAATTAGGGAAAAAAATAATTACATTTTTTAAATTTAATAACATGAAAAGTAATCTATTGCCAAGATATTATCCACCAAACATGTCATTTTGATGGAAGGGATGAAACTGTTCCAATGGGCTTAGATTCACATTCAGGTGCGTCATTGGATGAAATCGTTCCAATGGGTTCTGTTTCAACCAAAATAGCTCCATTAATGGGTGTTCGTAATTACTATTTTAAGCTGTAATACATTCATTGTCATGTAATTAATTAAAATAAAAAGTTATTCTTCCGTTTTTTTTGCTTCAATTACATTTTTTCAACTAATTTTTTTTCACCTTTATTGTAATTATAAAAACCTTTATTGTGTAATATTCCATAAATTGTAATTCTAATTAAAATATTTTCAATTACAATTATAAGTAATTTAAATTGAAATTTTAACAGTTACATGTAATTGTAATTGAAATTTTTTGTAATTGTGAAAAGTTAATGTTAATGTATTTCGTTCTAACTATTGCATGGTAAACTTAATATGCGTCACGAAAAATATTTCATTATCAAATATTCATTATAATAAAGTTTTCAATATATGTCCACTACAGCCACGTCCAAACAAATTTATAAATTTAAATTTGATAAACAGTAGCTGTAGTGTGGCGCATTTTTTGTATGTCAAATTTTCAATTCAGTCGCTCAAAAGCATTCGTTGAAGACGGATATGTAATACATTTTTTTTAACCCTTTAATGCCTGCCGAGACAAATATGCTCCAGGAGATTGCGCTGTGCATATTTTCCCCATCATGTTTTTACATAATGCAGACATCAGATGCTAAAAATTTTGTCAGATTTTGCAACTAGCACCACAATATTTTTTTATACCCTACACTATGAGTGAAAGGGTATATTCAGTTTGGTACGCCGTTTGTAACACCCAGAAGGAAGCATCTCCGGTATGGATAAGTAAATATATTCTTGATCAGCATGACCTCCTGAGTCGATTTAGCGATGTCCGCCTGTCCGTCTGTCTGTCTGTCTGTTGAAATCCCTACTACTTTTAAAATTAAAGAGCTAGATAAATGAAACTTATAACTTAGATTACTAATATACCTACGCTGTATGTGCGATCGGTCCATTGTGACCTATGATCCGACCACTTATGTTCAAATACCTCATATAAAATGTACATATAAAGATCAATTTTTATGTATACGTGCTTAGGTAAACTTTTTTGCTCAAATATATATTGACATCATGCTCAAATACATGATAATAATGTTTTCCGGCGAAAAGACTTGTGGTTCACAAAAAAAAAAATCGAAATTCGGTAAACCTACCCATTTGTAAATATGGGTATCAAATGAATGGAAATTCTTCAGCGATTGAATGTTTGTAGTTATTTTCAGGATTCGTATACCCTGGTGACCTATATATCACTTTGAATGGTAACCACACATATGTGTAGGGTATTTATAGTCGGCTTAGACCGACTATAATTTTGATAATCCTAACTATCATAATTACACCTAATTTAAAATTTCCCATGTGATCTAACCTTCCCAACTGGTTTATTATTTCCAATGTAATTAATAACCTACAAGGCCAAAAAATATATTTTTTCAGTTTTCGCACCCCCTTAACAAACTCTTAAAACACGATTTTTGCTGTTTTGCTCTGCCTTATTAAAATTCTGAAAAAAATTACATAAATTCTTGACATTTAACAAAGATCATTCCACTTTGATTTGGAGTGATAATAACTTTTATTCTTAACTTTGTAAATCCTGTTTTTTTAGTATATAAATCGCAATAATTTTGGTTTGGTTTGAGATACTTCAATAAAAATTGGTATATACTACTCATATGTCTTAAGTACACACCGTGTTACAAAAAAATAGTCATGTTTTATCATTCCACTTTGATTTGGAGTGATAATAATTTTTATTCTTAACTTTGAAAATCCTGTTTTTTTTAGTATATAAATCGCAATAATTTTGAATTGGTTTGAGATACATCAATAAAAATTGGTATATACTACTCATATGTCTTAAGTACAAACCGTGTTACAAAAAATAGGCGGTTATTGTCAACTGCCACGCCTAGCTGCCATATAAAATTTATGGCAAACACGCTATAACTTTGAAGATTGGCCTACTTCGACGTCCACCTACCATAAAACATGACATAGAAAGTGCTACAATATGTGCTACAATTAATTTGGTCTCTATGAAAAGAGGAAGAGCAGGGTATACTATATGTCTATAAAGGTCATTATCATATCTCGCATAGTACCGGAGTTATGGCCAATGATATGTTAAATTTATATGGTAGGTAGGTGTTGCAGTAGACCGATCACAATATATTTCGTATAATTATTAATCCTTTTTTTTTAATGTGGGATAAAAAATAGAGCCACTGCACTCAGACAGGGTTATATCCATTGTGCTGTGACCCAGTTCCCTGGTTTTTAATGATACTTCTTAGATTCATTATTGAATCTAAGAAGGCTATTGTGTGATAGAGAGTGAAGCTGATCCTCTCTCATCACGTCTGTGCCAAAGATCTGCCTTCTAATTCTAGAAAATGCTGGACAGTCACAGAGATAGTGCTCTGTGGTGCCAGTTTCTTCGTAGCAGGCAGAACATAAGGCGCTTTCGGCCAGGCCGATTGCGTTCATGTGTTTTTCACATGCGTTGTGTCCCGTTAGAAGTCCCGTCAGTTTTCTGCACTCCTTTCTACTTAAGGAAAGTAGAAACTAGGCCGATCTTTTGGTTATCGTCGGTGTCATGAGCTTGAAGAATCTGCATTTCGTCTCATTCAGCCATCTGCTCTTGTGTGCGGAGGCGACCCAAGAGCTGATGACGAATTTTCCCGTAGATACAGGTAGTCCAAGCACAGGTTCTGGTCCAAATGGATTATCCTCAGATCCAGCACGTGCTAGTTCGTCAGATGTTTCATTGCCCGAAACTCCTTTATGGCCCGGCACCCAAATCAGTTTCAGTGTATTGTATTTACCAACACAATTGAGACGTGATCTGCATTGACGTACAATTTTCCATCGAGATCGTTGACTAGAGAGTCAACCAGCATACACCAGAGCAGGGGGGAGAGAACGCCTCCTTGAGGACAACCTCTATTCACCCCTGCCATAATATACTGACCGCACTCCGCCTCCGAAGTGATGGTCCTAAACATTAGCATTGACCTTAGCCATTTGACCAATGTTTCATCTATTCCATGCCTTCTAGCTGCGTCACACATTACATCAAAAGTCGCATTATCAAAAGCACCCTCGATGTCAACAAATATGCCCATCACGTACATCTTCCTCTGAAAAGTATGCTCGATCCGGCCAACCAGATGTTGCAATGCTGTTTCACAGGATTTTCCACGTTGGTAGGCATGTTGTCTTGATGATAGTGGGTACCTTGACAGCGATGTTTTTCTGATGTGCAGCTCAACTAGTCTTTCTAGACACTTTAGTATGAAGGACATCATACTAATGGGTCTGAAGCTCTTGGCTATGGAATAGTCTTCTCTTCCAACTTTAGGAATGAAGACTACTTTAACTAAACGCCAGGATGTCGGAATGTATGCCCATGCGAGACTTGCTCTAAAGATCTTCTTTAGGCATGGTAGCAATTGGGTTATACCTTCCTGTAGCATGACGGGGTAGATGCCATCCGGTCCAGGTGACTTGAAGCCATCAAAAGAGGCCACTGCGTATTGAATAGCTTCATCGTATACAACCAATCTGGCAACCTGCCAGTCATGTTTTGTCACATTAGAGTTGTTATTGCAGTCCCCAGTGCTGGGATTACAAAGTGGCCCTATGTGGATTTGATTTCCCGGAAAGTGAGTCTCAACTAGGACACTGAGTGGCTCTGTCTTAGACTCAGTATACGAGCCATCAGGTCTCCGCAGTGAGTCCAGTCGAGCAGTTCGGTCTCTTTTAAGAAACTTGACCAATCTGCTAGTCTCACTGCAGGATTCGATGCTACTGCAGAAGTCTTTATAGGAAACACTTTTCGATTTACGAATTCGTTTCTTATACTCTTTCTGCTTAGCTCGATAAAGAAACCAGTCAGAGTCTAAGTTGCTCCTTAGAGCCCTATTTAGAAGCTTTCTGGAATCCTTGCGCAAGGTTTCAAGACAAGCGTTCCACCAAGGAACGGGAGGTCTAGATAACGTTTTTCGTACCGGACATGTTCGTACAAAACTAGAATTTATTACATCGTTCATAACTTGAACGGACGTCTCAATACTTTCATTGGTACGAATTCTGACAGGAATATTGAGGGAATTCTCAAGTTCATGTCTGAAGCGTGCCCAGTTCGTTTTTCTAGGGTTTCTTACCGTCATAGAGGGCAGCACCTCTCGGTCAGTATGAAACTCGATATACCTGTGGTCCGATAAAGAATCTTCTTTAAGAACCTTCCAGTTAAAGATTGACTCTCCCAGTCTACAGTTAGACAAAGTAAGGTCAATCACTTCCTGTCTTCTAGCAGTCACAAAAGTGGGTTTATTACCAGTGTTGTGAATGTACAGATTGGAGGTCATGATGAAGTCAAGGAGTCTGGTACCTCGCGCGTTGCATTTACTGCTGCCCCACACAGTGTGTTGAGCATTAGCGTCACAGCAAAGAATAAGGCCGGTCTCCTTAAGATCACAGTACTCTATGAGCTCAACAATTGCCTTTGGCGGAGGAGGCAGTAGTGAGTCATATGGGAAGTAGCCTGAGGCGACAATCAGATGTTTCCATCCACTATCGCTTTCATAGCTCACTTTTGCTGCCACCAGGTCTTGCCCACAGAATTGGGTTAACTTGGTGACAGCAAAGTGTTTCGATACTATAAGACAGCTTCTAGGCATTGCAGCTTGCTCATCGTATAGTATGGTTTCACCACGTAGTTCACTAAGACCACAGATGCGTTTGTTATACACCCATGGTTCTTGAATAGCTGTGATGTGAGGTAATGTATGCAACATGGAGAGCCGCTTACCTAGTAAACCGGTAGCAGCTTTAGAATGTTGCAGATTTATCTGAGTAAATATCATGACACGATAATTAACTCGTTTCTCATCATATGCCTATTCATTTTGAATTGATTCGGAATTTGATCCGTCCAAAGAATAAGTTTAGATGGTTGTCGTACTTAGATAGCATGACATCTAACGACTTCTGGTCTAAGCCAACAACCAGGGTTGAGCCCTCCTTGTCCTCCGGACCTCGCTCTGGTTTATGGCTATAGATTTTCCATCCGTTCGTTTCGATGCCCTGGTTCTGAGCACGTAGGCAGGCAAACACTTCCGCTGTTTTCCTGATAGGACCAGGTATCCAGCATATTGCTCGCCTGCGTTTGGGTTCGTCTCCGCTGAAAACAGCGAAGCGCGATTTGGCCAAGGAGGGGATTTTAGCAACGGCTGTGGCAATCCAATCGAAATTGGCTTGAGACGAGCATAGCACCTTCATGATGCCATCACTCGTCTCATAGCCTTTTGCGTTTGCACTGACACCGCCGGTGCTGACTAGCCGCCAAAGATGATCGGTGCAGTGTTTTACTTCTGCATCATTCATCTTTTGCTCCTTCCCCAATTTGCCAATAATCGCAACCGGAAGAGCTTTGCGAGCAGCATCCCGATATGATACTGCTAGCCTACCTCTGCCAGTGGATGTTGAAGGCAGTTCATTCGCAGCCGATCCGGAACATGAAGCACCAGTGCTCTTGCTTGTTGAAGCAATATCACTGGAAACTGTCGAGTTCTGGGAGTTACGGTATTTCGCAGAAGCAGTGAAGGTTTTAAACTTCTTGCCATTGCGCTTCTCAGGTGCATTGGCAGCCACAACAGCAGCAGCGGATGGTCCGGCTTCAGTCGGAGTAACCTCCACCGATCTATCGCGTTTTGCTGTGGTAGATGGGGAAGAGAAAGCTCCAGCGTCGCCTTTAGCCTTTTCAGCCTCTTTGCGATCTTTCACTTTATTCTTCCTTCTCCTACTCACCTGGGCATCGGACAACCTGACCTCTGTATTCAGAGATCCGGGTCCGGTCTCCAATGGAAGTTTAGCTTCCAGTTGGGCGTCGGTCTCTCTAGGATTAGATGCTGGTAAGACACCACTTTCCTTCGATCGACCCATGTTTCCAAATACGTGACAGAAAGGAGCCCTGAGAGGAAACAACACTGTCGAGCAGCCATACAGTGGAGGATTAGTCGTAGGCATAGCCGAACCGACACTTTGCTCTACTTGTATGGGAACCGCTGCGTTGTCGTTATCCTCCTCTAGATTCCTAGCTGTCTCATAAATTTGGGAGATGGAGGGGCACGATGAACCCCCTGCTACAGGAGCAGAGAGGTTCATCGTACCAGGGTTGGTTGCGTGGATTGAGGCCTCCAGAATCCTTGCCTCAGCCGCCGAAGCGGGTGGATTGCCACTATTGTGGGTACCACCTGGAGTAGTTAAATCTTTATGTTGACCCATCGCGGTGGTATAGGGGTTTCTTTAGAGTCTGCCACCCCACCAATAAAAAAGACTATGGTAGTATGGTAGTTCATTACTCATCACAAGCCTGTCTGACAAGGGTGACCCTACCAGAAACTTAAAAAAAGTTTCCGTCAGCTTAGCCTTATTGAGTCATTGTAACTTAAGCCCCCACACCACGTCAAGGTAACCACCACGTGGGGGTCGGCTTACTACCGATCACAACAATTTTCAGTGCTCCATTTTGTTTTTTTATTACATGATGTTGCACAAAATTTCAATAATATACCTCTTCTATCTTCAGAGTTATAGCGTGTTTACTATAAATGTCATATGGCAGCTACGCGTGGCAGTTGACATTAACCGCCCATTTTTTGTAAAAAGGTTTGTACTTCAGACATATCATTATATACGAGTTTTTATTGATGTATCTCAAACCAATCCAAAATTATGGTGATTTATATACTAAAAAAAAGGTTTTTTAATGTTAAGAAAAAATAGAAGAAAAATTCATACCACTCAAAATCAAAGTGAACTGACCTTTGTTCAATGTCAAGAATTTATGTAAATTTTTTTTAGAATTATAAAAGGTCAGTTTTTAATGCTGTGGTGCAAAAAAGCAAAAATCGTGTTTTTAGAGTTTAAAAAGGTGGTGAAGGGGGTGTGATAGAAGTCTGTAAAATTAAATTTAAACTTCATGACCAATAATAACAACATATTTAAATATGAAGCCAATCAAAGGCGTTCAGGTTCAAAGCTCGTCGAATTGACGTGGAATGCATGCCCCATATACATATGGTCATCAGTGAAAGAAAGATAGCAAAAACTCAACAATAGATTTTATGTTTTGCAATTTATATGTCAATGTTGTGAAAGTTTCTAAAAGATTACGTTTAAAGACACCGACTGAAGCCGAGAAACTTTTCAAATTCCTTTATTATGTTGTTATGAAGTTCTTATCTACAACAGGTCCAAATCGTGCGATAACTTGGGATATAAAGTACCAAAAACGGCATTTTTTCAACTTTGACTGAATCTTTTTTTTGCAAAATCTCGTATAAGGAAAATTCTGAATCAGGAGGCCGAAATTAAAATCCTTGTAGAACAGCGTTTCATGAGTCGATCAAGCGGTATTCAATGTATTAATACATTCAATATCGCTTGTAGAGACATTGTTTACAAATTGAAAAATTATATAAATCTATCTCTAATTCTATAGTTTTCAATTCATTACAATTTTTCTAACATTTGCAGAAATGATGAAAATGCTGAGGTGCTTCCGCCGACGAGAGCTATTAGAAACACAGTTGCTGAAAATAACAACGACGACAACGCCGAAGGAAGGGTACTTAATCAAGAACATTGTCAAAAAAAGACACAGTTTCGTTTGCAACCGCCTTCTAAACCCCCACCACTGATAAGAAAACCATATGGAGCCGTTGTAAACACGCCTTTAGTGGTTAATGAATCTGAAGAGTGGCATCCACTGCAGCGTTCATCTACATTACCCGCGAACACAAAACGCATACAGAACCGCGTTACCTTTCGCCTGCCGGAACAAGAATATAGTAACAGCCTCAACGCAAACAGTAATCTAAACAACACAAACCATAAAAGCGTTTATAACCTGACAGGTCTTCAGCAGCAAGTCAACCCTAAAATGACATCGGAAGACTTATTACAACCTGGTCACGTGGTCAAAGAGCGTTGGAAGGTACCTGTATACAGTCATGTTGTTTTAATGCTTAATGTTTGGTTTTAGGTGGTGCGCAAAATCGGTGGCGGTGGTTTTGGTGAAATCTACGAAGGACAGGATCTTATAACCCGAGAACAAGTCGCACTTAAAGTAGAGTCTGCACGACAACCCAAACAGGTTCTTAAAATGGAAGTGGCTGTGCTGAAGAAGTTGCAGGGCAAAGAACACGTCTGTCGTTTTATAGGCTGCGGACGAAATGATCGTTTTAACTATGTTGTTATGCAACTGCAGGGCAAAAATCTTGCAGAGTTGCGACGGGCTCAACCTCGCGGTGCATTTTCTTTAAGTACTACATTGCGTTTGGGTCTTCAGATACTCAAAGCTATCGAGTCGATACACTCCGTAGGATTTCTGCATCGTGATATTAAACCAGTAAGTGTACAGAGTCATATTTTCAAATCAAATATATTAGTCCACAGAATAAAATCTCATATTTTTGCAAAAAAAATTAGAAAGCAAAAAATAAGAAAAGTCGTTCGGAACCCTGGTGACCTTAAAAAAAATCGGTACTCCTAGTTACAAGGACATGTCGGTTCTCAAATGAATCTCACGATTACAAATATGTAATTATTCTTATAATCGGCCAATCATAGCGCTCTCTGGACCATTTTATGTTCGTGGTATATACACATTTGTGGGTTCAGTTTCATTTTTGTAATATAGGGAGTACATTTTTCCCCAAAAATCGCGTCGTTTTTTAAATTCTTCATATACAGCGCTAGTCACATTATACCCCTTCCAACATATTCTAACAACAAAATAGAAGAAAAAATGTATCCATTAAATTGAGTTAAAAATAGAAAACAAATACACGCTATAAAAGTTTATTATTGTTATATATGTACTGCCTGTATTACAAAAAATAAATTTAACCCAGAGATCAGAATTGCACGCACGCACGTGTCCGCGCATTTTTTCCAATGCCACAAAAATGTATTTACCCAGTCGCTTTATTTCTAAAGTGCAGCTGAAGTCATTTATAATTTCCCGTTTCCCTCGAAATTTTTTACACAATTTGTTTACATGGAAAAATTATTATTAAATAAATGACGACGAATTTTCAAGAGAACTTTTGAAAGTCTAACTTTTTCGAATTAAAAAAAAATTCAGCTTTGATGCTCAATCTACTAATTCTAAGTAGAAGCAATTTATTTTGAATGTGCCACAATTCGGTCCTTTATCAGTCAACAAAAAGATGTATGTGAAACCAAAATCGCAACTTCAATAAAAATTTCAAAACAATAAATATATCAATCCAAATTGACGCCGAAAACCAATTTAAATTACTTTTTTCACTTTATTTTTTGAATCGGGATTGTAGTTATCTAAAACGAGTACATAAAGATATATAAAGTGCCAATTCTGCATTTACAAATCTTTTGCGCAATAGCATGGCAGCAAAAAAAAAAAAACAAAACGCATTGGGGACGAAACCAAACCAACCAAAAACAACAAAAAGCATTGGGGCCGAAAAACACCAGCATCAAACCAATAAAAAGAACTATGGCAAAAGCCACACGAGGCAGCATTGGAGTTGACAAAGAACTTCTTACAACAACAACCACACAGGAACGGAAAAATAACAAGAGCACATAGTCGCTAGCTGATTTTCGTGGTGTCCACTTCCAAGGCCGCGCGCATGGTGAAACAGTAAAGCTGTGTTGTGTGCGAAGCTTTTTGCGTGCGTTGAAACTTTAACACAGGTTCTTATGAGCGTGCGTACAGTAAAGCTGCTCTGTTATCGCAATACTTTTTCGCCCGTTTGATTGTGTTTTTGTGTGATTTTTGAAATCAGAGGATACACCCAGAAAAAAATACTATATAAATATAGTTTTTTACTATTAAAAATAGTCAATAGGAAAAATTATTATAATCGGAAAATGCCATTAAATACTAGAAAATACCATGACATTTCCATTGAGTTTATATGAAAAGATTTATTTTTGTATACTACTAAATTAATAATTGTCCTATTGAACAATTTTAATGGGATTTGAGGTAATTTTTTTCTGGGTGTATGATATTATTAACAACCGGTGCCGGGGGCTTACAAACATAAGGTAACCATTGTTGACAACACTCCAAGTGTTGTCAGGTTGTCTCGCACTTGGTCGCTCCACCGGAGATTCGGACGCCCTCTCCTACGTTGACCACCACTGGGTACAGAATTGAACACCTTTTTTTCTGGAGCGTTTTCATCCATACGCTCGACATGTCCAAGCCAGCGTAGACGCTGGATCTTAATGCGCCTGATTATGTCAATGTCGGCGTAAAGCTCATACAGCTCGTCGTTCCATCTGATTCTGTACTCGTTTTCAACGCATATCGGGCCATAGATTTTCCGAAGAATCTTTCTCTCGAACGCTCCTAAAGCTCGCTCTTTGGTGTTGGCAAGCGTCCTGGCATGATGAGCGACTTATATAGCGTAATTTTTGTACGTCGAGAGAGGGCTCTGCTCCTCAATTGCCTACTAAGCCCAAAGTAACACCTGTTGGCAAGAGTTATTCTTCGGCTAATCTCCAGGCTGACATTGTTTTCCTTGTTGATGCTGGTTCCTAGGTATACGAAGTCCTTCACAACTTCGAAGTTGTGGTTGTCAATAGTGACGTGTTGTCCAAGACGCCGGGACTCTTTGTTTGTTGACACTAAGTACTTCGTCTTGTACTCGTTCACCGTAAGACCCATTCGACGCGATTCCCTCTCTAAACTGGAGAATGCTGGACTGACTGCTCGTACGCTCTGCCCGACGATGTCGATATCATCAGCGTTACCGAGCAGCATGGAACTCTTGTTGAAGATAGTGCCATTGTGATGGAGTTGTGCAGCTCTTACTATCTTCTCCATTATTAGGTTGAAGAAGTCACACATAGGGAATCGCCTTGTCTGAAATTTCGTTCGTATTGGTGACGTTGTTCCTAATTCTCACTGAGCAACGTGTGTCGCTCAGCGTCATCCTGCAAAGCCTTATAAGTTTTGCAGGTATACCGAACTCAGACATGGTGGCGTATAGGCGACTTCTTATCGGACTGTCGAAGACCGCTTTGTAGTCAACGAGAAGGTGGTTGGTGTCGATCTGCCTCTCTTTGGTCTTTTCCAGGATTTGACGCAATGTGAAAATCGTTTCTATGGTAGACATTCTAGGTCTGAAGCTGCACTGATAAGATCCAATCAGTCTGTTGACGATGGGCTTCAGTCTTTCACATAATACGCTCGTTAGAACTTTATACGCGATGTTGAGGAGACTTATCCCACGGTAGTTGGCGCGTATCGTGGGATCCCCTTCTTAAGGATAAGGCAGAGTATACTTAGATTCCATTCGCTAAGCTTGCTTTCTTCTGACCATATTCTGCTGATGAGCTGGACCATGCTCGACCATGCTCATCGCCTCCGGTCTTAAACAACTCAGGCAGACCATCCGATCCTGCGGCTTTGTTGTTTTTCATCCTGTTGATGGCTGTGCAGACCTCTTCACGGTCAGGCGGCGGTATGTCAACGCCGGTATAGTTGTCATCATCGCCTGCTAGAAGATCAGAGAAGTGCTCTCTCCATAATCTCAGTGTATCCTGGACATCTGTTACTAGATTCCCGTCATCTTCCTGACAGGAAGAGGGTCCGGTCTTTAAACCTCCGATCAGGCGTCTTATCTTCTGAAATAATTTTCGAGCCTCGTTCCTGTCGCCATGCATCTCAATATCTTCAAACTCGCGTCTTTCTAATTCTCTTTTCTTGCGCTTTCCTCTTCTCTCTGTATCGCTCCTTCGCGGCTCGCATAACTACCGACTGCAGGGTGGCTCTATATGCAGCGTATTTCTCTGCAGTGGCTGCGTGACATTCTTCGTCATACCACTTGTTCCGTAGTGGGCGTTGGAATCCAAGCACCTCTTCGGCAGCCTTACGCATTGAGCGGGAGACGTGTGTCCACTGCGTGCATATATCATCAAGAGGGGGAGTGCCTTGGGCAAGCAGGTGTGAGAGTCGAGCGGCATAGGCTTGTTCGGTCTGCTGTGTGTGCAGCTTGCTGACGTCTAACTTTCTTTGTGTGGGTTTCCGTGCTTTTTTCGCAGTGCATATGACTGTGCGAACCTTGGGTGCTACAAGGAAGTGATCCGAGTCGATGTTTGCATTTCGGATCGAGCGTACATCCATCACACTAGAAGCGTGCCATCCGTCAATCACAACATGATCAATTTGGTTGCGCGTGTTCTGATCGGGTGACCGCCACGTGGCCTTGTGAAGATTGAGATGCTTGAATCTAGTACCACTAATTGCCATGTTTCGTGCTGCGGCGAAGTCGATCAGCCTCATTCCATTGTCGGAGGTGTTGTCGTGGAGGCTGAATTGTCCAACCGTTGAACCAAAGATACCCTCATGGCCCACCTTGGCATTAAAGTCGCCAATCACAATTTTGATGTCGTGACGGGAGCAGCGCTCATAGAAAGTCTCTTTAGTTTCATCGACCTTCTCATTCGTCGGAGCGTGTGCACAAATTAGGCTGATATAGAAGTATTTAGCCTTGATGAGGATTGTTGCTAGTCGTTCGTTCACGGGTGTGAACATAGAGACAAGGTGGCGGAGTCTCTTGCCGACTACAAATCCACAACCCAATTCATGCCTCTCCGCATCGCAGCTGTAGTAAATGTCACAGGATGCCTGTTTAGAGCAGCCCTGTCCTGTCCATCGTATTTCCTGGATGTCGGTGATGTCACCCTTGTATCTTTCGAGGACATCAACGAGCTGGATAGTGGCACCTTCCCCATAAAGGGTTCGGACATTCCAGGTGCATATCCGTAAATCATGGTCCTTTATACGTTTGCGTAGGTTGTCATCGTGTTTTCGGGTCGATATCCGAGGCATTTTTTCTGTTTTCGTTGAATCAGATTTTTTATATGGCGGGTCACAAGCCCAACGCACAACCCCCATTTTGGAGGGCCAATATTCCTGTCTCATTTGTACATTGTAAAACAGGTTATGCTTCGATAAATTATGTTTCACTGAGTATTAAAATTGAGAAATAGCAAATAGAGGAAACTTTTACAATTTATCAAAATAAATTGAACTAAACCAATGATTCTATAATCCATTTCCATAAATTTAAGTTGCATTGATTATTATTATTTAAAATTCAAAACATATTGATATATTTTAAATTAAAAATATACATTCTTTATAAATAATAAAAAAAAAAATTAAAAATTATATGCTTTTTGCTCTTGTCGTTTTATGGGGGAACGTTCATTGCATACGTACGTTGCTTGGCTACGCTCGTCGAATACGCACAAACTATTTCTTCTACATCTGCAATGCATCCTTCAAGAATATCCGATGGCCAGATATGTTCTAGTTTTCGCTTACCTCCGTGTGACATGGATATTTTTAGTGGCGATTATATATCCTGGCCAACGTTCCGTGACATGTTTACGGCAGCCTACATGGGCAACCCTATGTTGAGTTCTGTCGACAAATTATTCCATTTAAACCAAAAGACACGAGGCGAGGCTCGTTATCTTTTATAACGGCTCATTTAAATAACGACGGTTTTCTATGGCATGGAAAAATGTAACCGATCGTTTTAAAAATCAACGTATTCTCGTTAACAGCCAACTTCGAATACTTTTCAATCTCTTATCCGTTCAACTGAATCAAGTTCAGCAATTAAAAAACTCCAAGGAGATATTAATAGTTGCATTTCTGTTCTTCCATTATATAAAATAAATATCGATAGTTGGGATCCTATCTTTATTTTTCTATGTTCTAGTCGGCTTTCTGATGCCATATTAGCTCTGTGGGAGCAGTCGCTCAGTAACAAAACTGAAATTCCAAAGTGAAGTGATTTAGATTCATTTTTAACTAGTAGATACCAGGCACTTGACTCGGTATTTGATATAAAATTTTCATATAATACTAGACCTCCATTCAAAAATTGTCCTCGACTTCAACATCAAACATTTAAAGTCATCTAAAGAAAATAATCACATATTCTACCAATGTATCTTCTCTTTCATGCCAATTATGTCCTAATGAAAAACACAACATTCGTCAATGTTCACGATGTTTGACAATGAGTATAAGTGATCGATTTTCATTCGTTAAAAATATGCTTTGTGCCTTAACTGTTTTGCTGGCACACATTCAATTAAAGATTGCAAAAGTAAGCACAATTGTTTTAAATGCTAAGCGTGATAATACGCGAATTTCCTGCTAATATGTCACCGATGTTCAACATCAAATAATAGTTCACGTCCTACTTCTACTACCAATTCGGCTGTGAATCGTCCACATGCCACAACTATACCGTCCACTGAAGTTATTCCTATAGAAAATAACCAATCGTGCTTTGCAAAAAAATTTCAAAATGTTATTTTAGTCACAGCTATTGTTCAAATAGGTTATCTTGGAGTGACTTATTCTGCGCGTGCTCTAATAGATTCAGATTCTGAAGTGTCTTTCATTACCGAGAGATTGTTCAGGTTGCTTAAGTTATCATTTAGCGCGACTTCTGCGATAATGTCTGGCCTGAATAATGCAATCACTGCTATTGTTCAAAAATTATGTTAATTTATCCTGTCATCTCCGATTGATGCAAATATTTCAATAGAAACCACGGCACTTGTTGTTCCACAACTAACAGGAAATCTTCCTTATGGTACCTTAGATCCATCTCTGCTATCCAACATTCCGAATGTGCAATTAGCAGACACGGAATTTTACAAAAGTTTTCACGTCCTATTCCCATATTGGATGCTATTCGATGAAACATTTGCTGTTCTTTACTGGCTCAGGAAACAATTTTTGAATGGATCCTTACGGGCTCTGTTTCCAACAATTCTATTGCATCATTTTCCACATGTATTTTCTTATTCAAAGAAATATCTCTTGACAAAGAGATTTCACGTTTTTGGGAGTTGGAAGATCTGCCACAAAGACTTTTTATGTCAGTATCGGATCGTTTTTGCGAAGAAAATTTTGTGAAAACTAGAAACGAGGATAGTAGATATATCGTTACACTTCCTTTGAAAAAATTATTTTCAGAAAAAATGAAGCAAGATTGTGTAAAAGACCTGACTTCAATATTGATTATGATAATGTGTAAGATGGCGCCAGGAAAAACAATATCATTGCCTTATGTGATGCTGTTCTCTTGTCTGATTTAGTTGATTCTCTTTTGCCACAAATTGATATCAATACGTACGATAAATATTTTTAGACTGATTCAACAATCATGCTACCCTGGCTTTGAAGACTTCCATGTCAGTGGACGACTTTCGTAGCTAATCGCGTTTCAAAAATCGTCCATAATGATGGCGTTAATAACACTACACAACAGCCATTCTGCGCAGCAGTCAAGGTTATTTTTGTATTATGTAAAATGACGCTCTGATTCCATATAATGATAACTTTTAAACCGAGCCTTCATAAACGTGCTCTCAAATATTTGTAAATATCAGACGTTCTAAATAAAACATATGATCATGTGTTATATCGAATGAACGGTAATTGAATATCCAATAAACATTTCTCAGAACATATTTAAAATGGTTCATTAGTTTAAGAGAATTTTACAAAAGTTTTCACGTCCTATTCCCATATTGGATGCTATTCGATGAAACATTTGCTGTTCTTTACTGGCTCAGGAAACAATTTTTGGATGGATCCTTACGGGCTCTGTTTCCAACAATTCTATTGCTTCATTTTCCACATGTATTTTCTTATTCAAAGAAATATCTCTTGACAAAGAGATTTCACGTTTTTGGGAGTTAGAAGATCTGCCACAAACACTTTTTATGTCAGTATCCGATCGTTTTTGCGAAGAAAATTTTGTGAAAACTAGAAACGAGGATAGTAGATATATCGTTACACTTCCTTTGAAAAAATTATTTTCAGAAAAAATGAAGCAAGATTGTGTAAAAGACCTGACTTCAATATTGATTATGATAATGTGTAAGATGGCGCCAGGAAAAACAATATCATTGCCAAGACTAGACTTATGTGATGCTGTTCTCTTGTCTGATTTAGTTGATTCTCTTTTGCCACAAATTGATATCAATACGTACGATAAATATTTTTAGACTGATTCAACAATCATGCTACCCTGGCTTTGAAGACTTCCATGTCAGTGGACGACTTTCGTATCTAATCGCGTTTCAAAAATCGTCCATAATAATGGCGTTAATAACACTACACAACAGCCATTCTGCGCAGCAGTCAAGCTTATTTTTGTATTATGTAAAATGACGCTCTGATTCCATATAATGATAACTTTTAAACCGAGCCTTCATAAAGGTGCTCTCAAATATTTGTAAATATCAGACGTTCTAAATAAAACATATGATCATGTGTTATATCGAATGAACGGTAATTGAATATCCAATAAACATTTCTCAGAACATATTTTAAATGGTTCATTAGTTTAAGAGAACTCGATAGGAGAACTTGAAAAAAAATCGAGAAAGTAGATCCCAGTCTGCCATGTCTCGGAGGCTTTCGATGCCTCGAATTTTTATCGAATAACTTTGAGAAAAAAGTTCGAACTCGTTGCTTTATAGATTCTAATTTTTGTAATTTCTCGTACATTCAAATTCATTGACAAGATACGATATATAAACATTTATCACATCGATATCGTAATATTTTTTGAAGCAATATCGAAAATTGATAATTTTTTGTCATCGATATCGATCCGATTTCAAAAAAAATATCGTACCGAGAAAACTCCGAGAAAACTCCGACAAAACGCATCGATATCTACCTACCATGTTGCTCCAATTTGACGCTCGATATCGGTACGAGAAAGTGTCCGATACCGTGTGATTTCTCCTTTTTTTCGCATTGATCTCGTAACGATTTCAAAACGAATGGCATACTGGGATGATACACAAATTTTAATATTTTAAATTAGTTCACACTTTTTCGAAGAAATTGAGCTATCAATGACAAAAATATATGGGTAACATTTGGGGATAAAAAAAGTTATGTGAAAGCAATTTAATTGAGTGCTATACAAATAGGCATAAAAATAAAAATGTGTAATTAATTTTAAATTTTATAACTTTATCTTTAATACTTAACGAGATATGTGATCCTAAAAAGTAAACCCATATCTCGTAGTGGATGTAGTAGATTACGTTGACTAATTCGACTCATTTTCGAACTTTGAACTATTCTACAAAAATATATTGAAAATAAATTTCACATCATACGGAATAGCAGTTTTAAAGTTATCGTGTATAGGCGGACAGACAGATGGTCATACCTAAATCGACTCGGAAAGTAATGTTGATCAAGAAAATATATACTTTTTCATACCAGTCACGCTTACTACTATCCTCACATACATTTTATAACATGTAACCCATGGGTATAGGGTATAAACATAAAATGCGATTTTTTTTAGTTAATACTCAATTGCTTTCACATGATTTTGTCTGTTCTCAAAATGTATACATAGATTTCTTTTATTTTTACATAATTTTCTTTAAAAATGTGCAGGATAATTTTGGAATATTACAAACTGTGTATCATCTTGCGTTTTCAATTTTTCGCATTATTGCCCGAAATCTCATAAACCTTTCCATAGACAATTTTTATTCATATGTACAAATTCTGCGGGTAATTTCCAATAATACAAAAATATTGCAATTTACTGCGCAAACTTTTTTTCTCATTTTGTTGTGTTGTGTAACTGGAACCATGTACATTCTTAATCAATTCCAGCAGAAATAGCTAGCCGTGGCGAGTTTCAACAAAATCTTATTAATAACGGTTTATGGTGGCACGATCGTCAATGGCTTCAAAATCCAAAATCGAATTGGCCTGATTGCATGCAAAATAATGATATAACAACAGGACTTGAAATGAAGCCTATTAAAATATTTTGTTTAATTTTTTCCAAAAATTTGATGATATTATTGAACGTTTTTCTGAGTTTTCACGAGCTATCCGAGTGATATCATATATACTTATTTCGATTATTTTTATTCATTCATCCAAGCCATCGTTAAATTTTTTCAGCTAATATTACTCTAATAACGAACAAAGAAGTTAAAACCCGTGTAATTACAATATTTCAAAACGTTTTTTATCCAGATGAGTATCATAATTTATCTCAAAAAGAACCAAGCAAAAAGTAAGACCTCAACTAATGAGTTCGCTGCCACCTGAGCGAGCAATTCCATCTCGTCCATTCACACATACAGGGTTAGACTTCCCTGAACCCTATTAAGAAATATATTAAAAACTACACGGGAAGAGCTTGCCTAATAACGAAGGTCTATGTGTGCGTCTTTGTATGCTTTTCCACGATGACTATTAATTTAGAGGTGACATCCAGTCTTTCCACTCCTGTATTTTTAGCCGCTTTTAATAGATTTGTTTTCAGGCGTGGCTGTCCTCTACACTTGTATAGCAATAATGGAACTACTTTCGTAGGGGCATCAAGAACAAGAATTTCTTTCAGCATCGCGCTCCTCTCTCACAGCATCGTTTAGTCATCAAAAATTGACATGGCATTTCATTCCTCCTGGTGTTCTCCACATGGGTGGTTTGTGGGAGGCCGGTGTCAAAAGCTTTAAAATTATTTTTTGTAAAATAGCTGGATATTTTAAATATACTTTCGAAGAGCTTTCAACATTAGTATTCAAAATTAAAGCGTGTCTTAATTCTCGACCCATTTCTCCTATGAATACCCATGCGATAATTCATCCTTAACCCCAGGACACTTTTTTATTAGAAACCCAATCATAGCTCCTTTAGAACCAACGATAAATGAACAACCAGTTTCCATTATAAATCGCTAGCAGAAAATCACTGCACTTCATCAACACTTGTTCACGTCGGAAAAACTGATATTTAAAGTAGAGTAGTAAAAATATATACGGGTTCCGATAACCGCGTTCTAGTCGCAGATGTGTTAACCCAACGGGGCACCATTACGAGACCTATTTTAAAACTTGTAGTTCTTCCAGCAACTTATTTTTACAGTTCATCATGCCAAATCACAAGCACCAGAAATTCCAACAAAAACTGTCAGTCACCAAGTCGAAATCATTTAAATATCGATTGTGTCATCGATTTTTCTAAATTTTTTGTTCTAAATTCCTGTCTATGAACATAGAAGTCAGTCTACGTGCTCTACTTATGCACAAATACTGCTCAAATTTCCTTGCACACAACCATTCGGATGGTTCATGCTTCAGTGTAAAGTTTCAGAATTTGATTTTAGCTGATCCTGAATTTCATAAACCTGCATCGATTTCAATCGAATTAGGTGCAGACGCTTATCCGGCGCGACACTCTTCGTCATACCACTTGTTCCGTAGTGGGCGTTGGAATCCAAGCACCTCTTCGGCAGCCGTACGCATTGAGCGGGAGACGTGTGTCCACTGCGCGCATATATCATCGAGGGGGGGAGTGCCTTGAGCGGCATAGGCTTGTTCGGTCTGTTGTGTGTGCAGCTTACTGACGTCTAGCTTTCTTTGCGTGGGTTTCCGTTAGTTTTTCGCAGCGCATAAGCGTGTGCGAACCTTGGCTGCTACAAGGAAGTGATCCGAGTCGATGTTGGCATTTCGGATCGAGGGTACATCCATCACACTAGAAGCGTGCCTTCCGTCAATCACAACATGATCAATTTGGTTGCGCGTGTTCTGATCGGGTGACCGCCACGTGGCCTTGTGAAGATTGAGATGCTTGAATCTAGTACCACTAATTGCCATGTTTCGTGCTGCGGCGAAGTCGATCAGCCTCATTCCATTGTCGGAGGTGTTGTCGTGGAGGCTGAATTGTCCAACCGTTGAACCAAAGATACCCTCATGGCCCACCTTGGCATTAAAGTCGCCAATCACAATTTTGATGTCGTGACGGGAGCAGCGCTCATAGAAAGTCTCTTTAGTTTCATCGACCTTCTCATTCGTCGGAGCGTGTGCACAAATTAGGCTGATATAGAAGTATTTAGCCTTGATGAGGATTGTTGCTAGTCGTTCGTTCACGGGTGTGAACATAGAGACAAGGTGGCGGAGTCTCTTGCCGACTACAAATCCACAACCCAATTCATGCCTCTCCGCATCGCAGCTGTAGTAAATGTCACAGGATGCCTGTTTAGAGCAGCCCTGTCCTGTCCATCGTATTTCCTGGATGTCGGTGATGTCACCCTTGTATCTTTCGAGGACATCAACGAGCTGGATAGTGGCACCTTCCCCATAAAGGGTTCGGACATTCCAGGTGCATATCCGTAAATCATGGTCCTTTATACGTTTGCGTAGGTTGTCATCGTGTTTTCGGGTCGATATCCGAGGCATTTTTTCTGTTTTCGTTGAATCAGATTTTTTATATGGCGGGTCACAAGCCCAACGCACAACCCCCATTTTGGAGGGCCAATATTCCTGTCTCATTTGTCCCCGACCAGACCTCCCATCGGGGTTGAAACCCGATCTTCAGCTGGTTGCTCGAGTTAAATAGTTCACCAACGCGAAGGTGAGACTATGAATTGTGTAGGAAAGGCTATGGCAACTAACAGAAGTCGGTTACTGGCTTGCGTGTGCACCATTCTGAACCCTAGCTCAGTATCTCTTATACCAAGAACCGCTCCGAACTTCTGTTAACAATAACTTGTTAACAGTCCGATATTTTTTACACTCTATGTTCATGTACTCAAAATTAATAACCGTTCTGAACTTCTGTTAACAATAACTTGTTAACATTCAGATCTTTCAACTCACAATTAACAACATATCTGAACTTCTGTTAACAGTACCGTGTTCTGATCCGATCTTCTGTTCTCTCTCTCGGTTAATATACACTTTATTAACAGTTGCTTTGAAAGCATCTGTCATTATTGTTATTTTACATGCATTAATATATAATTAGGATTAGGCTAGTACATTTGTTGCAAGACTCTCACATATACCTCTCTTGTACTTTACTTAATAAGTAATCTAATTACGGAGCGAAGAGTTGATCATTCAACTGAATTTGCAACAACAGTGTAAAACAGGTTATGCTTCGATAAATTATGTTTCACTGAGTATTAAAATTGAGAAATAGCAAATAGAGGAAACTTTTACAATTTATCAAAATAAATTGAACTAAACCAATGATTCTATAATCCATTTCCATAAATTTAAGTTGCATTGATTATTATTATTTAAAATTCAAAACATATTGATATATTTTAAATTAAAAATATACATTCTTTATAAATAATAAAAAAAAAAATTAAAAATTATATGCTTTTTGCTCTTGTCGTTTTATGGGGGAACGTTCATTGCATACGTACGTTGCTTGGCTACGCTCGTCGAATACGCACAAACTATTTCTTCTACATCTGCAATGCATCCTTCAAGAATATCCGATGGCCAGATATGTTCTAGTTTTCGCTTACCTCCGTGTGACATGGATATTTTTAGTGGCGATTATATATCCTGGCCAACGTTCCGTGACATGTTTACGGCAGTCTACATGGGCAACCCTATGTTGAGTTCTGTCGACAAATTATTCCATTTAAACCAAAAGACACGAGGCGAGGCTCGTTATCTTTTATAACGGCTCATTTAAATAACGACGGTTTTCTATGGCATGGAAAAATGTAACCGATCGTTTTAAAAATCAACGTATTCTCGTTAACAGCCAACTTCGAATACTTTTCAATCTCTTATCCGTTCAACTGAATCAAGTTCAGCAATTAAAAAACTCCAAGGAGATATTAATAGTTGCATTTCTGTTCTTCCATTATATAAAATAAATATCGATAGTTGGGATCCTATCTTTATTTTTCTATGTTCTAGTCGGCTTTCTGATGCCATATTAGCTCTGTGGGAGCAGTCGCTCAGTAACAAAACTGAAATTCCAAAGTGAAGTGATTTAGATTCATTTTTAACTAGTAGATACCAGGCACTTGACTCGGTATTTGATATAAAATTTTCATATAATACTAGACCTCCATTCAAAAATTGTCCTCGACTTCAACATCAAACATTTAAAGTCATCTAAAGAAAATAATCACATATTCTACCAATGTATCTTCTCTTTCATGCCAATTATGTCCTAATGAAAAACACAACATTCGTCAATGTTCACGATGTTTGACAATGAGTATAAGTGATCGATTTTCATTCGTTAAAAATATGCTTTGTGCCTTAACTGTTTTGCTGGCACACATTCAATTAAAGATTGCAAAAGTAAGCACAATTGTTTTAAATGCTAAGCGTGATAATACGCGAATTTCCTGCTAATATGTCACCGATGTTCAACATCAAATAATAGTTCACGTCCTACTTCTACTACCAATTCGGCTGTGAATCGTCCACATGCCACAACTATACCGTCCACTGAAGTTATTCCTATAGAAAATAACCAATCGTGCTTTGCAAAAAAATTTCAAAATGTTATTTTAGTCACAGCTATTGTTCAAATAGGTTATCTTGGAGTGACTTATTCTGCGCGTGCTCTAATAGATTCAGATTCTGAAGTGTCTTTCATTACCGAGAGATTGTTCAGGTTGCTTAAGTTATCATTTAGCGCGACTTCTGCGATAATGTCTGGCCTGAATAATGCAATCACTGCTATTGTTCAAAAATTATGTTAATTTATCCTGTCATCTCCGATTGATGCAAATATTTCAATAGAAACCACGGCACTTGTTGTTCCACAACTAACAGGAAATCTTCCTTATGGTACCTTAGATCCATCTCTGCTATCCAACATTCCGAATGTGCAATTAGCAGACACGGAATTTTACAAAAGTTTTCACGTCCTATTCCCATATTGGATGCTATTCGATGAAACATTTGCTGTTCTTTACTGGCTCAGGAAACAATTTTTGAATGGATCCTTACGGGCTCTGTTTCCAACAATTCTATTGCATCATTTTCCACATGTATTTTCTTATTCAAAGAAATATCTCTTGACAAAGAGATTTCACGTTTTTGGGAGTTGGAAGATCTGCCACAAAGACTTTTTATGTCAGTATCCGATCGTTTTTGCGAAGAAAATTTTGTGAAAACTAGAAACGAGGATAGTAGATATATCGTTACACTTCCTTTGAAAAAATTATTTTCAGAAAAAATGAAGCAAGATTGTGTAAAAGACCTGACTTCAATATTGATTATGATAATGTGTAAGATGGCGCCAGGAAAAACAATATCATTGCCTTATGTGATGCTGTTCTCTTGTCTGATTTAGTTGATTCTCTTTTGCCACAAATTGATATCAATACGTACGATAAATATTTTTAGACTGATTCAACAATCATGCTACCCTGGCTTTGAAGACTTCCATGTCAGTGGACGACTTTCGTAGCTAATCGCGTTTCAAAAATCGTCCATAATGATGGCGTTAATAACACTACACAACAGCCATTCTGCGCAGCAGTCAAGGTTATTTTTGTATTATGTAAAATGACGCTCTGATTCCATATAATGATAACTTTTAAACCGAGCCTTCATAAACGTGCTCTCAAATATTTGTAAATATCAGACGTTCTAAATAAAACATATGATCATGTGTTATATCGAATGAACGGTAATTGAATATCCAATAAACATTTCTCAGAACATATTTAAAATGGTTCATTAGTTTAAGATAATTTTACAAAAGTTTTCACGTCCTATTCCCATATTGGATGCTATTCGATGAAACATTTGCTGTTCTTTACTGGCTCAGGAAACAATTTTTGGATGGATCCTTACGGGCTCTGTTTCCAACAATTCTATTGCTTCATTTTCCACATGTATTTTCTTATTCAAAGAAATATCTCTTGACAAAGAGATTTCACGTTTTTGGGAGTTAGAAGATCTGCCACAAACACTTTTTATGTCAGTATCCGATCGTTTTTGCGAAGAAAATTTTGTGAAAACTAGAAACGAGGATAGTAGATATATCGTTACACTTCCTTTGAAAAAATTATTTTCAGAAAAAATGAAGCAAGATTGTGTAAAAGACCTGACTTCAATATTGATTATGATAATGTGTAAGATGGCGCCAGGAAAAACAATATCATTGCCAAGACTAGACTTATGTGATGCTGTTCTCTTGTCTGATTTAGTTGATTCTCTTTTGCCACAAATTGATATCAATACGTACGATAAATATTTTTAGACTGATTCAACAATCATGCTACCCTGGCTTTGAAGACTTCCATGTCAGTGGACGACTTTCGTATCTAATCGCGTTTCAAAAATCGTCCATAATAATGGCGTTAATAACACTACACAACAGCCATTCTGCGCAGCAGTCAAGCTTATTTTTGTATTATGTAAAATGACGCTCTGATTCCATATAATGATAACTTTTAAACCGAGCCTTCATAAAGGTGCTCTCAAATATTTGTAAATATCAGACGTTCTAAATAAAACATATGATCATGTGTTATATCGAATGAACGGTAATTGAATATCCAATAAACATTTCTCAGAACATATTTTAAATGGTTCATTAGTTTAAGAGAACTCGATAGGAGAACTTGAAAAAAAATCGAGAAAGTAGATCCCAGTCTGCCATGTCTCGGAGGCTTTCGATGCCTCGAATTTTTATCGAATAACTTTGAGAAAAAAGTTCGAACACGTTGCTTTATAGATTCTAATTTTTGTAATTTCTCGTACATTCAAATTCATTGACAAGATACGATATATAAACATTTATCACATCGATATCGTAATATTTTTTGAAGCAATATCGAAAATTGATAATTTTTTGTCATCGATATCGATCCGATTTCAAAAAAAATATCGTACCGAGAAAACTCCGAGAAAACTCCGACAAAACGCATCGATATCTACCTACCATGTTGCTCCAATTTGACGCTCGATATCGGTACGAGAAAGTGTCCGATACCGTGTGATTTCTCCTTTTTTTCGCATTGATCTCGTAACGATTTCAAAACGAATGGCATACTGGGATGATACACAAATTTTAATATTTTAAATTAGTTCACACTTTTTCGAAGAAATTGAGCTATCAATGACAAAAATATATGGGTAACATTTGGGGATAAAAAAAGTTATGTGAAAGCAATTTAATTGAGTGCTATACAAATAGGCATAAAAATAAAAATGTGTAATTAATTTTAAATTTTATAACTTTATCTTTAATACTTAACGAGATATGTGATCCTAAAAAGTAAACCCATATCTCGTAGTGGATGTAGTAGATTACGTTGACTAATTCGACTCATTTTCGAACTTTGAACTATTCTACAAAAATATATTGAAAATAAATTTCACATCATACGGAATAGCAGTTTTAAAGTTATCGTGTATAGGCGGACAGACAGATGGTCATACCTAAATCGACTCGGAAAGTAATGTTGATCAAGAAAATATATACTTTTTCATACCAGTCACGCTTACTACTATCCTCACATACATTTTATAACATGTAACCCATGGGTATAGGGTATAAACATAAAATGCGATTTTTTTTAGTTAATACTCAATTGCTTTCACATGATTTTGTCTGTTCTCAAAATGTATACATAGATTTCTTTTATTTTTACATAATTTTCTTTAAAAATGTGCAGGATAATTTTGGAATATTACAAACTGTGTATCATCTTGCGTTTTCAATTTTTCGCATTATTGCCCGAAATCTCATAAACCTTTCCATAGACAATTTTTATTCATATGTACAAATTCTGCGGGTAATTTCCAATAATACAAAAATATTGCAATTTACTGCGCAAACTTTTTTTCTCATTTTGTTGTGTTGTGTAACTGGAACCATGTACATTCTTAATCAATTCCAGCAGAAATAGCTAGCCGTGGCGAGTTTCAACAAAATCTTATTAATAACGGTTTATGGTGGCACGATCGTCAATGGCTTCAAAATCCAAAATCGAATTGGCCTGATTGCATGCAAAATAATGATATAACAACAGGACTTGAAATGAAGCCTATTAAAATATTTTGTTTAATTTTTTCCAAAAATTTGATGATATTATTGAACGTTTTTCTGAGTTTTCACGAGCTATCCGAGTGATATCATATATACTTATTTCGATTATTTTTATTCATTCATCCAAGCCATCATTAAATTTTTTCAGCTAATATTACTCTAATAACGAACAAAGAAGTTAAGACCCGTGTAATTACAATATTTCAAAACGTTTTTTATCCAGATGAGTATCATAATTTATCTCAAAAAGAACCAAGCAAAAAGTAAGACCTCAACTAATGAGTTCGCTGCCACCTGAGCGAGCAATTCCATCTCGTCCATTCACACATACAGGGTTAGACTTCCCTGAACCCTATTAAGAAATATATGAAAAACTACACGGGAAGAGCTTGCCTAATAACGAAGGTCTATGTGTGCGTCTTTGTATGCTTTTCCACGATGACTATTAATTTAGAGGTGACATCCAGTCTTTCCACTCCTGTATTTTTAGCCGCTTTTAATAGATTTGTTTTCAGGCGTGGCTGTCCTCTACACTTGTATAGCAATAATGGAACTACTTTCGTAGGGGCATCAAGAACAAGAATTTCTTTCAGCATCGCGCTCCTCTCTCACAGCATCGTTTAGTCATGAAAAATTGACATGGCATTTCATTCCTCCTGGTGTTCTCCACATGGGTGGTTTGTGGGAGGCCGGTGTCAAAAGCTTTAAAATTATTTTTTGTAAAATAGCTGGATATTTTAAATATACTTTCGAAGAGCTTTCAACATTAGTATTCAAAATTAAAGCGTGTCTTAATTCTCGACCCATTTCTCCTATGAATACCCATGCGATAATTCATCCTTAACCCCAGGACACTTTTTTATTAGAAACCCAATCATAGCTCCTTTAGAACCAACGATAAATGAACAACCAGTTTCCATTATAAATCGCTAGCAGAAAATCACTGCACTTCATCAACACTTGTTCACGTCGGAAAAACTGATATTTAAAGTAGAGTAGTAAAAATTTATACGGGTTCCGATAACCGCGTTCTAGTCGCAGATGTGTTAACCCAACGGGGCACCATTACGAGACCTATTTTAAAACTTGTAGTTCTTCCAGCAACTTATTTTTACAGTTCATCATGCCAAATCACAAGCACCAGAAATTCCAACAAAAACTGTCAGTCACCAAGTCGAAATCATTTAAATATCGATTGTGTCATCGATTTTTCTAAATTTTTTGTTCTAAATTCCTGTCTATGAACATAGAAGTCAGTCTACGTGCTCTACTTATGCACAAATACTGCTCAAATTTCCTTGCACACAACCATTCGGATGGTTCATGCTTCAGTGTAAAGTTTCAGAATTTGATTTTAGCTGATCCTGAATTTCATAAACCTGCATCGATTTCAATCGAATTAGGTGCAGACGCTTATCCGGCGCGACACTCTTCGTCATACCACTTGTTCCGTAGTGGGCGTTGGAATCCAAGCACCTCTTCGGCAGCCGTACGCATTGAGCGGGAGACGTGTGTCCACTGCGCGCATATATCATCGAGGGGGGGAGTGCCTTGAGCGGCATAGGCTTGTTCGGTCTGTTGTGTGTGCAGCTTACTGACGTCTAGCTTTCTTTGCGTGGGTTTCCGTTAGTTTTTCGCAGCGCATAAGCGTGTGCGAACCTTGGCTGCTACAAGGAAGTGATCCGAGTCGATGTTGGCATTTCGGATCGAGGGTACATCCATCACACTAGAAGCGTGCCTTCCGTCAATCACAACATGATCAATTTGGTTGCGCGTGTTTTGGTCTTGTGAATATTGAGATGTTTGATATCATCCAGCTGGATAGTGGCACCTTCCCTATAAAGAGTTCGTACATTCCAGGGACATATCCGTAAACATAGTCCTTTATACGTTTGCGTAGGTTGTCATCGTGTTTTCGGGTCGGGATCCGAGTCATTTTTTCTGTTTTCGTTGAATCAGCTTTTTTATATGACGGGTCACAAGCCCAACGCAAACCACCATTTTGGAGGGCCAATATCCCTGTCTCGTTTGTCCCCGACCAGACCTCCCACCGGGCTTGAAATCCGATCTTCAGCTGGTTTCTCGGGTTAACGGGGTTCACCAACGCGAAGGTGAGACTAGGAATTGTGTAGGAGAGGCTATGGCAACTAACAGAAGTCGGTTACTGGCTTGCACGTGGACTACACCATTCTTAACCCCAACTTAATGAGTTAAAATAATTCTGTGATTTGTATAATCTTTATACTCCTTGAATGGAATATTTTCTAAGGTCATAATATATTGTGCCCTGCCCAGAAGTACTTATTTTACAGGAAGCATCTATCAATGTGTAATCTAAAGAACCACACAAAATATTTTTTTTTACTACAAGGAATTTCACAACGAGACACTGCTTACAAAGTAAGCACCTCGCCTCTTTAGCACGACAATAATTAGAAAAGTGACGAGTACGACCACAATTCGTACATTGTTTTATAAACGGCACAAAAAAAGTACATTGCACCAACCAATTTGAATAGAGTTGGGAATAGGGTCCCCTTTAAAACTATTTTCCACATTAACTTACTCATTGTTCACTTTCCTTTTAAACCTTTGAACGGAACACAAAGAAAATAGAGAGTCACAGTTATTTAAAATAAAATGTTCACTATATATTTCAGGGCACATGTCGAACAACTCTAAACTTTTGCACAAAAGTTTGCGGGGTATAAGCTTTGCATTTTTAGCAGAATCAAAAATAAACAGCAGTCGTCACCAGCTTACGCATACCCTCAAGCACTAACTTACTTATTTGGCCATTACAACCCATGATGGGTTTCGGCCGCAGCTATTATACCTTGCCAGTCGCTTCTGCATTGCGCGCGCTGGTGCCAGTTTTTGCACTCGTAAGTGTTGTCAGGTTGTCGCACTTAGTCGCTCCATCGGAGATTCGGACGGCCTCTCCTACGTTGACCACCACTGGGTACAGAATTGAACACCTTTTTTGCCGGAGCGCTTTCATTCATAATGCGCCTGACTATGTCAATGTTGGCGTAGGGTTCATACAACTCGTCGTTCCATCTGATTGTCAATAGTGACGTATTGTCCAAGACGACGAGACTCTTTAGTAGTTCTTTAGGTAGTTCACCGTAAGACCCATTCGAAGCGATTCCATCTCTAAACTAGAGAATGCTGCACTGACTGCTCGTACGCTCTGCCCAATGATGTCGATATCATCAGCGTACCCGAGCAGCATGGAACTCATGTTGAAGATAGTGCCATTGTGATGAAGTTGTTCAGCTCTTACAATCTTCTCCATTATTAGGTTAAAGAAGTCACACATAGGAAATCGTCTTGTCTGAAACCTCGTTCGGTATCAAACGTATCGGGGAGGTTGTTCCCAATTCTCACTGCGCAACGTCTATCGCTCAGGGTCATCCTGCAAAGCCTTATAAGTTTCGCAGGTATACCGAACTCAGACATGGTTGCGTATAGACGACTCCTTATCGGACTATCGAAGGTAGCTTTGTAGTCGACGAGAAGGTGGTGGGTGTCGATCTGCCTCTCTTTGGTCTTTTCCAGGATTTAGCGCAATGTGAAACTCTGGTTATGGTGGACATTCTAGGTCTGAAGCCCCACTGATAAGGTTCAATCAGTCTGTTGACAATAGGCCTTATACGCCAATGGGCCTTTGACAACCTTATACGCGATATTGAGGAGACTTATTCCACGGTAGTTGGCGCGTATCGTGGGATCCCCTTTCATAAGGATTGGGCAGAGTATACTGAGATTTAATTCGCTGGGCATGCTTTCTTTTGACCGAATTCTGCTGATGAGCTGGTGCATGCTCGTTATGAGCTCATCGCCTCCGATCTTAAGCAACTCAGCAGGCAGACCATCTGCGGCTTTGTTGTTTTTCAGTCTGTTGATGGCTGTGCAGACCTCATTACGGTCAGGCGGCGGTATGTCTACGCCGTCGTCAGCAACAGTGTTTGGCAAGCTGTTTTCTCCATTGGTGGGGTAGTTGTCGTCATCGCCTGCTAGACGATGAGAGAAGTGATCTCTCCATAATCTCAATGTACCCTGGACATCAGTTACTAGATTCCCGTCATCGTCCTGACAGAAATAGGGTCCGGTCTTTAAACCTCTGTTAAAGTGTCTTTTCTTCTGAAATAATGTTCGAGCCTCGTTCCTGTCGCCATGCATCTCTTTTCTTGCGCCTGAAAAGATGTTTCTTTTCCCTCCTCTTCTCTCTGTATCGCTCCTTCGCGGCTCGCGTAACTACGGACTGCAGGGAAGCACTATATGCACCGTCTTTCTGTGCAGTGACTGCACGACACTCTTCATCGTACCACATGTTCCGTAGGGGGCGGAACATGTGGCAGCCGTACGCATTGAGCGGAAGACGTGTTTCCACTGTGCGCATATATCATCGAGAGGGGGAGTGCCTTGAGCAAGCAGGTGTGAAAGTCGAGCGGCATAGACTTGTTCGGTCTGTTGTGTGTGCGGCTTGCTGACATCTGGCTTCCTTTGTGTGGGTTTCCGTGCTTTTTTCGCAGCGCATAGGCCTGTGCGAACCTTGGTTGCCACAAGAAAGTGATCCGAGTCGATGTTGGCATTTCGGATCGAACGTATTTTTATCACACTAGAAGCGTGTCTTCCGTCAATCTCAACGTGATCAATTTGGTTGCACTAATATTGAGATGCTTGAATCTTGTTTGTTTCCTGCTGCGTCGAAGTCGATCAGCCTTATTCCATTCCATTGTTTTCGTGGAGGCTGAATTGTAAAATTGTTGGATCAAAGATATCCTCATGGCCCATCTTGGCATTGAAGTCGCCAATCACGATGTTGATGTCGTGTCGGGGGCAGCGCTCATAGGCTTCGTTTAGGCTTCGTTGTTACTTATGAAAAAACACTGAACATTTTTTTTTTTTTAAATGGACGCAAAATAGGATGAAAACAAATTAATAAATTAAGCCCAGATCAACACAACCACTATATCAGAAAGAAGAAACAGGAATGAAGCGTTGCATAGAAAAATGTTTTCTATGAAAAATATGTTGACAGTAACAGGGATTGAACCAGGGAACTTTCGTACCAGAGACTTTTTGACTCTTGGTCCAACGCACAAATAATATACACTAAGAAAACAGAATGTTTATGAGAGTGTTGCTGCAACTAAAATACTACTCGCTTTAACAATTCCAATATGCAGGAAATACAAATAAATTTGCAGCAAAATTTTAAATAATTTGAAAACATCACATATTTTTATTTGTGAGATGTTTAAGGAAGGCTGATCAGGATAGCAACGTCGAATAGCGTCACGTTTTAAATCAGTCACTGATGTAAACAGCCTGATCAGACAATGATCGCACCCTGAACTAAAATTTTGCTCCGCTTTTTCAGTAAAGCGGATTCTGTGACTTATTTGTAAGCGAATAAGGACTGAAATAGGTCACATATCGGAGCTTGTGGTTACTTGGGTTTTGTGTGTTTTGGTTTTTTCCCATTGCTTTTTCTTTGTAGCGTGAGAGTTTGTGTTTGCAAAGAAAAACGTTACCCTGCAAGATAGTGTTGGTGTTTTCTTGACATACGGTATGTGCATCGTAAAGTTTTTTCTTTTTTATTTTTGTTACATGTATGTATATGTACATTTTATAATGGCCTTTTTTTACAAGTTAACTAACGCTCAGGAGATGCCCCCTATTCGTGCTATGCATAGTGTTGATCGTAAGAAAGGATTATAGGTAAGAGGAAGGAGGAAAGATGGAGTAGTGTCGGTGAATGTTTGTTTCGAATTTGCCAATATCAAAAATGTCGGGAAAAACAGACGCAGGGAGACTGTTCCACAAACGAATCGTGCGACTGAAGAACGAATTATCTCGGTAATGCGTGGTTCTATTGGGAGCCGAGTAAACTACGATGGCGTGGGCTTGGTTCGATGCCCGAGTAGAACGAGAGAACACACGACCTGGTGGAAGCAGGCCATGTATTTCTCTCGAACACTTACCATTGTAATACCTATGAAACAGGCTTACACACCCAACGGTCCTTCGATGCTCAAGAGAACCAATAGACGATGAAATATTTTCATCCTCTATTAAATATATTGGACAAAACATGTTGAAAATAAAATTTCGCGAGCATTGAATGCCTTCTGGCAATGCAGAGGAATTTTTGGGAAGACATGGGGACTATCGCCGAGCAAAACCTTATGGATTTACACGGCAATGATAAGACCGATGATATCATATGCATCGGTAGTCTGGTGGAACAAGCTGTCGCGAAAATGCGTGACAACTAGTCTTGCCAAGATTCAGAGAACCGTGTGTCTGGGTGTTACGGGTGCCTTTCCCACTACACCTGGTCCAGCACTGAATGCAATCTTAAACCTACCACCACTTGACATCTTCATCAGAGGCGAAGCCATGAAAGGCTGCTGGAGACTAAAACGAGGTGGTTTCTGGTTTAATGTTCCCTGGAATATCTCTGACATTGCACTTGACACTCCATTAGACACCTGTCTACTGGAGATGCCCTCTGATGCAATGATAACAGAAATATTACCAAGACGAAATTTTGAGGTCTGCCAACCTGACATTCAAGACTGGCTAACGCCTGACTGTGAGCCAGGTAGAGGGTCACACCGCATTTTCACAGACGGCTCCAGAACCGATCAGGGATCTGGTGCTGGAGTGTTTGTGGAACCGGATGACCGCAGACTTCACTTCGCCTTAGGCGACAATGCCTCGGTATTTCAAGCCGAAGTCTATGCTATACTTATGGCTATGGACTACATTGCGGATAATAGATGGCAGAACAGGGCTATATCAGTTTGCAGCGATAGTCAGGCTGCTCTTATGGCTTTGAACAACCAGGTCATCACATCCAAAATTGTACATCAATGCAGATCACGTCTCAATTGTGTTGGTAAATACAATACACTGAAACTGATTTGGGTGCCGGGCCATAAAGGAGTTTCGGGCAATGAAACATCTGACGAACTAGCACGTGCTGGATCTGAGGATAATCCATTTGGACCAGAACCTGTGCTTGGACTACCTGCATCTACGGGAAAATTCGTCATCAGCTCTTGGGTCGCCTCCGCACACAAGAGCAGATGGCTGAATGAGACGAAATGCAGATTCTCCAAGCTCATGACACCGACGATAACCAAAAGATCGGCCTCGTTTCTACTTTCCTTAAGTAGAAAGGAGTGCAGAAAACTGACGGGACTTCTAACGGGACACAACGCATGTGAAAAACACATGAACGCAATCGCCCTGGCCGAAAGCGCCTTATGTTCTGCCTGCTACGAAGAAACTGGCACCACAGAGCACTATCTCTGTGTCTGTCCAGCATTTTCTAGAATTAGAAGGCAGATCTTTGGCACAGACGTGATGAGAGAGGATCAGCTTCACTCTCTATCACACAATAGCCTTCTTAGATTCAATAATGAATCTAAGAAGTATCATTAAAAACCAGGGAACTGGGTCACAGCACAATGGATATAACCCTGTCTGCGTGCAGTGGCTCTATTTTTTATCCCACATTAAAAAAAAAATATATATATCGCACGTTGTTGAATCCGGTCCAGGAACTTCAAGGAGGATTTGAAGCCCCTGCCCAAAGTATGTCTTAAAAAAACCGGGGCACTTGGCCACTTCTTTCGACACATCACATATGTGATCATTCCAACGGAGATCACATTGAATTGATATGTCCAGAACGTCAAGAGCAGCTGACTCTGCAATACAAACAGAGCCCATATTAAGGGGAGGGAGGGTTGAATCCATTCTTTTGTGAGATAACAGACAACATTGGGTCTTGCTTGCATTAAACTCTATTTGCAAGACCCCACTTGGAGATTGTTTTAAGGTCATTATTGAACGTGTCATTCATAGTGCGTCTTTTACGAGTATGAATGACAAATGTTGCTATCATCTGCAAAGGAATGGATTGGGTTCTGGGTCAATGACAAAAGGTCATTGATAAATACCAGAAATAGGGATAGGGATAGGAAGGAACCCTGCGGAACTCCAGAATTGATGAAAAAGCTCAACATAACAACCCTCCATAGACCCGAGTGGCTCAACCAAGTGGCGTTGTGCACATTAAAATCGCCGGCAACAACAATTTCACTGCCTGGAAATTGCTCCAATATATTTGAGATCGAATCAGATAAGGCATCCAGTTTATTACAGGTGGAAACCTTATCTAGATTCGGACTCCTATAAAGAAAGCACAAGTGCATGGTGTGTGTTTTAATTTAACCCAAATATTATTAAATTCGCTATCTGACACACTATGTTGTTGCTGCAGTTGATACGCAACGTCACTCTGCCCCTTTGGGCAGAGAATAATGGCAATATGTGATAACTAGGTATATGAAAATCCAGTGGATCTGCATCTCATCAACCTGGGTCTCACCTAGTGCATTTATATGTGGCCTGTGGATGGACACATACGCATATACCGAAAAAAAAAATTCGCCCTCAGCCCACGAATGTTGGAAAAATCTATACGAAAGTTTTACGACATTTGTGCCACTGTGCAAATTCAAAACATAAAAAACATACTCTCAGTGTGCGGCAGATGAAACAAACAGTTGAGAGCGCAAGCTAAGCCGTGGTGAGTGTTATGCCTTACCACGACACAGATTACGCACTTAGTGCAGCCTCAGTTGCGCACGCTAGTAGCTTGGAGTAGGAAAGGGGAGGGACAGAATAAGAAAAAAAAAGTATAGTATGCAGTTGCGGCAAAGAGCATAAAAAATCCCCTTGCTTTGGCAATTGCAAAACGAAGCGGCAGTGCGTGGGTGAAACTGATTTTTTTTTATTATACCCTACTCCTATGAGCAGGGTATATATAACATTGTGCAGATATTGTAACGCCCCTTAGGAGGCGTGTCCGGTATGGAAAAGTATATATATTCTTGATCAGCATCACCACCCGAGTTCGTTTAGCCATGTCCGTATGTCTGTCCGTCTGTCTTGCTGTCCGTATACACGATAACTTGAGAAAACTGATCAGAATGCGATGAAATTTCGTTTCAATATGTTTTAGCCAAAAATAAGTTTTGTGTAAATGTAATGAGCCAAATCGGTCAACGGACACGCCCACCTCCCATACGAATCACTTTTACAAAATTATTCAGGAACCAATAAACCGAAAAGTAATCAAGGTATAGTTATAAAATTTAAAACGTATAAAATTTAAAACGTGTGTTCCAAAAATGTCCGTGAGCCGCTCACTTTTTTTTTTACTATATTCCGCTTTTTCATAGTGGACATTTTACTCGCAAATTATTGAAAACAAATCTATGAAATCTCCACATATGTTTCAAAAGTGGGCGTGATTCGCCCACATTTATTTTTCAGCATTTTATTATTATTTTTTTTTTTACATTTATATCGATTTTTTAAATTATGTGGATATACGACGTAAATTTCTAATATGTAAATAATATTCTGATATGTAAATAACATTAAATTTCCCATATTAATATCGCCACCAAGGTGTAGGTTATTCCATAGTCGTGCCCGACCGACTATAAAAGTCTGTCCCATGTTACCGAACTTACCCATGTGATCTAAATTTCCCAACTCGTTTTTATTTATTTTTGTTCTATTTTTTTTTGTGTTGCGAAAGTGTGAGTTATTATTTTTCTGTTTTTATTGTTTTTAATATTGACGGCACTAGACGACACTAAGCACTACTTTTTTAACAAAACTAAGAAAATAAGAAAATTATAAATATAAGAGGTCGGCGCGACATGTCCGTCCCCCATTATTGCCCAGACGCTACTGATTCATTCATATTTTTATATTCATGTGTTTGTAAATTTTTTTTTTTTGAAGACATTGAAAATATGGTTTTCTAGCTGGATCCGTGCACTACTCGTGCCCGTAAAATTCTTCCCGTTAGATTTCTTCCCCCGTATAATTAATTCTTCTCCGTAGTGTTTTTCCAGTAGAAGTTTTAATGTGGCGAGTTTTAGTGTGATGAATTTAGTGTGGTAAGTTTTATTGTGGTGAGTTTAGGTGTGGTGAGTTTATGTGTGGTTAGTTTTTGTGTGGTGAGATTAAGTAAGATGAGTAACATCCAATTTTAAATTTTAGTTGAAATCGATATCGTACTATATACGTACTGAATTTTTGGGTTTTATGGATGGTGCCACTCCGCTTTCCCCTATCTAGTTTATATATGGTTTAGGATACTACATAGACTCTATAGCATAGTAATGCAAATTGTTAAAATACATTCAGTGGTTTTGCTATGAATCTGAATTATACTTCGTTCGTTTTCATAATTAATATGCAGTTTAAGATATTTGTCTACCATATTTTATTTAAAATTTAACAAGTATAATATTGCATTATTCTTGCAGCAAGACCATGAATGGTATTGAAAGAACAAGAGCAAGAACAATATCATATCGCTCATTTATTCTACAGAGTGTCGTAACTAAAAAAAATCGATTTTGCAGTAAATCCGTTCAAAGTTTTTAATTGACTCTCAACTTGCATATGAAATGTATGTGACATATGAACTGAGGTAACTGCATATTATCTTCTCAAACTGTGAGTATACAAGATATGAATATGAATTTTTGACACAAGATGAAATTTGATATAACGGATAATTCTGTATCAATAACTCAAAATTATGTAGTAAATGAGCGATATGTTCCTACACACAAAAGAAAATGTGTGTAATCTCGCTTTATAGTCGTATTTTTAAACACGCGTTTAAAATTGAAACTCTTATGATTAAATTTAAACATTGAAAATCAAATATGTAAAATTACAATGTGGAAAATAACTCTACAAATTACATTACAAGCTTTTAGTTAACTTCACTTGTTTGTCCGGTCGTTTGTTAATTAAAAATTTGAATAAAATTTAATTAAAAAATTTAATACAATTTCATTAAAAATTTGAATAAAATTTAATCAAAAATTTGAATAATATTTAATTTAAAATTTGAATAAAATTCTATTAAAAATTTGAATAAAATTTAATTAAAAATTTGAATAAAATTTAATTAAAAATTTGAATAAAATTTAATTAAAAATTTAAATAAAATTTAATTAAAAATTTGAATAAAATTTAATTAAAAATTTGAATAAAATTTAATTAAAAATTTGAATATAATTTAATTAAAAATTTGATTAAAATTTAATTAAAAATTTGAATAAATTTTAATTAAAGATATGTATAAAATTCTATTAAAAATTTGAATAAAATTTAATTAAAAATTTGAATAAAATTTAATTAAAATTTGAGTAAAATTTAATTAAAAAATTTAATTAAAAAATTGAATAAACGATTTTTCCGAATGAAAATATTTTATTCAAAAAACAGAAAATATTGAAAACATAAAACACTTTTTACAAAACTTACTTATTTCATTTTCTTATTGCATTTCTTCAGTAGACAGATATTCAATTCTGATGTCCTCCTTCTCAACTGATTCTCAACTGACTCACGCACGAAATGATGACCACATGCTTGGTGCGATTGTGAAATACTGGGTTCTTGCTTAATAGCCCAGCGCCTTGGTTGTCATAATAAATTTTTGTTGTTTGCTGTGGACCCAGAATATCTGACAGAAAACGTCGCAAGTAGATCGCTTCCTTCGTTGATTCATTTAGAGACATGTATTCTGCTTCGGTGCTCGACATTGCAACCGTACTCTGCTTGCGAGACTCCCACGTGACTGCTGCATTCGCCAATTGAAAAACGTACCCGGTGTACGATCTTCTATAGTCGATATTTACAGCCCAGTCCACGTCTGCATATCCCACAACGCGTTCTCCAGTCTTCCGGAATTCTAATCTGAGATTTTCAGTTCCTTTTAGATAGCGCAGCACTCGTTTTGCGGCTACCCAGTGTTGCTTGCAGTAATTGGTATTATACTGGCTAAGAACACTGACTGCATGAGCTATGTCAGGACGAGTTGAGACGGCCAAGTATATTAAAGATCCTACTAGATTTTGGTACGGCAATTTTTGAGCTTCCATCTTTTCCTCTTCATTCTTCGGGCACATATCCTTCGATAGCTTCTGGTTTACTTCCATAGGAGTTGCAACTGGTTTGCAGTACTCCATATTGAAACGATTTAATATGTTTCGTATGTACTTCAGTTGTGACATGGTGATTTCGTTGACATCGCGATTCTGCTTAAATTCGATTCCAAGACAAAAGTTTAGCATATCTAAGTCTTTCATCTCAAAAGATTTCGCTAATTCCGTCTTCAGTTGTTGCAACATTGCTTTGTTGTTTGATGCCACAATCAAATCGTCAACGTAGATCGTAACTATGACGATAAGCAAGGGGAAGTGCTTATAAAGATGTACACAAGGATCAGAACTCAGCGCGACTGCATGCCTATCTGCTTCAATTTTTCGTCCAACTTTCTGTACCACTGTTGCCCGACCGACTGCTTCAGTCCATAAAGTGCTTTCTGGATTAAGCAAACTTTATTACCATACTCTTCCAATTCGTCTTCGTTTAAAATTTCGGTGAGTTCGCATGATGTTCGCATATAGATTTCTTCTTTGATGTCACCGTTCAGATGTGCGCTTACGAAATCCAGCTGATGCACTTCTAGATTAAGTTTCACTGCAAGTGCCATTATCAGCCTAATCGAACTAATTCTTGCTACAGGTGCGAAAGTTTCCGTGTAGTCAATTCCAGGTTTCTGCGTAAACCCGTTCGCCACTAGTCTTGCTTTTCGCCGATCGATTGTACCATCAGCTTTGTACTTTGTGCGCAGAACCCATTTCGATTCTACCACTTTCTTGTCCTTCGGTCTTCCTGGTGCATTCGGTCTTCCTGGTGCATTTTTGCACATTAACGGTGTACAATATTCTTCTTCTTCGTTCTCGTCTACGGCATTTTCAACCAAGTTTTTATTGTTTCTTGGCTGCACTGATACTTCTGGTGATTTTCGAAAACCTTCAGCTTCTATTTCGATGTCGAAAAATTCGTTTTCGAAAAATTCCTCGCCTATGAATTCGACGAACGTATGTGATTCAAACGTACTGCTAAACGTGACGTCTCTGCTGCGAACTATTTTTCGTGTATCTGGATTCCATAGTCTATACGCCTTCGATTGTGTAGAATATCCAATGAAGATGCATTATTTCGATTTCAGATCGAACTTCCCCTTGCCTTTGGTTTTGTCAAGCACATACGCCGTAGTTCAAATTATTGGAAATAGCTGACCACTGGTGTTCTTCCTGTCCACAACTTAAATGGTATTTTGCCGAGCAAGCTTTTCGACGGACATCTGTTTCGGATGTAATTTGCAGTAGAGATAGCTTCTGCCCAAAAACTTGTAGAAAGTCCCGACTGAATCATTATACACCTGGCCATTTTTACCAGTGTACGATTAGCTGAACAATTGAAAGATGTTAAGCGAGAAATCAACAACTGCCACAAAATTTTAAAAATCATCAACTATGCAATGAACAAAAAACTTTGGTTGCTTGAAGAAGATAACAACCTGTTAAAAAGGCTCAATCGTGCTAATGTTGTCATAAATGGAATTCCTGAAACACATAATGATTTGCCTGGTTGCACTATTGATCTATGTAAATTTTATGGGATTGATGTTTCGCGCCGTGATGTGTACCAGTGCTGCTTTATTAAAACAAAAAGTCTGTATTGGTCAAATTTAATAGCAAATAGACGAGCTGATGAACAAATATTTTAAAATGCGTTTACTAAAGCTGTCTGATTTTACGAAGACTGTTATAAATTCAAGATTTCTAAATGACCACCAGCAGAAAGAAAATTTAGCCATTTTTCGAAATATACGGAAAAATAAAAAAAAATCAGAAATTTCAGTTATTGTACAACGATTATCATAAGGTCAACGTTACTTTGCCGGACGGATCAAACAAGGTTCTGAACATGCATGAATGTGTTCAATTTTTTAATGCGGTCTTCATAGATACAGTTCTCTCATGAAACTCGTATTATTTTGTATGTATGCTTATTTGGTAATTTTTTCCTTTTTCTTGCTATGCAAGAAATATGGAATTAGTTTCTTTTACCCTTTATGTCGTTTGTAACGGCATATGTATTACACATTACTATAATTGATGTTGTGTTTATGAGCATAGGGATTTAATATTCCTTTTTTTCCCTCTTTTTGATCTCATTATGAATTTTGTCGATAATAATTAATTAATTAATTCAAAAGTGAATTTGAATTGTTTTTTTGAAATTTTAAACAATAATTCAATTGTTAAATTTTAGTTTATTGTATATAACATATGTATATTATATACATATATATAATATATGTAATGATTTTTTTTAATTAACAGAGTATATTGCATCTTCGTTTCTGATGGTTCATATTGTGAATCTGCGAACTGTTGTTGGCAGCAACTATTTGCTACATACACGCTGCACAAAAAGGGCTCTCCCAAACATAATTTTGCATGCATTAACATTTCTGTTTGGAATTTTATGCAAACATAATATATAATTGACTGATAAATCATCTGTAAACATGATTGTATTCAGACTTGTAATGAGCTCTGACTTACATTATAATATCACGGAGATATTTATCACGGAAACAATTTAAATTGGTGTATGTTCTAATGGAAAAAAATAATTACTACATCTAAACAAAATAAATATTTGAACAGAAACATAAATATGTTCAAAAGAAAACATGATTTTGAACGACCTGAATATAAACATGTTTCCTGAGAAACATCAGTTGTTTCAGTTCAAAAAGTAGTATGTTTGCATAAAAACATATTTAAATATTTTTGGAAGGAAATTCTGAAATAAAATAAAATGTTGTTTTTTTTATTAAAAATCTTTAAACATACACAGTGTGAATTTATAATATATACATACACAAATTTTTAAATGCAAAAATAAATAATTGGTTTACAACTGCAAGTACAAGTGACAGCATCAATGAATTAACAATTGCACCAGCAGACGCTAAACCGTTTGGTACAGTAACAGTTGGTCACAGTACAGCATATACTTTGTTACTATTTGTACTTTTTGTAACACAATTTGTATATTTATTTAATTTACAAATGTCAAAAATATTTCCGATACGAACACGTTTTCTCAACGAACAACAAAATACAAGTACGCAGAAAATGCCGCACACAGAAAAATCGTCTTTTGGCATGAGGTTAATTGAACCATCGTTTGAGTTTTGCAACCGAAATACATTTGTTGTAACCTCATGTCATTAAAATGAACGTCCCTTTTTTCACTACAACCGAAATGTTAGTCCACGCAACTGCACGTTCGGTTGTCGTAACCTCATGAGTGCATTTTACATTCTGCCAACATTGACATTCGTGCATTTGTTTCGGCAATTGAGTACGTTATTGTATCAACAAAATAAATTACAAACGGCATGTTTATCAGCAGTTCGGTTGCCAGATTCTTGCTAACTATTGTCATTAATTAAGTAAAAATCCGAAATAAATATTAATAAAATAATGAATTAATTCAATACCAATTGCTCTTTAGCTAGTGATATATAATATAAATAAATAAAAAGAATGTGACCATATGTGCCAATGGAAATAGTTTTTTATTTTTTGGTTATGAGGAAATAAAAAAATAAATGCATAGATAACCATGTTCAATATACATTAGATAATCACTTAATATCCATGTTTTTGGTTTATTGGGTTGGGTTTGACCGATCAGAAACACATCATATATTTTATTTCATGGAAAATGAAATATAGTTTCGTTTTATAATATATATATATATATATATATATATATATATATATATATATATATATATATATGATTTCAAAGCATTCGCAAGTTAATATTCAGTGCAATGGCACTTAAATGGTGTACGTTCTCATGGAAATATAATAATTACTACAGCCAAACAAAATAAATATTTGATCAGAAATATAAATATGACCTAAATATATATGTTTCCAGAGAAACATATCAGTTGTTTCAGTTCAAAAAGTAGTACGTTTGCATAAAAACACATTTAAATATTTTTAAAAGAAATCCTCAAAATAAAATATTGTTTTTTTTTTTTAATTTTATTTAAAAATCTGTAAATGTGCACAGTGGGAATTTATGATATTTGAATTCATATACAAATTTTTAAATGCATAAGTGACAGCATCAATGAATGCAAAATTGCACCAGCAGACGCTAAACCATACGATCCAGACTCGCTTTGTATTTGGTACATTTAGAGTTTGTCTCAGTACAGCACATAGCGTAGTCAAGGAATTTTGTTTGAAAATCGAAACACTGATTTTTTAGTTGTAGTTTTTTACATTAGTTTTAGAAATTATATACCGCACTATTAAATTATATTTTATACTTTGTTACTATTTTTGTAACACAATTTGTATATTTATTTAATTTACAAATGACAAAATTATTACCGATACGAACACGTTTTCTCAACGAACAAGAAAATGCCGGCCACCGCACTCAGAAAAATCGTCTATTGACATGAGGTTAATTGAACCAACGTTTCAGTGTTGCAACCGAAATACATTTTTTGTAACCTCACGTACCTTTTTTTACGACAACCGAAATGTTAGTCAGCGCAACTGCACGTTCGGTTGTCGTAACCTCATGATTGCATTTTTCATTCTGCCAAAATTGACATTCGTGCATTTGTTACGGCAATTGAGTACGTTATTGTATCTATCAGCAGTTCCATTGCCAGTTTCTTGCTAACTGTTATGGACACATACAGAAACAAAGAAACGTCAAACGAAACGAAAAGTCGCAAACAATATGAAATGCATTTATTAAATAAAAATGCAACATAAATATATAAAAATTAATAAAATTACAAATTGCTCTTTAGCTAGTGGAATATAATATAAATAAAAAATATGTGACCATATGTGCCAATGGAAATAGTTTTTAATTTTTTGGTTATGAGGAAATAAAAAAATAAATGCATGCAGATACATGTATCTTTACATAGTGTTCTTTTTTTATTTTCAGGGAGCAGGAATTAGTAGATATACTTATAAATTGTGTGCGCGACATATTTACGCATCTGTAATACATATATATTTTTTATAAGTTGTATTTTGTTAAAATAAAATTTCAATTGGAGGTTTAGAAAACCTCATTCTCACCGAATACGAGGTTGCTACAACTCCATGCTCATCAATTTGGAAGTTGTCATAACCTCATGATCACCGATTTGGAGGTTACCACAACCTCATGTTCACTGATTAGGAGGTTGTCACAGCCTCATGACCATCGACTTGAAGGTTGCCACATCCTCAGGTTCGTCGATTTGGAGGTTGCCAGAACCGAATTAAGACGTTATTGCAACTATATCAGTTGTTGCCGCAACCGAATGATTCGGTAAGGCAATTTACTTGGTTGCCGCAACAAACCAGTTTTTTGTGTGCAAGAATTCCTTTATTTATATTTGAATTATTTTTTTTTTTGTTTGTTTTCAAAAATTAGTATGTTTAAAATGACCCAATACGTACTTCAAACGACGAGCGAGCGTTGCGAACATAAGTTGTATTTAGATTTGATTAGCATTTCTTGTTTGTTTCGAAACATAGTTTTAACGAAGTAAACTGCCAAGAAATAGTTTATTCAAATGCAATTAAAATGTTATGTTGGTATTGTAACATATTTATGGTAAATTTGACAGATTCTGCTGGACAATATAATAATGTTTACACGTAATAAAATGTTATTACAATCTGAAAAAAATACATTCAATTTCGATTATAATTTAATTCCTAATACATGTATGGTAATTTCGTATTACTTTTAAATTACATTTAAACATATTTAAACACATTCAAACAAATCTTTTCTATCCGTGCAAGTTGAGTAATTTGGTTTTGTATGGTATTTCGGATAATTTAGGAGCACATTTAAGGTGAAATTACGCAAATACTTCAAATTACGCATTTAAGGTCCAGTAATAATAATAATAGTTTGGAACTACAGTCCTATGAGAACTTAGGACGAGCTCTCTCACCATTTTGAACTGTGCGTGTTATATTTGTTTTCAAAGTAGTGGGACCTACAGTTTATTGCCGAATTCGAACGGCGGGTGAGAGCTTTTAATAGGAAATGTTTTACTTTCGTAGGTATGCAATTTACTGCCGAGAGGTAGCGCGGTATAGAAAAATGTTTCTATGAAAAGATGTTTGTTAGCCCCAGTCCAGGCTTGAACAGGAGACCTTTTGGCTTGAAGTTCAACGCACTAACCACTGAGTTACCGCGGCTACAGTGCTAACTATAAAAAGTTAACGATATCCGAATGTTGTCGTAAAAGTGATCAAAAAGGTTTCTAAAAGGCTTACGAATGTCCGCCTTTTTGTTGACTTTCAGTACTCAAAAAGATAACTGTAAAGTTGTGTTAAAGTCAACCAATAAAAGTCATCTTTGGAAAGCTGACTTCTAGACAACCGATAAGATATCTCAAATGCAGCTTTTAGGCAACCATATTAACTACTAATAAAATGTAAACTATGAAAAAAATATTATCAATGTGTTAGATTGTCATTCGATTATTTACTTTTCCAAAATATGGTGAAAATAATTTAAATGACAAACTAATACTTATTAAAAGAATAAAATTAGACAACAACGATGAAAAAAACAAGCACATAAACATATTTGTACGAAAATTCAGTCTACGGAAAACTGTTCTACGAGTTCGTATCGCTGGATTGTTTTTTTAACTAGTTTTATTTTAACTAGTAATTTTTCAACTAGTATTAATTAACATTATTTATTTAAATAACAACTTAAAGAATAATCACTTATATCAACTGCTGAATCTATACAATTAAGCTTAACAATGTTCACTCACGAGACGCACTAGTTCACTATTAAATCACAACTGAAGTGCAGTGCCTCAGATGCGCGGCCTTATATACTGCAGGCATCAGTTCGACACGTTTCGACAAGCTTCGACTTGTTTCGAGAACCTTCTACTCGTTTCGTGAATGACGCATGCTATTGGCATCTCATTCGCACTCATGTGTTTTAATGCGCTGATCTTCCATCTCTTTCTCGCACACTGGCTCAGTGCGCTGTATGATCTTCTGTCTCTTTCTAACACATAGCTTAGTGCGCTGAATTGTCTTGCGTCTCATTTATTTTTGGTGAATGCTTGCACTATGGGGCAAATTACATCTTTACGTAACACTGCCCTCCACATAAATCTGTTCGTCCCGAACAGATGTTAATCCTCTCTATACGGCGCCAACCTTTCTAAATGTACTACTTTCATTTTTCATCTAACGCCCGCAGTATTCTGAATCCGCAGTAATGCATTAATTCTTTTAATTATCTTATATGGTCCTTCCCAGTGTGTTTGTAGCTTAGGGGATAAGCCTTTCTTCCTTTGTTGGTCATAGAGCAAAACAAGTTCTGCTTCCGTAAATCCCTCTGAATTTGTGCGCAAGTCGTATATGGCCTTATCACTCGCAAATTGTGTACGCTGCCTTACAAATTGATGCACTTCTTCGTTCATTTCTTCACTTTTTCTGGAAACATAATTGTGTACAGGAATTCCAGCTGAAGGACTCGCACCAAACTTTAAATCCGCAGGTAATCTTAAGTCTGTTCCAAAAACAATTTTTGCAGGCGAAGCAACTGTGGTGTCATGAACCGCCGTTCGATAAGCCATGATGAGTAGTGGTATGTGTGTATCCCAATCTTTTTTTATCAACCACTTTTCTGAGATAATCTTCCAAAGTCCGATTGAATCTCTTCACAATTGCCATCAGATTGCGGGTGCAATGGCGTTGTGCGTGTTTTGTGTATGTTGAGGACTTTGCATTTTTCTTTAAATTCAGCAGATTACAAATACAGAATTTCTTCCTTGATCTGAATACAATTCCAACGGTACTTTAAAACGGTTTACCCAGTTGTTAACTAATGCATCCGCAACTGTTGTGCCTTCTTGATTCGGCATGGGATACACTTCAGGCCACTTGCTGAAGTAGTCAATGACGACAAGCACATACTTATTACCCGCATCACTGATTGGAAACGGCCGGCGACATCCATGGCAATACGCTCGAATGGTGCTCCCACGTTGTATTGATGCATCCTGCCGCGACTTCTGACCGTTGGTCCTTTTGCTGGTACACATTGCGGGCAACTGCGAATCCAATCGGCGACTGACTCTTGGCATCCAATCCAATAAAAACGTTTCTTTACCTTCTCGACCGCTTTATTAATACCCAAATGACAACCACTGGATCCACCATGGTATTCTGCTAATATCTCTTTTATTTTTGACTTAGGAACAACAAGCTATATCTTCCCATGATGGTTTTCTTTGCTGTTCCTTGAACATCATGATTTTTGTGAGGTCGGGATCACTCTTTTGATCAATTTGTATTTGTTCCCGAGTCCATTTATCATCGGGCAAAACATTTAGCAAACGAATGTCAATTATGTTTTCTTTTTCTTCCGCTCTTGAACAATGTCTGCATTCTAGTTTACATGGGCGTCGTGACAGAGCATCTGCATTTCCATGATTTCCTATCCAACGCGCAATTTGGCCTTCCGGATCTTTGAACTGAAGTAAACATCGTAGTGCTGCGTGATCGGTTTTCAAGTGAAACTGTTGTCCGTACAGATACTTATGGACATTTTTCACACTTTCAATTACAGCAAGAAGCTCCCTCATGGTGACACAGTAATTTAGCGCGGGCTTGGACAATGTTTTACCGTAGTATGCGACCACTTTTTCTTTCCCATTGATCACTTGAGAGAGAACGCCGCCTATTCCGTATCCACTTGCATCCGTATCAAGTATAAATTTCTCACCTGGAATTGGATACGCAAGAATTGGTGCCGAGCACAGTAGATCTTTTAATTTCAAAAATGCCCTTTCTTGATCATCGCTCCATTGAAATGCGCGGTTCTTTCTTGTCAACTCATGAAGACTGCTAGCAACATTGGCAAAACCTGGAACAAATTGTCTGTAGTATGTACATAGCCCCAAGAAACTTCGTAGGTCATGTAGATTTTGCGGTCTGGGTCACTCCTTGACTACAACTATTTTATCCTCATCGGTATGCACTCCTTCCATGGTAACTCGATGACCCAGATACATGACTTCTTTCTTGAAAAGTGAGCATTTCTTTGGGCTAAGTTGTAGACCCACATTTTTCAATCGAAGGAATACTTCCTCTAGATTTCTTAGATTTTCATTGAAATCCTTGCCCATAACAATTATGTCATCAAGGTATAACCGCTTTGCAAGTCCAACGTTGAAAACCACTTAGCATTAGATAGTGTATCCAAGGTGTCATCGATTCTGGGCAGTGGATAACTATCATTCTTGGTGACATCATTAAGTTTTCGGTAATCAACGCAGAACAGAGTACTACCGTCCTTCTTTTTCATCAATACTACTGGTGAACTCCATGGACTCTCAGATGGTTCCACCACGCCATTTCTGTGCATTTCTTCAACCAAATGTGATACTTCGTCTCTTTTCGCAAGTGGTACCCTTCTTGGTATTTGACGAATTGGGTTAGAATCACAAGTGTCTATTCGATGTTTTACAATGGCAGTTCTGCCATCCTTTTGGCCCTTTTCAGCAAATATGCACCGATATTTGTCAATTAGCTGTTGCACTTGACTCTTTTCTTTGGCAGTCAAATCCTTCGTCCACTCATTTATAAACCTGAGAGTAGATTGTTTGTTTATTTGCGATGTGCTGTAGTCCCTTAATGGATTTGAGCTTTCCATGAGCTTTCCATGTTAAGAACTCTTATTGGAACAACTTTTTCTTTTGTAGCTTCTACTAATGTTCTTCCGACAACAATATTACTTCTGCTCATTTGCTCATCATTCGCTTCTATAACCCACAACTTGCTTATCCCACAATATCGATTTAATTTCGCCCAAACAATTGCTTCTGAATTAGGTGGTATTTTTCTATTTTTATGAGCAATAACTTGCCTAATTTTCGGGCTCTGGTCACAATCAATGTTTAGTTGGATCTCCGTGTTGGCATAACTCAAAATTTTTGTTGTTAAATCGAGTGTGAAACCGTTTCTTATCATGAAGTCCATGCCAAGTATTATTTCGTCTACTATTTCCGCCACTATAAAATCATGCTTAACTGTTGTCCCAATAGTGATTTCCTTGGTAATTTTTCCTCTGATTGGAGCCTCTTCACCTGTCGCTGTTTGCAATCTTATTCCGATAAGCGGCTCTATTTCGTCCCTAACAAGGTTACTTCTTATAATTAAGTGTAAAGCTCCTGTATCCAAAGTTACCATATATGCTACACAATCAATTAGCCCCTTGACAGTTAAACTATTCGACTTTCGAGCAATTTGTGAAATGGAGATTCTGGGGCAATCGGTTATGTGAGTCAGATCGTGCCCCGCAGATCTGACTCGTTTTAGTTTAAAGCTTGATTAAAATTTACGCTATTTTGGACATGGGCGTTTGCCATCATCAAATGCTTCGATCTTGCACTTTTCTATGAAATCACTCATTGAATCTGCATACGACAAATGCGCAAGCCTCTCGACGTCCGCTGCATTCGCCTGCAAAGTTTCGCCATTTCGTTGCATTCTACCCTTCAGCTCTATTCGGTATATCTGTTTCATGTGATCACTGCCATATTTTCGCTGCAGTGCAGCCATAACCGCTAAATAACTGTTTCGATCACTTTCTGAACCAGTCTGCAATACTTCGGCAGCGCCTCCTTTAAGCGCCACGATAAGTGCGGCTACGCTGTCCTCATTATTCCATCGATTACTTACAGCCGTGGTCTCAAATTGCAGCTTGAAAATGTTGAACGCTGTGGTTCCATCGTAAATCGGCGATTTTAGCCTCGTACCAGTAACAACATGCTGTGTAGGTCCACTTATCTGTAGCAAACTGACATCTTCTTGTATTTTCTGTGGCATTTGTCGTAACCATTTTTCAACTTTTCAAATTTGTCATCAATGTCCACTACAATGTCATTAACATGTGCCTCAAGTTCGTTTACTTTGTCATGTTGTGTATTAGAAACTTCCAGAAGCTGCTTAGAATGTTCCTGCATCTGTTGCTCAATTTTTACTTGATGTTGGTTTGAATTCTCTAGAAGTTTCTGTTCCATTTTGGTCGAATTTTCTTGGAGCTGTGTTAAATTTTCAAGAAGCTTCTGTTCCATTATGCTGACTTTTCTTGTAGTTTCTGTTCCATTCTGGTAGAATTTTCTTGGAGCTGTTGTTGTATTGCTCCGAGCAACTGGCTCATATCAAAACTTTGGGACTGTACTTTTTGCTCCGAGTCCACACTTTTCGATGACGCTGTTGCAACTTCCACTTCAAACTCGTGCTCTGCGAGGTCAATGCCTTGGCTCTATAATTTTTCCATTATACGCTTTTGTAGCTCTACTTTCGTACCAAGATTATGAATCGCCAGCTTCTTCTTTAGCTGGTCGACTTTAAGTTGTTCGAATTTAACCATTTTGTATCACAATCCCACTTTTGACACCAATGTTACGAAAATTCAGTCTACGGAAAACTGTTCTACGAGTTCGTATCGCTGGATTGTGTACAAAATAAAAATGCACTAATATTTGGTTTTAACTAGTATTATTTCAACTAGTATTAATTAACTTTATTTATTTAAATAAGAACTTAAAGAATAATCATTTATCCACTGCTGAATCTATACAATTGAGCTTAACAATGTTCACTCACGAGACGCACTAGTTCACTATCAAATCACAACTGAAGTGCAGTGCCTCAGATGCGGCGGCCTTATATACTGCAGTTCCAAATCAAAAAACAAGCACATAAACATATGTTTTAACTGCCTTTTTTTATTTGAAAAATTAAAATAATGTTTTATTTGATATGCATTATGCAAATGTTTTGTATCCGTGTACTCATTTTAATATTCGAACAAATACCGTGTCTCATTGATTATTTTTATACCCTACACTATGAGTGAAAGGGTATATTCAGTTTGGTGCGCCGTTTGTAACACCCAGCAGGAAACATCTACGGTATGGAAAAGTATATATATTCTTGATCAGCATGACCTCCTGAGTCGATTTAGCGATGTCCGTCTGTCTGTCTGTCTGTCTGTCCGTCTGTCCGTCTGTCTGTTCGTCTGTCTGTTGAAATCCCTACTACTTTTAAAATTGAAGAGCTAGATAAATGAAACTTATAACTTAGATTAATATACCTACGCTGTATGTGCGAAAAAATTGGCGAGATCGGTCCATTGTGACCTATGATCCGACCACTTATGTTCAAATACCTCATATAAAATGTACATATAAAGATCAATTTTTATGTATACGTGCTTAGGTAAACTTTTTTGGTCAAATATATATTGACATCATGCTCAAATACATGATAATAATGTTTTCCGGCGAAAAGACTTGTGGTTCACAGAAAAAAAATCGAAATTCGGTACACCTACCCATTTGTAAATATGGGTATCAAATAAATGGAAATTCTTTAGCGATTGAATGTTTGTAGTTATTTTCAGGATTCGTATACCCTGGTGACCTATATATCACTTTGAATGGTAACCACACATATGTGTAGGGTATTTATAGTCGGCTTAGACTGACTATAATTTTGATAATCCTAACTATCATAATTACACCTACTTTAAAATTTCCCATGTGATCTAACCTTCCCAACTGGTTTTGTCAGTGATATTGATAAACATAATGTTTCAAACCAGTTTTAGTGCCCTCCTGTTTCTCATCATGCTTTTAATTATATAAGTTTAAACTTGAAACCGGTTCTTTCATAAAGGTTTTGGGAATATCGAAACCTCAATAAAATAAATTATACTTTGTTGGATGAAAAAATTGTTGCATCTGTTTTTTTTTACATTTTTACTACCATTAATGATTTACAATTCCAAATTGTACAACTGTTCCTATTGTTATGAGAATTTCTAGTTCGAACAATAATAACTATTTGAATAAAACTAAAGCGGTGCGTGACGCAAAAAACCTTAGAGACCTAGCATTCAAAGCTTTCTGTGAAAATAAATGATACGTGGATAATATATTACAAGCATAGGAATAAAGTTAAGGTCACGATTAGAAAATTAAAAATTAAAGCTGCACACAGAAAAATCCTCTTTTGACATGAGGTTAATTGAATCAACGCACAGTGGTCAAAAAGTGTATGTTTTCGGAAAAAAGTCAATAATTTTGGAACCAATGAAGTTTTTTGTACAATTTTTGGTCTTATTGCGGATCATATTTAATATTTTTTGCGAATTTAAATTTTTTCAAAAAAATGTTATAACCGCCGGAAAATACGTCTAATTATGACATTGATATATAGTGGGCGTATCCGATAACGAAATGAAACCATTTGAACATACTTTATACTCATTTATGTATGCACTAACAATCCAAAGTTTTAAGTATATAGCTCTTCTAGTTTTCTTCTTACCGTGTTTTCAATTTTCAAGCGGACAAACGCACATTATATGAAGTTGATGTACATTGGTTACGTATTAAATAAAAATCCAAAGTTTAAGGTATGGAGCTCTTTTAGTTTTCTTCATAACTTGTTTTACGTGTACACGGACGCAGATTATATGAAATATATCAATTTCATATAATGTGTGAGCGTACCCGTTAAAATAATGAAACCATTTTAACATATTTTATATATGTATTCACTAATAATCTAATGTTTTAAGTATATAGCTCTTTTAATTTTCCTTTTAGCGTGTTTTCAGTATCCGGTACGCGTTAAAAAAATGAAACCATTTTAACATATTGTATACTTACACGCTGCAAAAAAAAAGGGCTCTCCCAAACATAATTTTGCAGGCATTACATATATCATTGGAGCTTTATGCAAACAAAAGTATTATTTCATTGCCAAACATTATTATAATAACAGCCAAACATATTTTTGTTTTCGTTCAAACATATTTATATTCAGAATGAATAATTTTCGCCGTTTTTACAAACATATATATGTTTAAATGTGAAAAACATTTTATTTACATGTAAACATATTTATGTTTACATTTAATTTTATTGTAAAAATAGTAAATTTAGTTCTAATTTCTTCTTTACACAATATTCGTTGTTTCCTATTTTTAAATTACATTTTTTTTATTTATATTATATAATTATAAACAGAGATCGGAAATGCTCGTGTGCGTGCGCCCGCACAAGCCCTTTTCTTCATCCAATGACGCGCAAATTTGTTTTACGCAGACACTGCACTCGGGCATCACATTTTTTTTTACAACACAACCCGTCCCAACGAGTAATGCTTTTCACTATTCTTGGTACCTGCCTTGTGCGGGCTACGCAAATTAAGAAACCGATATGCAGCCAAGGGCCGGAAATTAAAACTGCAGTCCGCCCAGACGTAGAATGAGAAAATAAAGAAGCATATCGCGCAAGTGCTATGATATTTATTTCGCGGGGCAACTCCGTGCAACAGCGAAAACAGGCTGCCCCGGGAAGCACGTGAATTTTCACAGCCAGTTAGTTTGGGTGTTGTATGACATGCTTATGTGGCGCAGGAGTTCGGCACTGATATAATAGACTGAGCAATGTTTTAATAGTTTTTATATTAAAATATTGATTATATTCAAATACACTTTTTATCGCTGTTTTAATTTTGTTTATAAAAATTGTTTCATTAAATTGTTCGTTGAACAGAAAAATAAATTTATCATGAAACCTTAATCAACATTATTATTCAAATACATAAATTATTACGAGTAAAAATCTATTTTAAATAAAAACGCTGTGTTTAAATTGCAGCATACTTTCCATATAAATAAAATGTATTTGTTATTCAAAACTTTTGAATAAGAAACAAAATAAATAATAAATTATCAAATTTATTTTTTTTGTTATTCTGCAACAAAAATATAATAATAATAATAATAGTTTGGCGCTTCGGCCGAGCTCTCTCACCATTTTGAGCTGTGCGTTTTATATTTGTAACCAAGTGGTGGGACCTACAGTTTATTGCCGAATCCGAACAGCGGGTGAGAGCTTTTCATAGGCAATGGTTTTACTCTGGTAGGTTTGCCATTTACTGAGGAGAGGTAGCGCGGTATAGAAAAATGTTTCTATGAAAAGATGTTGTTAGCCCCAGTCCAGGCTTGAACCGGGGACCTTTCGGCTCGCAGTCCAACGCACTAACCGCGGCTACAAATATATAATTATTATTACACAGGGGGAGCTCGGCGTAAGTTCTTATAGGACTGTAGTGCCAAACTATTATATTATTAGCATTGCTCTTGCACTAAGAAAAAAGTAACTCAATACAATGTATTTAAATTTGATACAATTCAATACATTCAATACAACAAAATTTACACGCGTATTTAATTTCAGATTAAAAAGTTGTCCGATAAAATTAAAAAATTTACCAAAACATTTCAGATACCCAAATTTAACCAAAATCCAAAATTTGGTTTATTTGATTTTGGAATGACTCGGTTAAAAAATGTTATTATTTAAAGAAGGTTTTTTTATCGATCATAATTTTCTTATTTCTGTTTTATATTTCAATAATTTGGAGAAGGTCATTAAATTTACTTTAAATAACAATAAAAACAAGTAAATTATGTTACAAGATGTTTTTTTTTACGATTTTTCAACAAAAGATTGTGTATTTTCTGTATCCCCGGTTTTAATTAACCGATTTCATTACATATGTTCGTTCTTCAACAAATTATACAGTCTGGAAATGGTTTACATAGATACATGGGTAAGTCAATAGAATTTGCACAAAGAAGTGGTAATAATTTTCGAAGCCTATCATGTATATTAATGGTGTCGCATCGAATAATTAATATATTTTTGTTGCAGAATAACAAAAAAACTAAATTTGATCATTTGTTATTTATTTAAATAAATAAATTTTATTTATATGGGAAGTATGCTGCATTTTAAACATTTAGAATATATTTTTACTCGTAATAATTTATGTATTTGAATAAAAATGTTGATTAAGATTTCATGTTAAATTTATTTTTCTGTTCAACGAACAATTTAATGAAACAATTTCTATAAACAATATTAAAACAGCGATTAAAAGTGTATTTTAATATTTCTGAACTTTTCTGTATAATCAATATTTTAATATAAAAACTAACTGGCTGTGACAGCCTGTTTTCGTTGTTGCACGGAGTTGCCCTGCGAAAAAAATACCATAGCACTTGCGCGATATGCTTCTTTATTTTCGCATTCCACGCCTGCAGTCCGCAATTTTAATTTTCGGCTGCAGCTCGATTTCTTAATTTTCGTAGCCCTCACGAGGCAGGAACCGAGAATATGGAAAAGCATTACTCGTTGCGACGGGTTGTGTTGTAAAAAAATGTGATGCCCGAGTGCAGTGTATGCGTAAACAAATTTACATCTCATTGGAAGAAGGGCACGGGCGTGCGCGTGCGTGCAAATCCGAACTCTGATTATAAACCTAAACATTTATTTTATTTTTTTTACACATATTTTTATGTCCATCTATTGTTCCTATTTTAGTTCAGTACATTACGGATGAATTGGAAATTTTACAAACAGCCACTATCTGGTATTAACAGTAATTGGCGGTACTTAAACAAATTCTTCCACCAAAAAGAACTTTTGAAGTATATGAAAAGTAGTGCCTCGTTTTAGCACTCAGTAACACTCACATTAAGTTACTGAGTGCTAAAACGAGGCAGCGCTGTTATTTAATTGTGCTATTGTAATGCCAAACATACATATAATCAAAATTATGCTATTATTTTTAAATTCGTTGTCACCCAGTAACAATCACGAATAACCAAATACATATAATTCAAAGAACCTTTTATTGACGTTGGGTGTGTTAAATAGCGGAAATATCAAACATACATATATTAATATCTGATGAAAAATATATTTTTCTCAAGAAACATTAATATAGTAAATTCATGTAAATCCGCGATTGAAGCAATTTATGTTTACATATCGTATAATAATATTTCATTCTGAACAAAATAATAATACAATTCAATTACAATATAATTAGATATTACTCCCAATATTTATATGGTGATTTCGAATTACGTTATAATTACATTCAAGCATATTCAGACAAATCTTTTCTATCCGTGTATATATGTATTCACTAAAAATACAAAGTTTTAAGTATAGACCTCTTTTAGTTTTCTTCTTAACGTGCTTTAACGTGTCCAAGAGGTCTACCATATAACAGTCGCTTAGACGTTCTAGGTTGAGACTCTTCAGACAAGCCAAATATTAAAACACCTGCATGAAAAAGGGCTTTAATATATTTGAGTACATTTGAAAAATTGTATATTACATCTTTTAATTTTTTAACAAGAACGGTTTCATATTTCTGCTCGAGTTATACCATCCAATGCCACTCGAAATGCGTTGAAAAATCTTTTTTTTTTACATCATTAAGAACCATATCGATTTAGTAAAATTCTCATAATTTTCTTTAAAAAAATCTTTCAATTTATTCACATCGTAACTCTTTATTACCAACTCTTCACTTAAAATTTTGTGGGAAATTCTAGATGCTTTCTTTTTTATTTAATATAATTTCAGTGTTGCAACCGAAATACATTTGTTGTAACCTCATGCCATTAAAATGAACGTACCATTTCTTACTCTAACCGTGTTAGTCCGCGCAACTGTACGTTCGGTTGTCGTAACCTCATGATTGCATTTTTCAATCTGCCAAAATTTGACGTTTGTGCATTTGTTACGGCAACTGAGTACGTTATTGTATCAACAAAATAAATGACAAACGGCAACCTCATGTCTATCAGCAGTTCGGTTACCAGTTTCTTGCCAACAATTATGTGGATACATGCTGAAATAAATAAACGTCAAAAATTTGCACATGTCGAAAACAATAGGAAATTCATTAAGTTACATTGCGAAATAAATATACAAATATTAATAAAATAATAATTCAAATTGAATATTTACGCAACTGTAATACATATAGAATACATAAGTTTTATATACATAAATAACTTAGTTATAATACAATTTCAATTGGAGGTTTAGAAAACTTCATACTCACCGACTAGGATGTTGCGACAACCTCATGCTCACAAATTTGGAGGTTGTCACAACCTCATGATTACTGATTTGGCGGTTACCACATCCTCATGTTCACCGATTATAAGGTTGTCACAAGCTCATGATCACCGACTTGGAGTTTGTCACAAACTCATGTTCACCGTTTTGGAGGTTGCCAGAACTGAATTAAAAGGTTTTTGCAACTACTATATATCAGTTGTTGCCGCAACCGAATGATTCGGGAGGTCAATACAGTTGGTTGTCGCAAAAAATCAGTATTCTGTGTGCAGATGTGTGTCACTGCTATTAGTATTCTCCCGTGTTTATCTAAAGATTTTGAAAAAATTATAAAAGCTCAAATAAATGCACAGATTATAGATGATAGAATTAGACAAATATAATTAGACAAAAATGTCAATAATGACAAACTGTCTGTGTTAGATTCTCTTGATCTTACAAAATCTTTTGATACAGTGAATCATAAAATGTTGTTATCTAAGCTTGTTAGATTTTATAACTTTTCGAAAGGCGCATGCACTTTGGTTCGTCCTTACTTAACTGATCGGAAACAATTTGTATCTTTTGGTAATATTTTATCAAATACAAAAAAATGTATAAGTTGCGTGACTCAAGGGTCTGTTTTAGGCCCATTACTTTGTATGATGTATCTTTATGATTTCGCCAATGCGCTGACATTTATCTCTTGTTTTCATCTGAAAAAGAATTCGTTGACACATTTGAAATTATTGTTAATTACTGCTTATCAGAAGCGACTTCGTGGTTCAGTTCTAATAATCTATCTATCATCCACTGTGCAAGAGTAAATGAGACGCAAGATAATTCAGTGCACTGAGCAATGTGTTAGAATGAGACGGAAGATCATTGAGCGCCATCACATTCGTGAACATATTAGTGAACATGTAATCAATTTTTTAAATTGCCCTTTTCCAAACTTTATTAATATCAAATTGCTGACATTATTTTGCAAAATAATGTCATGTAGAAATCCTCTTTATTTAGTAAAACTTTTCAAATTTTCTCGTTCCAGTAGATTTACTCAAATTTACCATTCCCAAGTTAAACTCTTCTGTTTTTAAAGATTATTTCAGATCAGAATAGCGCGTTTGTGGAATTCACTTCCTCGTGAATTAAAACATGTCTATGTCTATCAACAATTATAAGGCACAAAACACATTAGAAACTAGTTTAAAAAACACCTGAATTTTCATCCTACGCTTGTGGTTGCTAACACAGTTATTGTTAATTTGTACACATTTTTGTTAGGGAATGCAATATATTTTGTAATTAATTAATTTTTAGATGTAAGATGTACATATTAAAATAATTTGAACATTTATATTACTTTTAATCATATATAGATGAATAAAATAAAAAATGAATAAATAAACATATCTTGGCGTCATTAACACTACAGACATAATAGTCAAGATGTGTTTAACATTTATCAAAATGTCTATAATCTTAAACAATGGAATTATAAATGTACTACGCGTGTTTACTTTTAAACATTAGACATGTCATACTTAAACATTTTGGCCCGTAACTATAGTCAAAATTAACCTGGAGCTTAAATTTAATTATGGCTTTGTAGACAGTCTTCCTATTAAAATAAATTGTAAAAAGCTGTACAATAAAATAAACTCCAGCTAAAAATGACTATAGTTATGCGCCTTTGTGTTTAATATCACACACTGATGGTTTAAAAATGTATATGTACATGTACATAGATGTAATATTAAACAATACCTGTTTCAGCAAAACAATTGACATTTTTTTAACGTTTAGCTTATATAAAACAATGGTCGTCTTTTTTCTGTCCACAAATCTACACTAAGCAAACAAAGAAAATTACCAGAAACATTACAGCCCTGAATATTAAGTTATTTACAAATTATTAAGATCGTCTTTGAGACAACCATCTCTCAAATATCCGACAAATACGTTATATATTGCTGGCAAATATCTTTCAAATTTACGATAGTTTATAACAAATATGAACTATCTTAAAAATAGGAAGATAATTGATGAATATTTTGAGAAGGTTATCCTGGTTATACATCGCGATCGTCTTTATAAATCCTTCCAAAGTAAAATTGTACAATGATATGAGACTTCTTCGCGGAAGAACCAAGACCGATCGTCAATGCTGTCATCAAAGTAATCTTTGAAAATAAATAATTTTCCTTCACGTGTTTATAATTTCAACTTTTACCATTAAAATGTAAAATTTTACACTTTTAACACAATGAACAATGCGACATCACTACTCGAAGTTGATAGCAGAGCGTTGCACAGTGCAACGTCCCCATACAAGCCGCAACCAAAAATAGAACTAATGATCGCAGAAGTTTAAAAGTTTGCACATTTCCTTTTTTTTAATAAAAGAAAATGATGGTCAAAAAATTGGAAAAACCGGTTGATGTTCATTCCCACCTCCCTTATTAACCTAAAACTTAAACGATTATTTCTCGGATATTTAAAGAGAGATCAATATTTGGATGTTTAATTACATTATATATTAATGTTATAAAAATAGGCGAAATTGGTGAAGAGACACGCCCACTTCTCGTAGTAACGTACTGCTACATTTAGTTAGGCATTTAATGAGAATAACAATGATAATAAATTTTTTTAATATTTATTTAAATATAAATTTTCTTACGAAAATTCATTCTACGAAAAACTGTTCTATGAGTTCGTATCACTGGATTGTGTACAAAATAAAAACACACTTATATTTGGTTTTAACTAGTATTATTTTAACTAGTATTATTTACTTTATTTAATTAAATTACGACTTAATGAATAATCACTTATATCAACTGCTGAATTTCTACAATTTAGCTTTACAATGTTCACTCACGAAACGCATTAGTTCACTTTCAAATCACAGCTGAAGTGCTGATCCTCAGATGCGGCGACCATATATACTGCAGGCATCAGTTCTACACGTTTCGGCAAGCTTCGACTTGTTTCGAGAACCTTCTACTCGTTTCGTGAATGACGCATGCTATTGGCATCTCATTCGCACTCATGTGTTTTAATGTGCTGATCTTCCATCTCTTTCTCGCACATAGCTCAGTGCGCTGAATGATCTTCAGTCTCTTTCTAACACATGTTGACCGTATAGATATTTGTGGAAATTTTTCACACTTTCGATTACAGCAAGAAGCTCCATCCTGGTGACACAGTAATTTCGCTCTGTCTAGGACAAGATTTTACTGTAGTATGCGATAACTTTTTCTTGTTCATTAATCAGAGAGAACTCCGCCTATTCCACTTGCATCCGTATCAAGTATAAATTTCTCACCTGGAATTGGAGACGCAAGAATTGGTGCCGAGCACAGTAGATCTTTTAATTTCAAAAACGCCATTTCTTGATCATCGCCCCATTTAAATGCGCGGTTCTTTCTTGTCAACTCATGAAGACTGCTAGCAACATTGGCAAAACCTGGAAAAAATCGTCTGTGGTATGTACATAGTCCCAAGAAACTTCGTAGGTCATGTAGGTTTTGCGGTCTGGGCCACACCTTTACTGGTGAACTCCATGGACTCTCAGCTGGTTCCAACACGTCATTTGTGTGTATTTCTTCAACCAAATGTGATACTTCGTCTCTTTTCGCAAGTGGTACCCTTCTTGGTATTTGACGAATTGGGTTAGAATCACCAGTGTCTATTCGATGTTTTACAATGGCAGTTCTGCCATCCTTTTGACCCTTTTCAGCAAATATTCACCGATATTTATCAATTAGCATTTGCACTTAATTCTTTTCTTTGGCTCACTCATTTATAAACCTGTGAGTAGATTTTGTTGTTTATTTGCGGTGTGGCATAGTTTCTTGATCGATTTGACTCGCAATTTATAATTGCTGATGCCTCTTAACACTGGCCTATCACTATTCCCTTTATGATTAATTTTGAGTTTTCCAAATTGAGAACTCTTATAGGTACATTTTTGTCTCTCGCCGCCTCAACAAGTTCCTACAACTATATTACTTTTATAATGTTCTTCCTTTGCTTCAATAATCCACAACTTACTTATCCCACAATCTCCATTTAATTTCGCCCAAACAATTGCTTCTGAATTAGGTGGTATTTTTCTATTTTTATGAGCAATAAATAATAATAGTTTGGCACTACAGTTCTATAAGAACTTAGGCCGAGCTCTCTCACTATTTTGAGCTGTGCGTGTTATATTTATACTCAAAGTGGTGGGACCTACAGTTTATTGCCGAATCCGAACGGCGGGTGAGAGCTTTACATAGGCAATGTTTTTACTCTCGGAGGTTTGCCATTTACTGCCGAGAGGTAGCGCGGTATAGAAAAATGTTCCTATGAAAAGATGATGTTAGCCCCAGTCCAGGCTTGAAACGGGGACCTTTCGGCTCGCAGTCCAACGCACTAACCACTGAGCTACCGCGGCTACGTTTTATGAGCAATAACTTGATTAATTTTCAGGCTCTGAGCACAATCAATGTTTAGTTGGTTCTCCGTGTTGGCATAACTCAAAATTTTTCTTGTTAATTCTAGTGTGAAATCGTTCCTTATCATTAAGTCCATGCCAAGTATTATTTCGTCTACTATTTCCGCCACTATAAAATCATGCTTAACTGTCGTAGTACCAATCGTGATTTCTTTGGTAATCTTTCCTCTGATAGGGGCCTCTTCGCCTGTAACTGTTTGCAATCTTATTCCTATAAGCGGCTCTACTTCGTCCTTAACAAGGTTACTTCTTATTATTGAGTGTGAAGCTCCCGTATCCAATGTTACCATATATGATGTACAGTCAATAAGTCCTTCGACAGTTAAGCTATTTGGCTTTAGAGTAATTTGTGAAATGGAGATTCTGGGGCAATCGGTTATGGGAGTCAGATCGTGCCCCACAGAACTGACTCGTTTTAGTTTAAATATTGATTAAAATTGATGTTATTTTGGACATGATCCTGTCTTTATTCATGATTCATCTGCAGATTGATTTATTGAGCGCTTGCGTTTTTTACGACAATCACGTGCCATATGCCCATATGTATCACAGTTGCAGCATTTACCTTTAAACTGGGTGTCTCGGTTGACAGAGACACCCAATCAAGAAGTGTCTGTTCTAATTTGTTTGAATTTTCTGGGAGCTGTTTGGAATTTTCTAGAAGTTTCTGTTCCATTTTGCTGGAATTTTCTAGAACCTTTTTGGATTTTTTTTTTTGTTTTTGTTTTATATTGTTGGAATTTTTTTTGGAGCGTCTGTTCCATTTTGTTAGAATTTTCTAGAAACTGTTGTTGAATAGCTCCGAGCAACTAGCTCATATCAAAACTTTGAGACTGTACTTTTTGCTCAGGATCCATACCTTTTGATGACGTAGTTGGACTTCCACTTCAAACTCTTTGGAGCTTTATTCAAACAAAAGTATTATTTCATTTTCAAATATTACTATAATAACAGCCAAACATATTTTTGTTTTCGTTCAAACATATTTATGTTCAGAATGAATAATTTTCTGCTTTCTTGCTAACATATATATATGTGAAAACATTTTATTTACATGTAAACATATTTATGTTTACATTAAACTTTAATGTAAAAATAGTAAATTTAGTGCTAATATCCTCTTTACACAATATTCGTTTTTTTCCCTTTTTTTAATTAATTTTTTTTTATTTATATATTCTCTATTTATAAACTTAAACTTTTATTTTTTTTTTATTACACTTATTTTATTTATACTTAATAATTTGATTTCCATCTATTGTTCCTATTTTGAGTTCAGTGATTTACTGATAAATTAACGGATATTTCACAAGCAGCTACTATCTGGTATTAACAGTAATTGGCGGTACTTAAACAAATTCTTCGACCAAAAAGAATTTTTGAACTATATAAAAAGTATAATTGTGAGTGTTACTGACTGCTAAAAGTATGCAGCGTTGTTATTTAATTGTGACTTTGTAATGCCAAACATACATACATATAATCAAAATAATGCTATTATTTTTAAATTCGTTGTCACCCAGTAACAATCATGAATAACCAAATACATATAATTCAAAGAACCTTTTATTAACGTTGGGTGTGTTAAATAGCGGAAATATCAAACATACATATATTAATATCTGATGAAAAATATATATTTCTACAGAAACATTAATATAGTAAATTCATGTAAATCTTTGTACCAAATATTCAAAAATCCCACAAGTTTCAATAAAGTTGCAGCAATATTATTAATACTTTTTAAATATGACATATATACAGATAGTTACGAGATGTTTACCACAACAGCAATGAAAATTGAGATGTTTGCTATCATTTGACTAATAGCAAACATCCTGAGTTTTTGGACATTTGCAGCAAAACTTTTTAGGCATTTTGACATTTGACTACCATAAAAAAGGAAAATGGCGTACTTTTTCCTTTCGCTTGATTTATCCACAACAATTAAGTAAATTTTAATGATAAAAGTGAAAATAAAATATCCTGTGATTTAAATTATCAACACGTGATGGAAAATATTTCTTTTCAGAGTTTACTTTGATGACACATCGCCGTTCGGACTTGGTTCTTCTGCGAAGAAATCTCAGGCCGTACATTTTTACCTTCGAAGGAATTATAAAGACGATGGCGATGTTTAACCAGGATACTGTTTTAATTCTAGAATAAATAAAACTACATTTGATTCATTTTCGTTCAATTCAATAAAAATTACTCCGCGAATTCTAACGGAGGAGTATCTTTTCCAAATATATTCAACTATCATCATATTTGTAAGATGTTTAATTAATGGTTGCTATACATAATCGTAAATTTGAAAGATGGTTGCTAGCATAATTTTTATCGTATTTAACGGATGTTTGAGAGATGGTTGTCTCAAAGACGATATAAATAATTTGTAAATAACTTGATATTTAGGGCTGTGATATTTCTCGTAATCATCTTTGTTTTCTTAGTTTGTCTATATCTTTAAAACTATACAAGATATTTTCTAAATTGAACACATTTTCTTTAGGTCTTAATGTAACTTTTGGATTTTTTGTTATAATTTTTAAAAGATTTTTCATAAACAAAATTTCAACTTTACTAATTTTTATCTCCTTAATATGAAGATACGGTAGCCGCGTGGTGGTTAGTGCGTTGGACTGCGAGCCGAAAGGTCCCCGGTTCAAGCCTGGACTGGGGTTAACAACATCTTTTCATAGAAACATTTTTCTATACCGCGCTACCTCTCGGCAGTAAATGGCAAACCTACGAGAGTAAAACATTGCCTATGAAAAGCTCTCACCCGCCGTTCGGATTCGGCAATAAACTGTAGGTCCCACCACTTTGAGTACAAATATAACACGCACAGCTTAAAATGGTGAGAGAGCTCGGCCCAAGTTCTTATAGGACTGTAGTGCCAAAAAAAAAAAAAAAAAAAAAAAAAAAAATATGAAGATACACTTTCCAATTTCAAAACATAAGTTCTCTCAAGAATTCTCTATATTTCTAATTTCAACTTTACTTATTTTTATCTCCTTAATTTGAAGAAGAATACTCTATACAATACTTTTTAAATTTTTAAAATCGGTTGAGTAGAATGAATTTCACCCAATTTAGAGAGTTTGGGCAATATGGTTGTGAAATATGCTTGTACTCTAACGTCATAAATGCTCTGTGCAGAAATGTGAAAGTTTTCTCTGCTGTTGCACGCAGTTGTACCGCGAAAATTATACCCTCACATTTCACGTGTGCGTGAACTGAAGTTTTTGTTTTTGGAGATTAGCTGCACACTCACATAAATACATATTTGTATTTATATTAATTTGAATACCCACATGACCCTGTTATTAGGTGTACTAGTTTAAAATTTTTTTAGATCACTAGGGGGCGGATTCCGCAAATGTGAAAAAAAGTGTACACAAAATGAAAAAGTTCACGAATGTTGGAAGTTTACACTTTCAGTTTTCACGCAATTTGGAAAACATGAAATAAAATTAACATTTTTATTCATCTACTAAATTATAGTGAAAATAATGCATTCCTCGTGTAAACTTTTATTTCTCAGTTGCGGAATTCGCCCCCAGTGTTTCAAGCGACTTTTTTTTGTTGTTATTTTTTTTTTTGCAAAAAATACGCCAACAATTTGTCATACATTTATTTATAAAAAAACAATATTGTATATAATATTAATTTTATTGATTAGGTTTTTTGTGTTCATAGTGCATAAATCGTTACTTTTTATTTGTTGCTGCTTTCAATATGACTGTCATTATCAATCTGTTTTTTGTATATCTTTATTCAAAGAGTAATTTTTCAATTGGTCGCCTGCCATATAATTGCCGACGAGTTTATATGCTGGATTTTGGATTGGCTCGTCAATACACCACCGGAACTGGTGAGGTACGATGTCCACGTGCTGCTGCTGGATTTCGTGGCACTGTACGTTATGCTTCCATAAACGCCCATAGAAATCGTGAAATGGGTCGACATGATGATCTGTGGTCATTATTTTATATGTTAGTTGAATTTGTAAATGGTCAATTGCCATGGCGCAAAATTAAGGATAAAGAGCAAGTGGGATTAACGAAAGAGAAGTACGATCACCGAATTTTACTTAAACACTTACCGTCGGACTTAAAACAATTTCTGGAACATATTCAAACGCTAACATATGCTGATCGACCCGATTACACAGTGAGTAACATGCGCAATTAGTATCAAATCTGCAAAAGTAAAAGTTGTGTTCTATTTTACGTGTAATAAAACCAATTGTTCCAATATATAACTTAATATATTACTTCAAAAATAATAGTTACCATTTTGTATTGCAACAGATGCTGATTGGACTTTTCGAAAGATGCATGAAGCGACGAGGCGTCAAGGAATCAGATCCATACGACTGGGAAAAGGTGGACGCCGTTGGTATAAGTGCTACCAATCAGACACACAATTTACAAGTTCAACCTAAAAATGAATACATTCATGGAAATATAACACAAATGACCGTAGCTGCATCAAATGCTAGTGGCACAGAATACGTATAGACATTTTTTATATTTTTGTTTCTTTTAAGAAGTACAATCTTTAACAAATTCTTTATTTTTCAGATTCGGCGACACAATGACATTGAGACAGTACAGATGGCAACTACAGAACCTGTTAATAACATAAAAGATAAAGTACGTTGTCGCATTTTACTTGAAATTCTTATCGAAGTTAAATTTTGTTTATAGGTTGATAAAAATTGCAATACAACGTCACCACAAATTGATGTTATTATGCAGAATGTCACAGCATATAATCAAAACCAATTAAGCGGACGTAGTGTAACGTCAACGCATCAGCGCACACACCACCAAATAGCGGATACAGCTTCTGTACTTGTTCCCAGTGGCTTGATTAAATCCTCTACGACGGTTACAGTTCCAAACATGAATCGAGATGCCCAGTCAGTACATCCTTTACACAAATCACAAGGGGGAGTGCTCATTAACAATAAGACAGCATTGAATCAGTACATCATTTCTTCACCACTTAATCCAACAACGGTATTTTATTGCTTTTTGTTCCTTACTATGATTATATTTTTAAATTTTATTTTTAGAGTGAACAAATTTATGACAGTGGTATTGCATCTAATGCTGCCGGAAAGCAAACAAACTTACATAAAAATAGTGCAATTGGTGTAGATGTACCAATTGTTTCCACAAACCCCGATAACTATCAACATGTAATAGGCACAAATTCATTGGATGCTGAACTGCCATTAAATAAAATTAGCTCCATGAACATTGGTACTAATGGCGATTTAATGCCTCAAACAAAAATGCATAAAAATTCAACTGGTAAACGATCTGCATCACAAAAAGAAGAACCAGATGACTTAATGATGTCGATGCGTATTATGCCTGTTAATCCAGAAATTGCCGAAGCTGAAAGTGCAGAGACTGCATCTAGTAAACTCGCGGATGAACATGCTAATTCCACTTATGGACGTCTACGTGTGTTAACAGCGACAACAGCAAACAGTATGCATGAAACTGGTTTATCCCTTAATGACAACGATGTGTCGCCTTACTCATATGATGCAGCAACTGCTGGCGTAGTTGGTATTGTTGGCACTGTCACCTCATCAGTTCTACCTACACAAAAATTTAACGTCCAGCGTAGCCATCACTTTATTCAACATTTAAATTCAGTTGGTAGTGCACCATTGTCAGCAGTGCAACGACGTTCAGCGACTTCGACCAATTTACGTCCATCATCTTCAGGTACGGGATTTACGCAACGTGCGATTAATTGTGGCACATCACGAGGCGCTATAGGCGCAAATGATAATTCAGTTACCCAATTTGCATTAATCGACGACGAAAATGTGTCGGCACTGCAACAAGAAACGAAAGGTGGTGGTGCTCTGACATTGGCATCACAATGGAAAAGTCAGTTCGATGATTCGGAAGAAACAACAGATAACGAATGGAAACAGGAACCACAGGTATTGCTATAGATACGCTCAAAAAATATGTTTTAACTACGTAGAAAAAGCTTATAATTTAAAAAAATATAACGTAATATGATTGCATTGAGTGCATTAATCGCAACACACTCATTTTAGAATGTTTCACTGGATTCGTTTTTGTTTTTAAAAAAGGAATTTAATAAAATAATAGTAAATATCATAGAATTCGAAAACAATTCAATTAAATAATATCGCACTTCGCCAAAGAATATTTAAAAGCTTGAACATTTCCATAGTAAGAATGTGTGGAAATAAACACATTAATTACACTGTTCTGTTCGGCAGAGGTTTCCCCCTTCTTCATTCATATTATTTCTATATAATTTTATGGTGCTGATTCGAATTACGTTTTTAGTTTTTCTCTATACGTAACGTTTCGGATAAAAATACATTTGGTTTTAATAGCCAGTTAAATTTGAAAAATTGAGAATATACTGACAATTTATGAAATCACCGAAAAAGATTATTTAATAAAATATATTTTTTATATTTTAAATCAATATTAAACATAATACCTATTTCGACAATGTTATTACTTTGTCTGTTTGTGTCTTTTTTACTTTTTGTTTTAAATGCATTTAAAAAATTTAACTTACACTTTTTCTTTAGGAATTAAGATAATGAAAATATATTTATTAACATAATTCAATAGAAGTATGTTCAGTGAACACTGTCTTCACCAGTGTTCAGTGTTCACCAACACTAAAACATAACATCTTACAAATATGAAAAAAAATATATTTGCAAAATGTACTCCATAAGAATTCGCTTAGTATTTTTTATTAAATTAAAAGGAATCAAATGGATTTTTTTTAGAACTAATGCAGTATCCTTGTTTTACATCGGCATCGCCTTCGACGGTAAAATTGTAGAACGACTTGAAACATTTTTGCAGATGAACCAGATCTGGTGGCGTTTTTGTCAACAAGGTGTACTCTGAAATGAAACCATTTTCCATCACGTTTTGAAAATTTCAATCCTAGTTATTTTTATTTTCACTTTTAAATGTTAAATACTAAATAAGCCAACAGTTTTGCTACAAATTTCCAAGGATGTTCCTCAGGGTTCCTCAGGATGTATGCTATCAGTCAATTGTAAACATCTCAATTTTCATTGCTGTTGAGGCAAACATCTCGTAAAAATCTGCTATGTACGTTTTATTGAAAACATATAGTGTTTTATATTTTTTATTTAATTAAATGCAAACGCTCACAACAGCTCCTTACCGATCACTCACGAAACAGTATATAACAGTATATCTGCTGTTATAAGTAGCAAAACATATCAAACATTAAACAAAAACAACAGTTCGAATCAGCGTTTCAAAAACATATAAAATAATATAAATGAAGACAGGGAGGAGCAAAAATATTAGTGAATTCATAATAAATGCAAAATAATTTATCAAAAATTGTTTAAAGCATTTTGTGCATATATGTATGTGATAATTATGTAAGGTACATTTTTTTCTCCAAATTCTGACTTTTTTCAAGTTATTCCATATTAACGTATTTGGGTGAATTATTAATTTTGGCTTATAGTACTTTGGACAAACGTTTTGGTCTAAGATTTTGTGTTTCCGTTCATATTTATATGAAGTTATTGCAGACAAAATTTCATTGGGACTGGCGGAAACTTTACACACATACGGATGAGTTATTTTTTAACCTTGTTTTTTAAAGAATTAATAACATTAAATACATATTCATATTGGCGGAAACTTTACACACGACAGGATGTACTATATTTTAACCTTGTTTTTTGAAAGAGGAAATAAAATAAAATACTCATTTTATTTTCTTATCATTAATGTCTATTGGGAAGTATTTTAATAATAAGCATAATATGTATAAATATATAATACGGAAATTGATTAGGGTTAGCCTTATTACGCATCCGTTTCTGATCAGAATACGATAAGGCATCCCTACCAAAGGCCACTGGTAATCCCTGCCCACTCAAAGTGGTCGGAAATCGACCTAACCGGCCTATGGTACCCAGTTATTTTCCATTCGCAGTCCAGCACACAGTGTGCCCAAACGCTCTTAAATCGGGTGAAATTCAGTATTGTCGGAACCACTCAAGCGATTTTAAAAATTTAAAGTGTTGCACAGAGAAAACTTGAGATAACTTAAATTTTAAAATTGGAGTTTGTTTCTTTAATGTTAATAGAGATAAATATCGGTAAAGTTCAGATTTTTTTCATGAACATTTTTTCAAAAATTGTAAAAAATCCAAAAATTATCCGATTTTTTTTTTGTTTATGAAAAGCTTACATTGAGATCTAAAGAAAATGTGCTTACATGAGAAAATATCTTGATTAGTTTTAAAGATATAGACGGGAACATGATTTTTTTTTAAATTTTTGAAGACTTTACTTTACATATGTATTTTACATTTTATCATGAAATCAAAATATTTGTATGGAACTTTTATAAACAATTAAAACATAAATCATAAACTGAAAACCCCTTTTAAATATCTAAAGTGGTTTGATAAATATAAAATTGTAAAGTCGATTTTTTTTTTATTTTCCATCTTTCATTTTTTTTTTTTTTAAATTGGCTTTTACGCAAATCTCGGTAAGTACTTTTTTTCTTCAGTAACATGTACTTTTGCAACATAGCGTTAATTATGTTCAATTGAATTCAATGTTAATTTTGCTTAATTTCCCATACGAAATACAACATTATCTACACCAGAATCAAGTTTAGTATTTTGTATGGGAAATTAAGCAAAACTAACATTGAATTTGATTGAACATAATTAACGCTATGTTAAAGCTATCATCATAAAACTTTTACCGAATATATACTAATTTTATATACTTCAAAATTAATAAAAATAATTTGGAAATATATTCATTATAAGGGTAGATATAAGAGTTTTATGACAAGTCCTTCTAAAAATTTATATTTTCTGAAATAACTTTGTCCTGCATATATAGTTCGATAGGCAAAACATAAGTAAGGTTAAAAAATGTTAAGAACTAATTAATCTTTCAAAGTGCATAACCAAATTTTTACGTTGGCTTTGATGAAACATGATGTTAATTAATATGTCATATTGCACACATATGTAAATTAAATATATAAGTGTTTGGTATCATTGATATAAAAACAATCTGTATATAGTTTATGAACCCTTTTTTTTGAAAAAGAATAAAAATAACAAAAAAAATTTAGGAAAAAAAAACTGAAAATTTGATTGAATATATCTAAATAAGTATTAACCTTATCATTATGAAACTTTTACTAATATACATTAGTTTTATGTACTTATGCTTTATTAAAACATTTTTAGGAATATATATTATAAAGTGATATATAAAGGCTTTAATCTAAGTCCCATTAAAAAATGCGTGTTTTTGGAAAAAATGCTGCGGGGAAAAAAATAAGTAAGGATCAAAAATACGTAGCAATAACTCGTCCTTAAAATTGTTTACTTAAAATTTGACTTTTGACTTTGAAAACTTTTCTGCAGGGGATCAAAGTCAAAATTAAATTTTAAAAACTAGAACTTTGACCAGTGCTGCCAGATTGGTTAACATTTTTTTAGATAAGTTATATCATTTAAAAGATTCTCAGTAAAATATAACAAAAGTACATGTTACTGAAGAAAAAAAGTACTTACCGAGATTTGCGTAAAAGTCCAATTTTCCAAAAAAAAAAAAATGAAAAAATGGAAAATAAAAAAATGTTCGACTTTACAATTTTATATTTACTAAACCACTTGAGATATTTAAAAAGGGTTTTCAGTTTATGATTTATGTATTAATTGTTTATAAAAGTTCCATACAAATATTTTGATTTCATGATAAAATGTAAAATCTATGCATAAATATGTAAAGTAAAGTCTTCAAAAATTAAAAAAAGAAATCATGTTCCCGTCTGTATCTTTAAAACTAATCTAGACTTTTTGAAAAAATGTTCTTTAAAATCTCAACTTTACCGATATTTATCTCCATTACCATTAAAGATACAAACTGCAATATTAAAACTTAAGTTTTCTTAAGTTTTATCTGTGCAACACTTTTTAAATTTTTAAAATCGATTGAGTGGTTTCGACAATACTGAATTTTATCCGATTTAAGAGCGTTTGGGCACACTGTGCGCTGGTCTGCGAATGTAGAATAACTGGGTACCATAGGCAGTTTTAAGGACGAGTTATTTCTACGTATTTTAATCCTTACTTATTTTTTGCAGGGCAGCATTTTTTCCAAAAACACGCATTTTTTAATGGGACTTAGATTAAAACCGTTATATATCATTTTATAATATATATATATTCATAAAAATGTTTTAATAAAGCATAAATACATAAAACTATTGTATATAAAAGTTTCATAAGAAAGTTTTATCTGTGCAACACTTTTTAAATTTTTAAAATCGGTTGAGTGGTTCCGACAATACTGAATTTCACCCGATTTAAGAGCGTTTGGGCACACTGTGCGCTGGACTGCGAATGGAAAATAACTGGGTACCATAGGCCGGTTTAGTCGATATCCGCCCACTTTGAGTGGGCGGGGATTACCTCTATAGGTGGTCACATCCATTTCTCTACTTATTCAATTTATTTCCGCGATAAAAAAAGTTGTTACAAAAAGGCGGTTTCCGCCCACTTTGAGTGGTACGTGTATCGTACAGTTTTTTTTAAACCTCTGAAATAAATGTTAAACTCAAAAGCAAAAGAAATACAAATTCTCAACAATGTTAAAAAATTTGAAATATCTCATTCTTGCAAAAGTTATTGAGGTTACTTTGTTCACAAAACAATTTTTTGTTTGAAAGAAAAAAGCAGTTTAAGAAGAATTTAAATATACATTGAATTGTATAAGGTTAGGATAAGGATTAGATCATGCAACCTGATCGGGATAGCAACTTCGAATAGCGTCACGTTTTGAATGAGGCGCTGATGAAAGGCCCTGATCATTGTCTCATTTGAAATCATGCTGTCTGATCAGACAATGATCACATCCTGAACTAAATTTCCACTTGAGGATATGTACATTATACATTTAAAATAATTGCATGTAAACAATATATATCTTAAGTACACATAGACAATGTATACAATTAATATAGTGGTGATTCAAAGTAACTGAAAATATTAAAATTTTGGAATTACCATCTTAGATATTGATGATAGTTTAACGAATTAAAATTAAAAGAAATTTAAATTTCAGTTTTCTAAATCTTATAATTCAATGATTATGGTTTGTTAGAATATGAAATCGCAGAAAACAAGAACAAAATTGAGTTAGTTTTATTTTTTTGTAATATCAACTTGTATAAATAGTCTACACATTTGTATACAAAGTTTAAAAGTGTACTCTCAAATTTAAATAATTTCGAAACACACGAATTCGACTAACAGTGTGTATTGAATTTTCACTTTTTTGCTTTTATATATTTTGTAATTATTTTATTTTTGAATTTGTCATTTCATTTTGCAGAGTCCCGTGCACACAGACAATTTAGTTACGCAATCACAGCCAAATGTATTGGTAACTAAACAGCAGCAACGACAGAAACATATTCACGAAGATTTGCCTGCACAGGCAAACAAGACTATTCGGCATAAAAAGTAAGAATGCACCCAAAGAAATAATTGTGGAGAGGCGTTCTTGTTGCTAATTTTTTTGTAGATTTTTATACTGTATTTTTTAATCAATCAGTTTTTAACTTGTGAATTTTGAGGTGTCCAATTAAAGTTTTAGACACTTTGTCTTTGTTCAATAAAGTTAAGAGGCTTCAATGGTTTCTGAGATTTGTAAAGCAAGAAATATTAACGATTGTTATTTTAAAAATGTCGTAAAAAAGATGCAATACCAACTCAAAACAAGAAATGCCTTTCCATTGGTAGTCAGTTTTACCGTATAATAATACGTTTACTACGATTTTAGATGTAACTTATATATTTCCGGCTTAGAAAACTATTCGAATCTACAAGAGTTGCTGCCTCATTGTTGGTCTGAGCCTGCGCTTGGTAATGTATTGCGTAAAGGTTTAGAGCCACCGATTATTCAACAGGCCGCGTTTGATAACACTGTAAGTTTATTATACTTATTTACCGCCCTTTGAGTTTACCAATTATTAGGTGTAAGCACTGTATGCCTTTAAATAAGTGAATGGCAAATGCACACTAACATAAACTGCATACGTATTTGTGCTATCGTAATGCTCCATACTAAAAAAAAAAATTTTGTAAAAGCATATATGAAACTTTTTGTTTATTATTGTCATCATCTGCATCGTTTTTATATAGTTAATTAATTTCATTACAATGGAAAACTTTAAGGAAATATATAAATTCCCAATAAATAAATATGAATTTTCAGCATTAGCATTTTATAGATTACTAGCGGAAATAGAGCGAAGTTTTTGTAAATGCAAAACTGTCATTTTAAAAGTGTGGATACATTCCTATTACGCCCCTATTATACATGGCCGTTAGAATGTTAAATATGGTCCTGCCTCGATTTTTATAACTACTACTTTTAAAAGTTCGAATTTTTAGCATTTTTAAAGTTTTTGTTACATGGGAGGTGCCACGCCCCATTGTTCAATAACGGCCATATTCTACGTGGTGATTATAAATATTATTCTTTGTTTCTATTTGTATAACGACACTTTTAGGAGGTCAGGAGTTATAGCATTTTTAAAGTTGTGGTTAAATAAGTTGCGAAGCCCTTTGTCTAATTTGCCAAAAAGATAAAACAAAATATACATCACTGAGCTAAATTTCATGACTATCATAAGTACATCGATCATAGGTACACAGATATTTTAAATTAAAAGTTCAGTTTTGCTACGTTCATTTATGAACCATATATATAATTCTAGGGCCAATTTCAAAAATACATTTTTAATGTGCGCCTATATCGGGAGAAATAAATGCTCATTTGCGACATTTTTTTTAATTCTTTGACAAACAAATCATCAAACTGAAAGTTTTAATTTCTTAGTAATGAATTAATTGTAACAGAGTTTGATTATATTTAAAATATTTAACCACGCACTGTTTTATGTACTAACAGCACAAAACGTAGGGTTTAGTGCATAAATAACTGAGTTCGTTGCGACTAATTCATTTCAACAATAAAAATAAAACAGTAATATAAATTAATTTTTATTTTCTGTTACTTTTAAGATATTTCGAATGGATATCACTCGTAATGTTTGTGTGCGCGAAGTCTTGTCTGAAGCAGCTTCTGCCGTGGCTCCTCCATCAACAGCAAATTCAGTTGTGAAGGAATATAATAATGAGATTGTCGCTGCTGATGATGGCAAAAACAAACTTAATTTATCTGCACCCGCCAAGCATCGCAATAGTTTACCGAATGTTAATATGCCTGACTTAGCGGATGAGAAAATCGTAGATATGGTGACAACTGAAAATGTGGCAGTGGGCGAGCAACACCATAAAAATTCCGAAGTTATGTTTTTACCATGGAAGGTGGAGACAAAAACAATATCAAGAAAACTGTTGGATCAAGCCGCATTCGATAAACAAACAGATGAGGTGCAGCAGCAACAGGCACATACGTTGCAGCTGAAAGACCAACAATATTGCGTACAAAGTCTTCCACCCAACACATACAATGCAGAGAGTGATGGGACACCAGAGGGTTGTGCAGTAAGTGGAAGACTGGAAATTCGAGTTATTCCCCAAGGTATTTTATTTCAATGTTATTATTACCGATAAGAAATTTCAAAGTACCCAAAAAAAATGTCAATATTATAATTTTACAAATAACTATGATCGATTATAATCGATAATTATCGGTTAATGAATGAATGAATTTTTTCTCTAGACTTTAAATTGTAGACAGAGATCGGAATTGCCAGTCCGCGCACTTCTTCCAATATCACGAAAATTTGCTTACCCAGTCGTAATGTGTGTACATATTTCATGACAAACAAATGTGGTTTTCTTATTCCTAGACATTTATCATATAATTAGTTTATTGTGATTTTTGTTGTAAGAGTTCATATTTTTAAAATTTTAATGTAATCTTAAAACACACTGGTCAAGTAGTCGGCAATAAAAAAAATCACTTGTATTTTTTTTGCGATTTTTGTATATTTTTGATGAACTGAAAAATTGTTTTACGGTGATCATAATTTCAAAAGCAAAAAGAAGTACTTACACATAAATAAAATAAAATATATGGACTAAAAAATCAAAGATGGTTCAAAAGTATTAGAGCCTTAAACACCATTGCAGTTGCAAATATTGAACACTTTTTGTGATATTTAAAAAATATTAATAGTTTAGCTGCCATAATATCTATGTGAATATTTCCAGCAAGGGTACCTATTCCTCTAGTAGTTTCAGTGAATCTACCACAATTTTTGTGTATAGGAAACATAGCATAAATAATACAAAATGTGTGTTGTTTACAAATTACTTACACGTTTGCTGCAAATTTATTTGTATTTACTGCATATATGAATTGTTTCAGCAATCATTTTTTTTCAGCGAACTAGTTGCAGGAAAACTCATAAACATTCTTAATGTATTAGCTTAACATTTTCATTTAAACAGTTTAATTCGAATTACAACTCAAAAATTACTTCCATGAACACTGAAATTTTAAATGAAAAAATATCACTAAAAAAATATGTACTAAAAATTAAAAAAAAAAATATTAAAAATATAAAATATATTTATAGTACTATGTACATTTAAAATAAATACATATTAATATACGAAATAAATTAATATGTATTAATTTAAATTTTATTCAAATTGTATTATTTAGATATACGTTCCAGCATGACACTTTTCTTGAGGATAGTGCCGTTTTGACGGAGTTCGGCACTTCGAACTATTTTCTCCATCATTAAGTTAAAAAAGTCGCACGATAGGGAATCACTCTGTCTAAAACCTCCTTCGGTATGAAATGGTTTGGAGAGGTCTTTTCCTATTCTCACTGAGCAAACTGTGTTATTCAGAGTCATCATGCAAAGCCTTATAAGTTTCGCAAGTATACGGAACTCAGACATTTCGGCGTATAATTGGTCCCTTATCGGAATGCCAAAGGCGAATTTATAGTCGACTAACAGGTGTAGGTGTTGATCTGTTTGTGTAGGGGTCTTTTCCTGGATTTCGCGCAATATGAAAATCTGGTCTATGGTGGACTTTTCAGGTCTGAAGCCGCACTGGTAAGGTCCAATCCGTGGACTTTATCCCTTTCTTAGTGATTGCGCAGAGTACTCCGAGGTTACAGTTACACCCAGAAAAAAAAATGGTAAATTAATAGTATTTCAATAGAAAAACAATTATTTGTACTATTGAAATTGGTCAATAGGATGCGTATCATTAGTTCAATAATATTCAAACTGTTAATACAATATGATGTTGTACCATAATGTTTTTTTTAATTACAAAAAGCAAGACGTAATATTAATTGTATGGTATAGTCGAATTACATTTTCCTAATAATTTATTGTATATTTTACTTTATTTAAATGTCGAAATTGAAATTAACTTTTAAAAAATCAAACATAAAAAGACACTTCTCGTTGCAAAAGGTTATTACACATTTAATGTTCTTGTTCTGCAGTTATTATAGAAAATCGATGTATTATTTATTTTATGTTATAAATAAAAAAAAGTTAAATAAAATTCATTTACATTTAATACATTGAGTCCTTACCAATGTCGCAGAATGACGTACAAAACTAACATGTTTGTATTCGTTTTTATACCACGTTTATTATTATATGAGGAAACCATTAAAACAACAGTATTAATTCTAATAAAAATAATAATATTGAAATATTTAAATTTATGATAATGAGTTTTTCAAATACTATTGAATTATGAAAACATTATCCAAATTGTACATAATTTTTGTAAAAGATGATAATTGACTTTATGACTGCATATTTAAAAATTTTAAACACATACTTTTTTAAAATAGGGTTTTTCCGCACCTGGACCACTGTGGGGCCCCCCTATTGAACTTAGAACGCTTCGGGAAGGCGTCTGCCACATATATAGAACTATAATTGATCAAACCCTTGCGAACCGACTGTAGGATGTACACCCACCCTTTCTTCAACTCAGAAGAAGTTGCAAGGTGTCAGCCTACAATTGATCTAACCCCTGCGAACCGGCCGAACTTAGTATCAGTCAATTTTTGTGTGGCCATGGCAATAATTTTTTGCTTGTTTTGAAAAAGGACGTAGATTTAATTTTCAATTTCAAATATACTTGAAAAAATTGTATTGACTTTCCTTTGTTTATTAAGATTAGTTTGTTCGAAGTCTAAAATTTAGATCCAACTGTGTCATAACTATCTCCAATAAAAAAACAAGCTTTTCAAAAGTAAAGTTGATTTTGTTTCATTCCAACCGTACCCTTTAAGAATAACTTCTGAAGTGAAAGGATGTAATTTGTCTGTGCAAAATATTGAAGCGTAACTTTTAAAAAATAAAAATAATATAAAACAAGTGTGTATTGGTATAATTCAAAATGAATATTAAATAGCAAGGTATTAGCTTTATTTCTAAATATTTTAATGTTCTTAACTTATTGTGTGCTTTTTATAAAATTAATGTTGTACCAGTACCATTGTTGAAGTTTACTCGTCTATATAATACAACTTCAGCTACAGTTTTAGTTGTTTATCCCCCTGAACCCTCCAATGGGATTTATATCTTAATATAAGTCAACATTTTATGATTGTAAAGTGTTAATATCATCTGCTCGAAAGTGTCAATGCAGGTTTTTGGTACGGCTTCCTTAAAATAAAATGTACTAGGATCATGATCAGGAACTGATTACTGTATTTTTAGCTTGTCGTGACACGATTAGTTATATGACAAGCATGATTCTAACATGATCTGAGCATGAATGATCATGTCTTCCCGAATAGGGTACATTTCTACTATGGTTTTTGATTTGATTAATTATGTTTTTGGTATTAAAATATTTTTATTTATAATTTTTTTTGTTATTATGTTTTTTAATAGTTTTTTTTCTTTTTTTATAAAACGAAATTATTAACTATTAATTGTTTTTGTTTTACGGCCTCTTTTGATTATTTTAAGATATTGTCTTAACGAGCTCAAGGTCCAGTGAATCTGCAGAGAAAGATCGCTGATGAAGGGGCTTAGCTGCCTCTGAAACAGCTGTACGATCTGCCACTCAATGCATTTTGCCAATTGTTTGTTGTTTTATTTGTTGGTACAAAACACCCAATTTATACCGACTGGACCTTGAGCACGTTATGACAATATCTTAAAATAATCAAAAGAGGTCGTAAAACAAAAACAATTAATTGTTAACGCAGTGCAAGGCGTTTAAAATCTAAAGGATTTTTTATATTTTCTAAAAATAATAAAAAACCTATTTTTTATACAAAGTGCAGCCTACATATTTGATTCTGTGGAAACTCTGCAGCCTATACGTAGCATATTGCTGCACGCAACAACAACTTTGGCAAAATCTTGAGTTCATGCATTTTTGCTTTTGGTTCTTTCTTCAATGCACATAATTCTTATTGTGTTTATTAGAGAAGGAAAACTTAAGCGACTTGAAATGTAGAACCTGCAGAGAAAGATCGCTGATGAAGGGGCTTGACTGCCTCTGAAACAGCTGTACGATCTACCATTCAATGCATTTTGACAATTGTTTGTTGTTTTATTTGTTGGTACAAAACATCCAATTTGTACCGACTGGACCTTGAGCACGTTAAGAAAATATCTTAAAATAATCAAAAGAGATCGTAAAACAAAAACAATTAATTGTTAACTCAGTGCAAGGCGTTTAAAATCTAAAAGATTTTTTATATTTTCTAAAAATAATAAAAAAACCCATTTTTTATACAAAGTGCAGCCTACGTATTTGATTCTGTGGAAACTCTGCAGCCTATACGTAGCAAATTGCTGCACGCAACAACAACTTTGGCAAAATCTTGAGTTGATGCATTTTTGCTTTTGGTTATTTCTTCAATGCACATAATTCTTATTGTGTTTATTGGAGAAAAAAAACTTAAGCGACTTGAAATGTAGAATCTGCAGAGAAATATCGCTGATGAAGGGGCATGGCTGCCTCTGAAACAGCTGTACGATCTGCCACTCAATGCATTTTGCAAATTGTTTGTTGTTTTATTTGTTGGTACAAAACACCCAATTTGTACCGATTGGATCTTGAGCACGTTAAGACAATGTCTTAAAATTATTAACTTGTTAGGTTTTAAAAAACAAAGTTACTAATTTTTTTGCTTTACAGAGTAGAATGAGGTTGCAGGGGTGGGTGGGGAGTGTTTAAACACGCTCCCCCAAATAGTTCTAACATTTTTATGAAGCCGTGATCAAAGTTGATATCTCTAATGGAAATATTTTTGGCCGCTCACTCTATATAAATCCGCCCTCTGTGCAGGGGTTCGAGTGGGGTAAATTTTTAAAATTATATTTTTTTTATAGCAGGGACCCGTGCATTGGTACGTACATTTTTTTTTTATTTAGAATTTTCTCAATTTTAAATGAAAAATCTTAATTTCATTTGAAACGTTCCCAATTTCAAATCGAAAATCTCAATTTCATTTGTAATTTTCCAATATCTTATGGAAAATCTCAATATCATTTGGAATTTTCTCAATTTCAGTTGGAAATATATTTCCATACATTCAAATATGCAGTAAATATTTCCCAAACAATGCATTCAATTTTAATTAAATAATGATCGAAAATCTCAATTTCATTTGTAATTTTCCAATATCTTATGAAAAAATCTCAATATGATTTGGAATTTTGTCAGTTTCAGTTGGAAATATATTTCCATACATTCAAATATGCAGTAAATATTTCCCAAACAATACATTCAATTTTAATTTAATAACGATCAGCTGTGCCGTTTTTTTTTTGTCAATTTTGCACAAATTTCAGTTCAGTCGCTCAAAAACATTCGTTTTTCGTGCGATATAAAGTACCAAAAACGGCCTTGTTTGCAACTTTGCAAAATTTCGACGTGCAATTTACGCATCAAGAATCAGGAGACCGAAATCTATCCAAAATGATAAGATTTAGTTCGGTAGAATATCCTTGTAGAACAGTGTTATTACACTCAGAAGAAAATGTCCCATTATGTTATGGTTCATGCATTAACAATTTTTTCAAATTAATTCAAAAGTTTTCTAATTAATTTGATAGTATTCCAAAAATTATTTTTATTATTTCTATATTATTATATTTAATAGTATATATACAATTTTTTTTTTTTTGGTTTCCTTCTATAATAATAAACGTGTCATAAATTACATAAACACGAATAAAAACATGTTCGATTTATACGTCATTCTGCGTGTTTGCTCAAAATAATCCACATTATTTATCGCGTCATTGGTAAGGACTCAATGTATTTAATGTAAAATACATTATATAAATAATACAACAAACTTCAATTATTGCAAACTGAAGCGAACATTAAATGTGTTACAACTTTTTACAACGAGAAATGTCTTTTTATGTGTGTGTGTTTTAAAAGTGAACATCTATTTCGACATTTAAATAAAATAAATTATACAATAAACTAACTAAATTAACTAAAATACAAATGTTTTTTTTTATTTATTTTTATTTATTCATTTGTAATACAAAAAGCCTAATTAGCCAAAAAAAAATATATTACTTGTACAATTATGTGTGAGATCATGAGATGTAACATTAAATTCATATAAAAACTTAATACTAAATACAAACTAAATTCATTCATACGGCTTCCCTAAACAAAAAATTGGTAAAGTACGATCCGTACTTACAAGCTATTATTTAAAGTGTATTTTAAAAGTCGGTTTTCATATGTAGCATGCGCACATGAAAAAGACCGTAAGATGGAAGGCAGTTTATTCCAACAGCTACTCTTACATAGAATGATCGATCAAAAACTGAAACAGATATTTTAGGTATGCGAAGTTGAACATTTCTAGTGGAAAGTGAAAAAACAAACTTCCTAACTAAATAATTAGGTATTGTTATTGAAAACAAAAAGCATGCCATTTTCAATGTGGGTTAACAACGCATTTGTTGTTGTTGTTAAAACATACGGCGAAAATATATAATGTCAGCACTAGTGACTGCGAACCCAATTCGCGGCAGCGTTAAGCGGATGAATTGTAAACAAATATGCACGCAATAAAACTACCTGGTAGGCAAAGAAACTCATGACGACTTTAAATTAAGGTTATTTTTTGTATGTTGTTGTATGAGTTGCGTTTTTTCTCACGGTCAGAGTTAAGAAC
>OX638135.1:77730884-77863432 GCA_951804985.1 Dryomyza anilis | reverse complement strand
ATATATTATATTATATTATATTATATTATATTATATTATATTATATTATATTATATATTATATTATATTATATTATATTATATTATATTATATTATATTATATATTATATTATATTATATTATATTATATTATATTATATTATATTATATTATATTATATTATATTATATTATATTATATTATATTATATTATATTATATTATATATATTATATTATATTATAATTTACGAAGATAATCGTACCAAAAAAAAAACATTATTAATAGTCATAATATCTTATACTAAACACTCTAAGGTACAGTTGTACCTTCTCCGCCATTAACGTAATATAATTTTTTCAGTCATATAAAGGTTAAAATTATTGCACTGCCAATTTATGTCATGAGGATGTCTTGAGACTCACTGATTACACACAATTATTCTACTGATTATAATTATCCTGTAGAAGGAACATATTTTCATCCGAAAATACAATTTTATGGTCTGCGTGCCAGCTTAGAAGATTTTGCTCTTTTCAACTCGAAACTAATTTTGCTTGTCGGTAAGTCGATGCACTGGTTCACTTTGATGCCAAAATGGTTTTTCAGTATTCCCCGCGTGGATATACTAGATATTTGCATTCCCTTTACTATAGAAGGATCCGGCATTCGCCGAATTTCGTCGAATTCTTCCTCGGACATATCACGGTTGGATTCGTGGGAACAGTCTGTATACATTCACATTTCCTTTCATTTTTGCCTCACAGGCAAAAAGCAAATTTCACAGGAGACGAAAAAAACGTCTCAAAATCGAGTAATTCAATATTTTATTGATTTTTTTCGTAAAGTATCCGTATGAACTGAAAATAATAGTAGTGTGGCCCAATTACCAAAATATCTATTACATGCAGAAGTAGTTACGATGTTTTGCCTATTTATATCGAAAAAAATTTCAATTGTATTACTTTCGATGCTAAGGTAGGTCTTATACACAAACGGTTTGGTATTTTAAATTTCAGTAAACGACAAAAGGGAAATAACACATATAGGAAAATTTTGGCACATGTTTAGTGAAAATTAAGATTAGCCAGTGGTCAGTATTTTAATTTGATGGACATATGCATTGGAAGTACATAATAAAATAAAATTTTATATTTTTATTTTAAATGTGGACATATTCTCTACAAATACTCATATTTTTAGTTTTTCTACCATTACCACAAGAGGAGTTAAAAATCCTTGAAGTAGTCACGTAAACGAAATAGTTAAATTATGTAGTCATTCTGACGTGAAATAGTCCGTATCTATCTACAAAATATATGATGTGTCTTAAATATTGAGTTTATAGTTCAAATGCCTTTATAACAGTGCACAGAATTAGATTAAAAATTGTATCGTAACCAACATTTTTCAAAAATGTAGTTACGATAATAAAATTCCCAAAATGTTGGTTACGATGTTCTGGCTGGAAGGTATCGATATTTCTTGCAATTTTAACTTGCAGATTTAACTTTTTTTTACATCTGAATTGTTAATTTTTTTTAAATACAAATTAAAAATAAGTTCACTTTTAGCTTTCATTGGGATATTGCTCTTAAAAATGTTATTAAAGATGTTATTTTCCAATTTTCCCAATAACTAAATTAATGTTGAAAAAATAATTTTTTTAAATGGATATTTTCCTGATTAGGATTAAAGTGAATATTACTGACAGTTATTATGAGTCACACTTTATATACAGCGTTGAATTAATTCAAAGACAAACCTTTAGCAAGGTCGTACGCGAATCTTCCTCAAACATGGCGGTTTGGCGCTGATATATTGGATGATAGATGGATTTCCCTCGCATGCGACCTCTTTCTACCGAGCCACCTCTTCCACTGCAACGCAGCAAAGGTGTGGAACCAACAGGCGAACGTCGGATCCATGCGGATCGTTGCTACATCAATGAATGGCCATTAATATAAATTACTGTTGATAACAAAAACAACAAAAAACTTACAGCTGGTGTTGTTGTAGCCTGCGTAAAAGTTTCCTCATCGTTAGTAGGCGTCAAAGCCAATGGTACTTGTACCTTCTCCACGAAAAGCTTTTTATAGTTGGGTAATGTTTCTGGCATGCTGCATTTCTTATCAAATAATGAGAGCAGCTCTTCACGCCCGTAACGAAACTGTGGAAACATGTTTCGCTGCTGCTGACCGGACAACTGTGCAGCGTTCGTAATATCACTACCATGAATATATCCGCCTCCGCCACTACAAATGTTAACTGTTGGAAAGGATACATTATTGGATGGTGAGTTGGTGTTGTTCGTTGTGGGATCCGTAGACATATTACGCAACCACTCAGGACCAAATTTCATTGAGTCTGTCATATTTTCAAGTTGATTACTTTTTACTGAAATAAAAGAAGATGATTGGATAAAATTTAAGAAAATAACACAAATAAACAAAACTGAAATGCAAACATTTGGATTTATGTCATGTTATTTGGCTCATATAGTTATGTAAACAATAATAGTGACACAAATGCAATTATTTAATAAGTGATATTTTCTACTCTGTTAATTATATTTTTTGAAAATTTCAATCAATTTATTTCAACCTTCTCGTATTTGCTGTGAAAATTAATAGGGACAGTTGCGAACTTTGGTTTTTTTTTTAAATGTTTAAATCGAATTCGAAGTTCGGAAATATGGCATCACAGGTTCCGTCGGAACGGATTTTTTGACAGAATTTTGACACTTTTTCTACGAATGCGTTGTTGTGTCGGAATGTAATTTTGTGAGAAAAAAATCTTTTGTTTTGCACTAATTAATTAATTTTTTGGTGTAATTCATGCTCATGTGATATCATTACAAATGCCGCAGAATCATTTGCCGTTTATGCTTTAAGTCCGGGGTGCTGGAGACGGCCGCCAGCTACCAACTAATACAGCAAGTGGTAGCTAGCAAAAAATCTGAACTTCACGAATTAACAAGAAACAATTGTAACATTGCAAATAAAAAACGAATATTTATGTTAAAGCATACAATTAATTCATTTCACTTGTGTTTGGTTTAACAAAAATATAAAAATTAGAAAATGTTAAGTAGTTAAATTTATTTGTCCACGGCGCGACTGCTGGATGAGACACATCACCCGCTGCTGCATTCCGCTGCAACTCGCGGCGAGGGTGAGGTGACGCTTTACTGTAACAGCAACGCGCTGCCCCTTTGCCTGCTGGAGCACAAGTTGATCCAGGCCCAGCTGGGCTACAACGCCTGTGAGATAACGCAATCGTGTCGCTCTTTGCCACATTTTGCGATGGAACTGGTTCTGTGCGAGGTGGCCGAGACAAACAGCCCAGCCAACGCACAATGCCGCTCATCACACTTTTTATGAGATTTCACTATGGCCATATTTTTATTCGATGGCCGGCAATCCGAAGAATGTCTTGCAGCAGTGTCCGGTAAATCTATAGACGTCCGTCCGTATCGCGCGAGAATTTCAAGTGAGAGCTTTCCAAAGATCCGATACTCTTCCATAGTATCGGGTCCATAATATCCAATTCAATTAAATCAATCGCCTACATCAATATTTGAAGACAAATCTAACAATTTTCTTCAAAATATCAAATATTCGAAGTTACATTTTTGTACTGGCAACGCGGAATTCCATTCCGCACAAAACTCATGATAGTTAGAATTCGTATTCGTAGCGGAGATTCGGATTTTTGCTACGACGGGCTTCATGATTGCCCTGATTGTCTTAACGTGCTCAAGGTCCAGTCGGTTCAAGGTCCAGTCGAAAAATTTGATCTAATATAAAAACGACAAAGTAAACGCAAGTCTTACAGGAAAATTGCAGAAATTGATGGATACTCTAAGACAATTTCAGAAAATTCGATTAACTAAATTCCTAAATTAGATACACTAGGTCAAAAATCAAAAATTTCGTCTGTCACAAAAAGTTATATTTACGACATGTAAAAATAAAACCGTCTGTTTCATCCAGAGCATGGAAAAAGAAGTTAATTCTTGACATGGAGCAATTTTCTAATAGTAAAATGTTGAATAACGAAAATCTGAGGGCAAAAAGTGCAAGAAACGATCCATACCTATCAAAAAAATTAATTTTAAATATATTGAATTTTGCAGAACAACATCTATTGTGGCCAGATAACAAATGTCGTAATATTCTTTGGTCCGATGACACAAAAGTTAACTCTAATCGTATAATACCACTTGTACGACGGTCAGTGAATACAGAATATCATGATAAATATACTATTAAGACACTCATGCACGGTGCAGGCTAGTCCATGGTATAGGGACAATATTTGCAACATTGTTTTTGATAGGTATGGATCCTTTCTTGCACTTCTTGCCGTCAGATTTTCGTTAATCAACATTTTACGATTTGTAGATTTCTCCATGTCAAGATTCAACTCCTTTTTCAATGCACTGGATGAAACAGACGGGTAATAAACCCGTCGCAAAATATAACATGTCGCAAAATATAACATTTTGTGAGACACGAACTTTTTGATTTTTGACCTCGAGCATCTAATTTATGGAAACAATTAATAGAATTTTCTGAAATTGTCATAGAGTAAGACTTGCCTTTACTTTGTAGTGTTTTTTTATTTTATTTTTTTGTTTGTTTGTACTTTATTAATAATCGAGCCTTCAAAGGCCATATATGATTACATGGTTATATATTTCGAGTAGACTAACCTAATAAAAATAACTTTAATTAAATTTAAAAAATAAATAAGAGAAAAAAAACGTATATTGCATTCCCTAACAATATCCAAAAATAAAGAATTAATTTTTTAATTAATTATTAGCGACAACAAATATCATAAATTAAGAAATTAATGACTTAACTACAAAGAGAGCAGAAAAAAGTACTACTGAGGTCTCAAACTACAACACATTGGAGAAAGTACTAGTTTCTACTGTTACAGCGCATGTATTCTAAGAGTGAGTCCTTGTATTTATTTAAGGAGAGGGAAAACCTTTTTATTTCCCTAGGGAGAGGATTCCATGATCTTGACACCCTAACGAGAAATATAATAGACATGAGTAGAGTTTGAGCAACTCTTTTTCGAATTGCAAGAGGTAAATAAGAATTTAAACTATATAATCTCCTGAGCGTAAAAGAGACTCTGGACGAAACATTGGCAATATACTTACGAAAACTAAATCATTATCAATAATAACCCCCAGACATCTCATGTTGGTAACAAATTGAATCTCTTCGTTTCAAAGAAATATAGAAGCTGGTGAAATATTTGCAGGGAAATAAAATGCAATTGCCTTAGTTTTGGTTGGATTGACAGATAATTTATTCAAACTTAACCAAGAAGATGCATTGATAAACAACAGATAATATTGGCTTGCAGTACATCAACAAAATCTTGGTCAGCAGAAAATAATATATTGACGTCATCAGCAAATATAAAGATTTGTGATTTGTTTATGTTAAGAGAGTTAACTAAATCGTTAATGAACATCATAAAAAGAAGCGGACCCAAGACCGATCCTTGAGGAACACCGCTGACACAACTTAACTTATTAGATAGATTTTTGACACATAAGACAATTTGCTCACGCTCTGTCAGAAAGGAAAAAATTAGTTTGCACGCATTCGCAGAAAAATTGAATTTATATTTAACCTTATTAATAAGTAGATTATAATTGATAGAATCGAATGCTTTGGTGAGATCAAGAGATATAGCAATACACAACTTCTTTCCATTTGTATATTCTCTGATTTTTCAGTCAGAGCTAAGAGTAATGTTGTCGTGCTAAATCCAGTTCTATACCCAGAATGGCATACACTTAACAAATTATTATCATTTAGATAATCATTTATTTGAGATTGTAATATTTTTTCTAAAACCTTGGAAAGACATGGTAGTATGCTTATCGGCCTAAAATTAGTCAGGTCGTTAGAATTACAATTTTTCTTTATGGGAACTTCTTTAGCTAATTTCCAAGCAAGTGGAAAGTTAGAAGTCATTAATATTATATTGAACAAATGCAACAAAAAATATATCATTTTAATAAATTTTATAGGAATGTCGTCCAAACCAATTGAATTTGATTTTATACTGCAAACCGCTAGATAAAGTTCATCAGCAGATATGTTTACAAATGAAAAATCGTTCTCACGTGATTCAAAATTTAAACAGGCCTCAGGAGAATAAAATAAAGATTGAGAAGCGATAAAAAAAATTATTTAATTGATTAGCGTCTACTCCATCATTAGGCACTGCAGACTCTTTACACCCAGCACTATTGAAAATATTCCAAATTTGTTTGTTATCAAGATCGTTGAATCTCCGACTTCCAAAAATTATTTTTAACTTTCTTATAGTTGTTTTGACTTTGTTACGATATTTGCAGTAAGTATTCCAAGTTGAGTTGCACTTGTTTTCCAGAAAAGCTCTATATGCTAAGTCTCTAAAATTTTTGGCTTCAAGTACATTTTTAGTATTAAGCATATTTTTATTTTTATCACCCTTAAATACTCGTTTAGAAATCGGACTTGGGAAAAAAAGTCATTTAAAATCATATTTACATTTCCTAATTGAATGTTGACATCGTTGGACTTATACAATATATTAAAATTGGCTGTCCTTATATTCGCAAGCAGTTGAGGCATATTTATTTTGTTGTAGTTTCGAAATTCCACAACAGTTTCGGCACGCGTGAGATCCAAATCCATACAAATATAAGTAAAAGCATGATGCGAAATATTAGGGCATTGAACTTGACTTGAAAACTTTAGTTTAGATATGTCACTAAGTAAAAAATATTCTATGAGGGACACAGAGTGTATCTGAATATCAAAATGTGTGGGCAACGAATTGTGAACATTCTTCATATTAACTTTTTCACATAGTTCACGCATGTTATTGGCTTTACATGGTATAAATAGGTTATAATTGAAGTCTCCCATCAATATAACATCACTGTAACTACAACATAAATCTACTATAACTTCTTCCATAGAACCAATATTGCCATGTGGTAAGTATATGACACCAACAACAAGCAGTTTAGAATTTAAAACATCTACCTCAATAAATAACGCTTCACAACTAGGGTCGAGAATATAACTCTTGATTTAAAACAATTTTTATAAATACAAACGTCACCCCCTTACAATTGAGACGATCATTTCTATGAATGTAAAAACCAGGAAGCAAGATTAGTCACGTGCGATTTAAACCATGTTTTCGAAATTCCCATTAAATCCAAATACTCGCCACCCAGAATACATTTAAATTCATCAAACTTACATTGACCTAAGGACGGTTTTAGACTTTGGCCAATAATATGACCTATGTTAAAATATTAATTTCTATTATTTAACATCATAGAAATGTGACTATTGTCGCTAATAATAGGCCCAAGGTTCATATTAGGACCCATCGAAAGGTATTATTAAGGGAATGCAATAAAATTTGTACATTTTGGAATTCATTTAATTTAATTACTAAATAATATTCTAAATTAATAATTTCAAAAAAATAATACTAATTTGATTATAATTACACAATCGACTAAAATTTTCTAAAAGTTAAAAAAGAAAAAAAAAGGAGAAGAATACAACATCTTGAATAACAAATTTATACAAAATTAAAAAAGAATAGAATGTGGATTCCTCAGTGTGTATAAAAATACATTAAAATAATTTGACGAATTAATATACGATGTAGTCTTTGCAATAACAAGACAAATAAAAATTTACCCCACTATTTCAAAAACAACATCTATGAGGAAATTATTAAACATAACTTCAAATTTCTTTGCACAGCAAGGAAATTGAAGGAACTGCAATTCATAATTTAAAAAAATTGTCTTATTGTACTTAAGTATTCTAATCCAAGACTGCGCCGGCTTTGTAATATCCCGCTAACAGCAACAACAGCATCAGTAGTAAAAAACAATAACAAGCATTCAGGCAAAGTGAAGATTTTGTCGGAACCATCGAGTAATGTGACCTTGACCTTAGGCAATTCATTATGCAGCAAACGAAATTTGTTTATTTTCTTATTTTTTCTCAAATTGCGACAAAAGTAGCTTAGTTTACCCTCCGATAGCGTCAAGTAATCATTAAGAAAAATTCGAGATCTAATATCGTATTCACAAATGTTCGATAATTTTAGCGAGCGAGATTTAAAATAATTTTGCATCAGTTCATCTCTTATGCCAGTAGAATTAAATTTCAGTAAAACTGAGCTCTTGTTGTTGATAAAGCAACAGTGATTAATATCAGATGGCGATACATTTATATTGAAAAATTTGCATATTTTTAGCGCACAGCCAAACAGATCATTTTGGGTGGTGGGCAGTCCACTTATAACCACGTCCGTACGATTGATCCGTCTTTGGAGAAGATTATTTTCAGTCTCTAGCAACTTAATTTTGTCCGCAGTAGTAGTGCTCACAAACTGAATGATTTTATGGCAGTTATCAACATCTTTTATTACTTCATTAAGTTGAACAGCAAACTCAGCCTTAACTTGCACTATAATTTGTTCCAACTTTTTATGAAGATCAGCAAAACCGAGACGCATTTCATCTCGAAGACTTAATGTGTCATCACTAGATGAAGGATTTTTTTGTTGTAATTGCCAGATTTTGCAAGTGTAGCTGAAACTTCCCTTATTTTTAGCGAGATAGTTAAATTGTTCAGCGCTGACCTCTGCACAATTTAGATGAAACCATAATCCGCATCGAGAGCATCCAACACTTCCTGTTGTTCTGGTTATATTGCTGTTACAACTAGCAAGACCACATTGAGGCATTTTAACAATATTTTAAAGTTGACTGCAAAGGGATACACTTTATTTAGCAAAAACAATCGACAATTAGTCTTAAACAGCGCCAAGCAACAACAACATCAAACAACAGTAGCAGCAAGAAGAAACAACGACAACAGCAGTGGACTCGCAATAATTGAATTACGAATGACAGATTAAAATTACGATTGAATTACGAAGGATGATTAAAATCGAGGTTATGCGACACTGCAGCAGCTCCGATTTATATTAATTGTATTAATATTATTTTTATAATAATACATGACCTTTTATTTCACTTCGATTAACACAATGCTTATTTCCAGGGCAAGTTTTTTTTGGATTTTGCCAAAAAAATGCCATTTTTGCCATTTTATCAATTATTTTTTAAATTTGCCAATTTTGATATACTTTGCCTAAAAACACTCTGGCAAACCTTTTTTAAATATTATTTTAGATTTTCTGGTTGTATTAAAAAAAATTATGACGTCCTTTTCTTGTGTACTTATTTTTGTGTGTTCTTAATTTTGTGAATGAAATTAACGAAATAAATATTAGACCATGTAAAAGAGAAATCTATGATGTCAACAAAAATAGTTCATTGAAAAATTTTATAAATTTTTCAAAAAATATTCTGAGTAATGTAATTATGGGTATTCTATTCAGCATATAAGCAATGTTTGAAATACAGTTAGTTAACAATGTTTTTGTAATTAACCCGGTAGACAATATCAGTTATCAAATAATTGCATTGTTTTCCCTATTATATTTCACATCACTGTACGTTTAAAAAATTGTATATCGCACAATTAATGAAAATCAGTGTTTTGAATGAACTCCAATAACTCATTTTTTTCCATCGAACTGGTGGTAGAAACGCATCCCTTAGGAATTAACTATAACTGGAATGTACGCATATACTCTATATATAACACAACCATATTGAGAATGGTCGAAATTTCGTTCAGTTTCGTTAACTTAAGGATCGAGCGTTTTGAATCGCACAATCCATAAGGAATCAGCTCAGCATATTGCGCCACATTCGTGTTGATCTAAATTGTTTATAATTTGAGTTTTTCTGTGTTTTTAAAACAAATTTTTACAAATATTTTAATCTTTCAATTTAATTAAAACCAAAATAACACATAGATATTCTTTATCTAATATGACAGTTTTTAAAGTATATACATGTTCATTATAGGCAGGGCAAAGTGTGCCTTAAAAATTTCGCGACTTTTTTATATAATTTTTGACAGTAGCCCATGCTTAGCTCTGCTGATTACAGTTAGGACTTTATGCTCCTGCACAGAACAGAATGAAAGAACTGATATTGACACTGTTAGATTTATGCTTACAATAAAACAGACCTGGCAGTCCTGACAACTTGGGGTCCAAACCTCCATTTATGACCCAACATTTTTATTTCGGAAATCGATAGAGATTATCATTAGTAGGTTAATGTTACCCTTCGGAGTGGTCCATGACTCCCAAAAGGAGGTCTAAACCAAATCTATGCCCATTTTATTTTATTTAGGACATCATTAAATGTCTAATGGTACCTTTTGATATGTTCCAGGTCCCCCCAAAGGGTCAACATTTTTTTTTGTTTTGCAAAAATCGATAGCTAACGTAATGCATTTTAACATTCAAAAATTATTTTTTTTAGAAAATGTGATTTTGGATCCTTTTAGTGGGGGGAGCCTGGATCAAAGTACCTTTAGGCATCTAATTATGTCCTTTATCGATTTTCAAAATAAAATAAATTTGGTACCATAAGGCATCTAATGAAGTCCGCTATCGATTTCCGCAATAACATTTTTTTTTTAACAACAAGTGGTTGTTGACCCCTTTGTTGGAGGTCATGGACGAATCCAAATGGTATCATTCGATTTCCAACAATGTCTGCTATCGATTTCTGCAATAAAATTGGTTCTGTCTATTCCGCCCATTTTGGCCCACCCACATTTCGGGGAAATTTTCATTTCGAGGAAATGTCTAATTCAGGGAAATGTCCATTCGGAGAAATGTCGATTTCGGGGAAATGTTTTTCAAGCAAATGTCTTCGGGGATATGTACATTAACCGAAAACCTAACCACAACTGTGCTGCTTGCGAAGAATGAAGACTCCTCTCTGACACACATACTGATGATTGAAGTATATACAGACGCCATTTAATTTTTGTGAAAACTGTTTGAAATATTCAGGCCCACACTAAGAAAACCAAAGATGGTTGGAAAGTATTACAGTCTTAAACAATATTGCAGTTTTTTTTACACTTTTCATGTTATTTATAATATATTACTATATTATATACAGTAGCGTCAACGTACTTATGGGGGACGGACATGTCGTCTCTTGTCTTTTTAACGTGTTCCGTCCGTCGTTTAGTACACCCAGAAAAAAAATTCCCTCAAATCCCATTAAAATTGGTCAATAGGACAATTATTGATTTAATAGTATACAAAAAATAAAAAAGTTCATATAAACTCAATGGCAATGTCATGGTATTTTCTAGTATTTAATTGTATTTTTAATAGTAAAAAAACTATTATTTATATATTCTATTTTTCTGGGTGTATAAATGTGTCTCAATACTGTGTTTAATGTGCCCGCCCAACATAAAATAACAACGAAATTAAATTAAAACACAAACTTATTATCAATTTACATTCAAAACCAAAAAGAAAAATAAACACCAAATAAATAAATAAATACAAACAATATACTGCAACAATAACAACAACAACAACATAATAGAACCAGTGTTGCACTCGCTGTTTTTGCAATTGCCGACGCAAAGGGCTTTTCTATGCTCTTTGCTGCAATTGCACAGGTTTGTTGACGTATTCCTTCCCTACCCCATCCTACTCCACGCTACTAGCGCGCACGGTTGAGACTGAACTGAGTGCGTAATTTATGCTGTGGTGAAGACCTAACACTCACCACGGCTTAACTTACGCTCTCATATGCTTGTTTCAACTACTGCGCCTTGGTAGTATGTATGTCTGTTTTGAAGTTGCCCAATAGAAAAAATGTCGCAAAAATATCGCATAGATTTTTGCAACATTCGTGGGCTGAGAACGAATTTCTTCTCTATACATGCGTATGTGTCCGTTAATAGGCCACAAATAATGGCACTGGGAGAGACCCAGGTTAGTGAGGATGCAGATCCACTGGATTTTCAAATACCTGTGTATCACTTAGTGCCATTATTTTCTGCCCATAGGGGTCTCGCTCTTTTTATTCGAAGTGACGTTGTGTATCAACTACAGCATCAACATAGTGTGTCGGATAGCGAATTTAACACAATTTGGGTTAAATTCAAACACACATCATGCACTTGTGCTTTCTTTATAGGAGTCCGAATCTAGATAGGGTTTCCACCTGCAATAAGCTGGATGCCCTTTCTGATTCGATCTCAAATATATTGGAGCAATTTCCAGGCAGTGAAATTGTTGTTGCCGGCGATTTTAATGTGCACAACGCCACTTGGTTGAGCCACTCGGGTCTTCCAACACAGGAGGGTTGTTATGTTGAGCTGTTTGCAGAGTGCAATCAACTCACTCAATTGGTGGACGCGTCGGTGGACAAAGCCAAAAAATTCTAGACCATTTACTGACTTCTCATCATGAAAAATATGATGTAAAAGTCCTTGCACCTCTTGGTAACTGCGACCACTGTACTGTTTCCTCTTCGATTAAAGCCCCGAAGAGGACTGTATGACTTTACGAAAAAGCAAATTAGGTTGCGTTAAATGATTTTTTTAAATTTCTGGTCATTCGTAAAAAGGGTGAAGAATCAGACGACATCGTCTACTCCAACTCTTATTATGAATGGCCAGACCTTCACTGACCCGGTTGACAAAGCTAATCTCTTGGCAGAATTATTTGCAAATAATTCAACGCTCCCAGACAGTAATTAACCACTGCCCGTCGTCGATTTTGTTTCTTCTGCAATGCCGGAGATTCATTTTCGAACTCGGGCAGTTAAAAAGGTTTTATCAAACCTCAACATTAACAAAGCCTCTGGGCCAGATGGCATATCTGCCTTGAAGAAGTGCGCGTCAACGCTGGCTTGTCCGTTGCCTAACCTTTTCAACATCTCCTACACGACAGGAGTTTTTCCATCTTGTTGGAAGGTTGCAAATGTCCAGCCAGTCCCGAAAAAGGGCGAGGCTACGAACCCTGCCAATTACCGACCCATTGCAATATGCTCTGCACTCTCCAAAGTAGTGGAGAGCGTAATTAACTTCCACCTAGTGAACTATCTTGAGCACAACGAATTGCTCAGTGACCTCCAATGTGGTTTCCGTAGGGCCAGATTCACAGGTGACTTGATGGCGGTCCTCTCCGAAAAGTGGAATAATTGTATTCACCTTTTCGGGGAGAGAAAGGCTGTTGCTCTCGATATTTCCAAGGCCTTTGATCGAGTGTGGCATAAAGCTCTCGTTTCAAAACTAATTGCATTTGGTGTCGGTGAATTTTTTACTCCATAGATATCGGGTTTTCTCCACGGTCGTTCTATACGAGTTGCGATGGATGGTGTGTTCTCAGAACAACATTCCATCAATTCTGGAGTTCCGCAGGGTTCCGTCCTATTCCCGTCCCTATTTCTGGTAATTATTAATGACCTTCTGGCATTGACACAGAACCCAATTCATTCCTTTGCAGATGACAGTAACATTTGTCATTCATACTCGTTCAACAAGCGCCCAAACTCTTTGGAGATTGAGAGTAAAAGACGCACTATGAATGACACGCTCAATAATGACCTTAAATCAATCTCCGAGTGGGGTGTTGCAAATAGAGTAGATTTTAATGCCAGCAAGACCCAATGTTGTCCGTTATCCCACAAAAGAATTGATTCACCCCTCCCACCCCTCAATATGGGTGCTGTGGATATTGCGCAGTCAGCTGCTCTTGACGTTCTGGGCATATCAATTCAATGTGATCTCCGTTTGAATTATCACATATTTAATGTGTCAAAAGAAGCGGCCAAGTGCCTCGGTTTTTTAAAACGGTGTAAAACATACTTCACTCCTGCTGACTTACGCACTGTCTACACCACCTATATGGAATACAACTCGCACATTTGGACAGGTGCTTCAAATGTGCTTCTTTTTGAGGCATGCCTGCCTGAAAAAAGAAGCACACGCCTGCATGCCTGCCTGAAAAAAGAAGCACACGCAGGTGATGAAAAGCTACAAACGGTGGGAGCTCACCAAACAACTTATACCTACTCCTAAAAAGGATAACAAGGGAAAGGTTTCTGGGAAAAGGGAGGATGCTTCCAAATACAAATCGGAAATCAAATCCGACAAGGTTTTGGACAGCAAAATCTCTGTGGGGGGCAACGGCCGGACCTCGGGGCTGGAAACCAAGAAAAAAACCCGAAACGGACCAAAAAGTCCACCAGTTTCGGGGCCACTCCAGCGGATCTACAAGTATCCATCATTGACGAATCAAATCCTGATGACAGGATCAATTCGGAAAGATGGCTGCTTGTAGAGAACGAAGTCCTTATGGAAATGATGGTGCGCGTCGAAGCCGGTAGTCGGAGATCACTGGAATTTCTGACCAGTTCCATCGCCAAGATTGGTGAACTTTGGAAGGGGTCAAAACTGAAAGTAATTTCCAGATCCGCGCTACCACTTCGCCTTCAGTACAGGCTATGGATTCCTCCTCCTGCAAAACATAAGAATGGGCCCATAGTCAAGCTGTTGGCGGCCCAAAACAGGGACGTTCCGATAGGCGGTTGGACGCTGTTCAACGCTCGGCAAAGCCAAAACAACGGAGGGAAGGTGTTTCTTTTCGTGGTTGACAGGCATTCGACGCAGCAGCTCCAAAAAAGAGACAGCAAGCCTTAGTTCAGGCTTGGGTCAGTGAGGGCGTGGAACGAGAAGGATGACGATGAAAAGGGCAAAAAAACGTATCAGCTGCAGGTAGTGCAAATTAATTTGCACCAATGCAAAGCCGCAACGGACAACCTATTGCTCCTTTTGACGGAAGATGATGTAGACATGCTCCAAGAACCATTGATAGCCCATAACCAGGATCAAGGGCTGAGATCGAAACAATATAATCTGTTTCACTCAACAAATGGAGATAAGATGCTGTATTCTACACACATAGAAAATTATTGTTGAAATTTGAAAATAAATATTATCAATTTATTAAAATCTTCAAACGACAATATTATTTTTAATTTTGAAAGTAAAATTATTAATTTTATTATTTTTTATTTTGATATTTGATGTTTCTATTTTGGAAATATTCAAATTTATCGCGCGTTGTTGTGTGGACTAAAAATGTCCAATAATTGTAATCGCGACGACTAAATCGTGTAGTTGACGCGTGTAATCGGGCGACAACTTTAATCTGCATCCAGTATCCAGAGATTGCTCTCAATGGTGTTTTAAACAGACGGACATACGTTCGAGGAAACAAGTCGTCGGCACTGCCATGTTCTTCATCAAACCCTACTTGCCATTCAACGAGATTCACGGTACGGTTTCACAACGGATTTGCGTTCCAACACCGGCGGAAAGGTTCTCCCACTGTTCGTGTTTGACTGTTGGGAAGTGATACCCGGTGACCCATGTGAGTCAGTCACCAAACCCCTTCCAATGTGTAAACGTTATGGGCTTAAGGATTTTGTCTTTCCGATGTCGAATTGCGTCAAACATTATTAATCGTATGAAGTTATAAAATAAAAATGCATTTTAAATTATAAAAGGGTGTTTGTATTTATTTCATTGTTGTTGCCTTTTCAATTTTAAATTAAAAATGTCATTAAAAGCAAAAACAAAACTAACAATAGATTTATTGAATGTTAACATTTTTTTATCAATACATGTTTGATAATTTTATTGTTGTATCCGACAATAATTTGAAATTAATATTTGTGGATCCATTTTAACATAAAATATTTTTAAATTATTGTCGGATTCGACAATAATTTTCTATGTGTGTAGCTAAGAAAACACTAAATGCTTTTTTCCTACACAATCACAGTAATGATGAAACAGTGGCAATACAGGTTGAAAACAACGAGAAAACGATAATTCTGAGTTCAGTCTATATGCCATATGACGAAGATGACCCCTCTTCGAGAGCAGTCCGAGAACTTGCAGAATATGCGAACACACGGAACCTGCCACTGGTAATCGGCTGTGACGCCAACGAACATCACGAGCCGCACACATGCGAGACTTCTTTTCACTAAGAAAATGAACAACGCCTACTTAAAGTTTTGCCCAAACTCTCGCCGTCACAAAACTACCAAAAACTCTTGGTGGACGAATGAACTCAAAAAGCAGAGAACAGAAGTTAGACAACTACATAACAAGGCCAGAAAAAGTAAGCTTGAAATTGACTGGACCAAGTATATGTCAGAACGAAATCCATAAGTTACGCTAAATTCAACTCATGGAAAACGATCTGTGAATAAATTGAAAAGACTAATGAGGCAGCTAGACTGCGTGTATCAACAACCAGCTATGTTGATACATACTCTTCCAGAAATTTGTACATGGCTAAAGGCAATCTTCAAAAGTTGTCTTAGGCTGGGGCACACACCGCTGAAATGGAATGATGTTAGAGTGGTATTCATTCCCAAAGCGGGAAAGACAGCACACTCTACTGCAAAGGACTATAAGCCAAAAATGTTGAAAACGCTGGAGAGAATTCATGACCAAAACATTAGACTACAACTAAATGATAACAACCTATGAAGCTACCAACACGAGTACCTTAAGGGTAAATGCGTTGAAATTGCAGGAGGTAGTTACGACAATTGAAAAGAACATACACTACAAGGATTTCACACTAACAGCATTTTTGGATAACGAAAGAGCGTTTAACAACGTAAAATGGAATCCATAAAAACAGCATCAGAGAAAGTTCAGTTGACAAAATCCTAGCAATACTAAGAAATAAAGGAATAAAAGCAGTAGCATGCAGACGATGTAGTTATTATGATAAGCGGAAAATACCTACCTACGATTAGTAACATTATGGAAACTGCACTGAAAGAATTGTTAACGTGGGAGTAAACGCCTTCAAGATTGAACTCGTACTCTTCACTAATAAAAGGAAAAATTGGCACATTGAGCTTCCAAAACTTAGTGGTTGCAAACTCACTCTATCTAGTGAAGCGCAATATATCGGCACTATACTAGACAGTACGCTTCGATGGAAACGCAACACAGAAGAAAGAGTGAAAAAGCACTCTTTGTACTCCTTATGAAGACGACTTCATAAGGAGTACAGTAGCAAAGAACTCGATTCGACTAAGAGAATCAGGATTCTGGAAGCAACTCTCATATGAACACACGTCTATCCTCAAAGTTTTCAGCATGATCGAACTCCTAAAAACATACTACATAACACCACAGATGGAAATAAATCCAAAATACTCCATCGTAATACCTAGTAGAGAACAATGGAGCGCTAGCTCGCCAACAAGCAATAGCCACCTTCAGGTCTTTACAGACCGGTCTAAGATGGAAATTGGGACTGGATCCGGCATTTTCTGCGTTTTACGAGTCACATAGACTTCTCGATAATTGCAGTGTTTTTAAAGCAGAAATATTCACGATAGATAAAGCAGCACAGACCATCTAAACAAAGAACATGGATCCATCGGGGATTACAGTCTTTGTGGATAGTCAGGCTGCCATCCTAGCACTATATAATGAGGTAATAAAATCGAACACAGTACTCAACTGCCGATCACTCAACATACTAAGTCAAACCCATGCGATAACCATATGCTGGGTTCCCTGACATAGCATTATAAAAGGTAACCAAAAAAAACAATGAGTTAGCGCGACAGGGTTCTTCACGTAGAATAGTGGATGCATGTCCTTCGATTAGGATTCCATTAGGTGTCCTAAGAAGACATATTGACCTTAAACGATTAATAAAATAAACGCAAACTGATCATCCAGAGACGGCTGCGTTATCTCACGTCGTCTCTGGCCACACACCAATGAAAAAAGAACAAAAAGCCTGATAAATAACAACAAAGAAGCTACCCGCATCCTAATCGGCGTCCTGCAGGACATTGTGCAATTGGCACAATGGCGCACATACTGGGAATCCCCGCACCCGACTACTGCAGGATTTGCAAAGAAATTGAGGAAGTAAAATCAATTGAACATCTACTATGCGATTGTCCAAATTTCCAAACGCCGACTCCAGTACATGGGGAACAGGTTCTTTGGAGAATTGGAAGAAATAGTAGAAGTTCCAATTGAAAATATGCTTGGGTTCGTAAGAAGATCAGGTTGGTTTCGAAGAAACTAACCAACAGATGTCAAGATACAATGGTCACCACACAGATAAAAAAGGCTCCGTGAGTGTTTGCTGATTTAACCTCAGCAGCACCCCCTTACTAACCTAGCATTATCACAAATATGACATTTTTCGTGATGTTTATAGGAAACATTTAATAAATAATACAAAATATGGGATGTTTACAAATTACTAACACTTTTGTTGGAAATTAATATATATTTCCTGCATATTAAATTTGTTGTAAATAGTAATATTTGTATGCGAACTAGTTGCAGCAACACTCTTATAACCATTCTGTTTTCTTAGTGTATACTTAAGTGTGAAAAATCGTTTCACAGCACAAAACTTAAACGCTCAATTTCCTCACTTAAGTTTTTATGTAAGTGTGGTTTCTGTCAACTGGATATTTATGACAACAGAATAATACAAACTGACACTATCGGTCAATCATTAGAGTAATTTTCGCAGCCATAACATATTCAGCGGCCACCATTAACTAACGTTGTACTCGAAATCCACTTTTGCACAAACAAAATAATTCTCCGGATGTTGCGAACTGAGAGTTGTTCAAAATTATAATATACGAGCATTCTGTATGCCAACTAAATGTCTAGATGGTCTAACCTGTATATAGTTCAACCATGGGTTAAATATTATTTTCCATTTTTTTTACATTATTATTAAATAGCCGATTGCCAACCGATTTTTGTCGACGTCGAAATAAATTTAGCCGCTAAAAAGTTGTCATCGGCTTGGACCTCTGATTGAATTACGATTAACAATTTCATATCTTGCAATGGTTGTACCAAGCTGGTAAATGCTTTAACTTAACTGGAAGAGTGGGTGTCGCTAATCTTTTCATGACAATCATTGGTTATGTAGGCAATTATCTACTGCAGATTGATCGAGTTTCTGTCGGGTATAAACAACATTACTGCCGAAGTTGCACATCTCGATGATATGATTTTCCAGTCTTTCTACCAAATTCAAACCCGGTTTCAGCTGTTGTCTCGCACTTGAGGTCAACTGTCATTGAATATTGGCCTACATGTGCCATGGTCCATGCATGTATCTACAACATGTGTGAATTCTAGTAAAGCCATCCAACTGGCTCGTTATTAAGTTGCAGAAAAATTACAAATATTTTTTAGTATGACATATATGCTAGTAAATTGCTACTTGGATATCAGTAACAATTTACTAGACAAGCCCATTTTCTGGCTAGTTTCTGACGGGGCTGAATTGAATAGAAAAACTTGAGTATTACTGGCTACTTTCTGGTGGGGTTTTGCTGGGGCTGTAAAAAGGCAAAACTAGGAAAACTTCTTGAATTCTATCTACTTTTTTTATTATTATAATTTTTTATTAATTATTGAGTTGAGGCAAGTTCGCAACTCTACACTGCAACTCAACACTGCTTTGTAGTGTTTTTTTTTTTTTTTGCCACATTTTATTATATCATCTTGTGAAAAGGTCATATTTTTGTTTTATGTTGTTTTTTGTTTATTTAATTGTAATATTATTTTATTTTTGAATTACATTTTTTGTCATTTTTATGTTTTCTAGTAAACGAACTGTTTTCATAATAAATTACTATCTAGAAACTGTGCAGTTTAACTATCCAAACACGACCTGGACCCAGCTTGACACCACTGGCAAGTTCCTAGCTAGTTATACTGGATAGAAACTAGTGTGGTAACAAGTAAAACTGAAAATAAAAATGATTACCAGATGTTTGCCACAACAGCAATGAAAATTGAGATATTTACAGTTGACTGTTGCACTAAGAAAACAAGATGTTTATGAAAGTCTTGCTGCAACTATCTGTTTAAATTTACGCCTTGTAGCAAGTATTCAAACATCCCATAAGTTTCAATATAGTTACAGCAAAACTATTAATATTTTTTAAATATGACATATATGCAGATTGTTACGAGATCTCATTGCTGTAAATTGAGATATTTACAGTTGACTGATAGCAAACATACTGAGTTCTTGGACATTTGCAATAAAACGTCTGAGGTATTTTGACAGTTCACTACTATAAGAAAGGAAAATTGCGTACTTTTTCCCTACGCTCGATTTATCAACAACAATTAAGTAAATCCAATGGTGTTAATAACTGTCAACTCAAACACTACATTTTAATGATAAAAGTGAAAATAAAATTCTCTGGTAATGAAATTATAAACATGTGATGGAAAATTATTTCTTTTCAGAGTTTACTTTGATGACAGCATTTAATTGATTTATTGAATATATAAAAAAAATATATATAAGTTGATTTTTTTTTTCAAAATTCGAAAATTTCACAAAATTCGAAAACTTCAAAAAAACACGACTTTTTCTTATAGAGCTAATTTCAAAAGCCATTATCTAGGTCAATTATATTGCTAAATGGATATATTTAGTGTTTATTATGATAAGAATTGAATAGTTTTTTGAAAAGAATAGTTTTTGATTCTGGTATACATTATTTTTTTATAATTCGACTTATAATTATTAAATTATTGTAAAGATTTCGAACTCGAATTTCGGACAAAACAGCTATATTGATTTGACTCAAATTTTTCCAAAATTATTTCTATTATTTATAAATATTCTATCTTAAATTTGGAGAGGTGTTTTTTGATATAAGGGAGAAATATTTTTTTGTATATAACATTTTTATCAATGACAAATTTTTATACCCTACACCTGTGAGGTGGGTTGGGCTTGAAATCCCCAAACACAAAAGCCCCAAATCAAAATCCCCAAACACAAAATCCCCAAACACAAAAGCCCCAAAACACAAAAGCCCCAAACACAAAAGCCCCAAAACACAAAAGCCCCAAACACAAAAGCCCCAAATACAAAAATCTCAAATACAACACAATTAGGAAATAATAAAATGAGTTAAATAATTATTAAACACACTTAGCAAACCAAAGATTGAAAAGTATGGTTTAAGATTATTAGAGCCTTAAACTTCATTGCAGTTGAACGTTATTCAGGTCAAATATTTTCCACTTTTTAATTAATATCTGTAATAATATCATTAATATTAGTATATTTTTAATTAATTACTATGAAATATGTAAATATATGCAGGATAAACACATATTCCTTTAGTAGTTGCAGCGAATCTACCACAAATATACCATTTTCCATAATGTTTATAGGAAACATCTAATAAGAACTACCAAAATTGTGATGTTTTCAAATTACTTTCAATTTATTTGTATTTACTGTATATTGAAATATTGTGACTTATATATTTTCAATATATAATGTTTTCCCATTGATCAATTTTTTTATTGCAAACGCTAAGATCCATTCGTTATTTTATCAATATAAACCGCAATATTGACAAATTGACAGTAAAGAAATAAATTAAACCTAAATTGCACCACCTAACCCTTTAATTAAAGATCCGGGCTTTTGTGTTTGGGTATTTCAAACCGCTCCCCTATGAGGTACAGGGTATATTAAGATTGTGCAGATATTGTAACGCCCCTTAGGAGGCGTGTCCGGTATGGAAAAGTATATATATTCTTGATCAGCATAACTACCCGAATCCGTTTAGCCATGTCCGTCTGTCTGTCTGTCCGTCTGTCTGTCTGACCGGATACAGAATAACTTGAAAAATACTTGTTAGAATGCGTTGAAATTTCGTTTTGTGTTTTAGCCAAAAAATGGTTCTGAGTTTGAAAATGAACCAAATCGGTAAACGGACACGCCCACCTCCCATACAAGTCACTTATATATAACTTTTTGGGAACCAATAACTCGAAAAGTATTAGATATATATTTATAAAATTTAAAACATATTGTTAGAATTCGCATAAAAAATGTTCCAAAAATGGGCGTGATCCGCCCACATTTTAATTTTTTACCGATTTTTGTAGTGGACATTTTACTCGTAAATTATTAAAAATTTGACCAAACAAAATATACCACTAATATATCCAACAAGAGTGTAGGGTATTCCATAGTCGCCCCATGTGACCGAACTTACCCATGTGACCTAACTTTCCCAACTCGTTAAAAGTGCAATTAACGTAATTACTTTTTTGGAGCTCTTTAAACTTTATTCAAAATGACGTCTGAACATTTCTAATAGATATCTGTAATCAATTTGTTAAATTTTATTTTAGTTATTGATCCATATTTTTTATAGATTTTTGTCGTGAACTTGTTTTGTTAGTTAAGTTTTCAAATTTTACTTTTTCGATTTACGTCAGTTTTGATTGAGCTAATTTTTTTTTCGAAATAACCTCGGTCAATGTTTTAATTGTTTTTAGTGAAATTGCGTTGGTGTTTCGTGATTTAATAGAGATATATATTTTTTTTAAGTCTCGAAGTTACCACTATAAGAAAAAGTTGTGTTTTTTTGAAGCATCATAATTTTGTGAAATTTTCGAATTTCGAAAAAATAATCAACTTATATTTTCTTTTATATATTCAAAGCCATAAACTTAATTTCACGAAAATCGAAGAAAAAAATTTAAAACAGTGTCAATTTTAATATTACCTTTTAATGGTAAAAGTGAAAAGAAAATTTCCTGGGATTGAAATTATCTACACGTAATGGAAAAATGTGTTTTCAGAGTTTGCTTTGATGACAGCATCTCCGGGCGGATTTGGTTCTACCGCAAAGAAATCTCAAGTCGTTGTACAATTTTCTCTTCGAAAGATTTATAAAGACGATGGCGATGTACACCAGGATACTGTTTTAATTCCAGAATATATAAAAAAAAAACCTTTGATTCCCTTTATTTCTATTCAATAAAAATTACTGCGCGATTTCTAATGGACTACCTTTTCCAAATATTCATGAACTATTCTCCTATTTGCAAGATGTTTAATTGATGGTTGCTATACGTAGTCGTAAATTTGAAAGATGGTTGCCAGCAATATTTATCGTATTTGACGGATGTTTGAGAGATGGTTGTCTCAAAGACGAACTAAATAATTTGTAAATAACTCGATATTTAGGGCTGTGATATTTCAAGTAATCATCTTTGTTTTCTTAGTGTATACACTTTAAAAACCATCTAACTAGAAAAATAATTGCAATATTTATTTTGGCTTTTAACTTATTAAAACATTAAAATATTTGTAAAAAATAATAATAATAATAGTTTGGCGCTACAGTCCTGTATAGGACTTCGGCCGAGCTCTCTCACAATTTGAGCTGTGCGTGTTATATTTGTACTCAAAGTGGTGGGACCTACAGTTTATTGCCGAATCCGAACGGCGGGTGAGAGCTATTCATAGGCAAAGGTTTTACTCTCGTAGGTTTCCCATTTACTATCGAGAGTTAGCGCGGTATAGAAAAATATTTCTATGGAAAGATGTTGTTAGCGCCAGTCCAGGCTTGACCTTTCGGCTCGCAGTCCAACGCACTAACCACTGAGCTACCGCGGTAGCTGAAGTTATAAACAATTAATAACATAAATGAAAACAACATGTTTATGTAGCAAAACTTAATATTTTTTCAAATATGACATATATGAAGATAGTTACGAGATGTTTGCCACAACAGCAATGAAAATTAAGATATTTAAAGTAGACTGATAGCAAACATACTGAGTTCTTGGACATTTGCAGCAAAACTGTTGTTATTTTGACATTTGATTACTACACTAAGAAAACGAAAGATGGTTGAAAAGTATTAGAGTCTTAAACATCATTGCAGTTGATAATTATTCAAGTCAAATATTTGACACTTTTTGTGATATTTAGACAATATTAAGAGTTATGCTACAACAGCATTAATATCTGTGGAATATGTGAATATTTGCAGCAATGCTACCTATTTTTCTAGTAGTTGCAGTTTTCTTCCACAAATATGACATTTTTCGTGATGTTTATAAGAAACATCTCACAAATAATACAAAATATGTGATGTTTACAAATTATTGAAACTTTTGCTGCAAATATATTTGTATTTCCTGCACATTGGAATTGTTAAAGCCAGCAGCAACACTCTTGTTAGTTGCAGCAACACTCGTATAAATATTCTGTTTTGCGTACGTATTCTTTACGCTCGACTTATCCACAAAAATTAAGTAAATCCAATAGTGTAAAAAAGTGTTAACTCAAATATTACATTTTAATGGTAAAAGTGAAAATAAAATTTCCTGGAATTGAAATTATCAACACGTGATGGAAAAATATCTCTTTTCAGAGTTTACTTCGATGACAGCATCGCCGGTCAAATTCTCAAGTCGTTGTACAATTTTACATTCGAAGACGATGGCGATGTATAACTAAGATACAATTTTAATTCTAGAATAAATAAAAATACATTTGATTTAATAAAAAATACTCCGCGAATTCTAATGGAGTACCTTTTCCAAATGTGACCGAACTTACCCATGTGACCTAACTTTCCCAACTCGTTAAAAGTGCAATTAACGTAATTACTTTTTTGGAGCTCTTTAAACTTTATTCAAAATGACGTCTGAACATTTCTAATAGATATCTGTAATCAATTTGTTAAATTTTATTTTAGTTATTGATCCATATTTTTTATAGATTTTTGTCGTGAACTTGTTTTGTTAGTTAAGTTTTCAAATTTTACTTTTTCGATTTACGTCAGTTTTGATTGAGCTAATTTTTTTTTCGAAATAACCTCGGTCAATGTTTTAATTGTTTTTAGTGAAATTGCGTTGGTGTTTCGTGATTTAATAGAGATATATATTTTTTTTAAGTCTCGAAGTTACCACTATAAGAAAAAGTTGTGTTTTTTTGAAGCATCATAATTTTGTGAAATTTTCGAATTTCGAAAAAATAATCAACTTATATTTTCTTTTATATATTCAAAGCCATAAACTTAATTTCACGAAAATCGAAGAAAAAAATTTAAAACAGTGTCAATTTTAATATTACCTTTTAATGGTAAAAGTGAAAAGAAAATTTCCTGGGATTGAAATTATCTACACGTAATGGAAAAATGTGTTTTCAGAGTTTGCTTTGATGACAGCATCTCCGGGCGGATTTGGTTCTACCGCAAAGAAATCTCAAGTCGTTGTACAATTTTCTCTTCGAAAGATTTATAAAGACGATGGCGATGTACACCAGGATACTGTTTTAATTCCAGAATATATAAAAAAAAAAACCTTTGATTCCCTTTATTTCTATTCAATAAAAATTACTGCGCGATTTCTAATGGACTACCTTTTCCAAATATTCATGAACTATTCTCCTATTTGCAAGATGTTTAATTGATGGTTGCTATACGTAGTCGTAAATTTGAAAGATGGTTGCCAGCAATATTTATCGTATTTGACGGATGTTTGAGAGATGGTTGTCTCAAAGACGAACTAAATAATTTGTAAATAACTCGATATTTAGGGCTGTGATATTTCAAGTAATCATCTTTGTTTTCTTAGTGTATACACTTTAAAAACCATCTAACTAGAAAAATAATTGCAATATTTATTTTGGCTTTTAACTTATTAAAACATTAAAATATTTGTAAAAAATAATAATAATAATAGTTTGGCGCTACAGTCCTGTATAGGACTTCGGCCGAGCTCTCTCACAATTTGAGCTGTGCGTGTTATATTTGTACTCAAAGTGGTGGGACCTACAGTTTATTGCCGAATCCGAACGGCGGGTGAGAGCTATTCATAGGCAAAGGTTTTACTCTCGTAGGTTTCCCATTTACTATCGAGAGTTAGCGCGGTATAGAAAAATATTTCTATGGAAAGATGTTGTTAGCGCCAGTCCAGGCTTGACCTTTCGGCTCGCAGTCCAACGCACTAACCACTGAGCTACCGCGGTAGCTGAAGTTATAAACAATTAATAACATAAATGAAAACAACATGTTTATGTAGCAAAACTTAATATTTTTTCAAATATGACATATATGAAGATAGTTACGAGATGTTTGCCACAACAGCAATGAAAATTAAGATATTTAAAGTAGACTGATAGCAAACATACTGAGTTCTTGGACATTTGCAGCAAAACTGTTGTTATTTTGACATTTGATTACTACACTAAGAAAACGAAAGATGATTGAAAAGTATTAGAGTCTTAAACATCATTGCAGTTGATAATTATTCAAGTCAAATATTTGACACTTTTTGTGATATTTAGACAATATTAAGAGTTATGCTACAACAGCATTAATATCTGTGGAATATGTGAATATTTGCAGCAATGCTACCTATTTTTCTAGTAGTTGCAGTTTTCTTCCACAAATATGACATTTTTCGTGATGTTTATAAGAAACATCTCACAAATAATACAAAATATGTGATGTTTACAAATTATTGAAACTTTTGCTGCAAATATATTTGTATTTCCTGCACATTGGAATTGTTAAAGCCAGCAGCAACACTCTTGTTAGTTGCAGCAACACTCGTATAAATATTCTGTTTTGCGTACGTATTCTTTACGCTCGACTTATCCACAAAAATTAAGTAAATCCAATAGTGTAAAAAAGTGTTAACTCAAATATTACATTTTAATGGTAAAAGTGAAAATAAAATTTCCTGGAATTGAAATTATCAACACGTGATGGAAAAATATCTCTTTTCAGAGTTTACTTCGATGACAGCATCGCCGGTCAAATTCTCAAGTCGTTGTACAATTTTACATTCGAAGACGATGGCGATGTATAACTAAGATACAATTTTAATTCTAGAATAAATAAAAATACATTTGATTTAATAAAAAATACTCCGCGAATTCTAATGGAGTACCTTTTCCAAATATTCATCAACTATCTTCAATATTTATCGTATATGACGGATATTTAAGAGATGGTTGTCTCAATGACGATCTAAATAATTTGTAAATATCTTGATATTTAGGACTGTAATATTTCTGGTAATCAACTTTTCTTAATGTAGAGCAATGTGCACAGTTGATTACGTACAGAATGTGCAATTTAAACTACTCGTTCCTTAAGTTAACGAAACTGAACGAAAAGACGACTATTTTAATATGATTATTGTCATAGCATGTGTGGGTAATCGTATACGGTTAAAAATATTGGGTTATTTTTTAAACTTTTTTGGATTGTATATATATCTCGACCAAAAAATGATTATATTGTAATAATCCTAAAAGATTAAAAAATGTTTGTAATACCCCTCTACATTACATTGTAATACATGTTGTATTACTTTGCATGTAATCCTACAGGATTAAAATTAATGCTGAAAAAGATTGAAAATACGGATTTTTTTTGTAAAAAAAGTTTAAAAAATATCTATTTTATTTTATAAATAATATATTTTTATTATTTTCATTATTATTTTATTTTTATAATTAATAACTCTTTGTACACTCTTTAATTATTTTTCGTCTCTTTCGATCTTCTACAGATTTTCTAACATACCGCCAACTAGCCTTACTGTCATTTACTATTAGAGCTATTTAAACATATTGTCGTCGAAAAAGGCATTTTGAATTATAAAGCGAGCACTGGTGTGAATGTTACTAACATGGCGACATTATCACAGGTTCGAATCCCGGCCGTGGTCCTATTTAAAAAAAAAATAATTTTTATTTTTTTTATTTTTTTTTCTTCACTTTTTTTAATTTATTTTTCTTCACTTTTTTTATTTTCTTCTTTTTTTTGTTATTAATTTCAATGTTTTAATGTGACAAAAGTTAGTTGCGTTATTATTTATTTATCTTTGAATACATTTTTTCATAATTCGTAAGTAATAATTACAAAAAAAAAAATCTGAAATAATAATAAAAAAATTAAAAAAAAAATTGTCCTGGCCGAGATTCGAACCTGCGATTCTGAACTAAATTTAGTAAGTATGGTTTACAATTTAATCTTTTATGGTTTAAACATATTAAATAAACAGAAAAATAAACTATTTGAGTTTAAATTTTAATACAATCGGATTAAATTTAAATTTTTAACCCATTTGGATTATTTTATAAACTAAAAAAATTACATTTCCATGTTTAATAAGAAATATATTAAATTTCAATCTGAAAAAGTTTAAAAATTGGTGTAAACTATTGGTAAGTTTAAAAATTAGACATAATAGTATTGAAATCATCTGTAATCCAAAGAAGGGTTTAAAAAATATTCCAACATTTTTTACTGTGTATAAACTGACATGTGCCAGTTCATTCCAATTTTAGTTAGGCCTGAAAAAAGAAATGAGCAAATGAGTATGAGAATGAATGAAATGAGTACAACAAAAAAACGGAATCCTTCTTTTCTATCAAAATTGCAATCGTAAGTTTATTTGAAAGAAATTATACATCGTGTCCAATATATTCTCATACACTTTTAGTAATTAACACACACAAAAAATATCGTGTTTTTTTAATTGTTTTTCATGTATAGTATTTTTTTAACATCAAATTTCAAAAACAAATTTGTCTCCATTTACACATTTATGTATTTATAATTCTTATACGAGTTATAATATTTAATTGCTAATTATGCGAAGACACCATTTCATCATATTAATGAATAATGTACATCATATTCATGAATTTTGCTCATCAAACGACATTAATTTAAATATCATAATACTTATAAGAATTATAAATACATAAATGTGTAAATGGAGACAATTTTTTTATTTTGAAATTTGATGTTACAAAAAATATTAAAAGTGAAAAAGATTGAAAAAAATACGATTTTAGTTCAATGAATGAAATCATCAATATGATGAATACTGGTAGTTGGTTAAATTTTTGGTGATATTTTTTTGTGTGCATAGAATTAAATGTAAAAAATTAGGCAAAGTTTTTAATGTCAAAAATTATTCGTCGAAAATTTGGCAATCATTTCGTAAAATATCGACATTGTAGAATATATTAACACAATTAGCAATCAGTGAGTTCAGCGAATTTCGGACAATCGTAATAAACCTAATAAAAGGAGAAAATGCAGAACTTAAAAAGGCATGGTGTAAAACGTGATTTTATATACAGATTCTAAGATAGAAGGAGACCTCTTCTATTAATGACCGTAAAAGATTCGGTCGAAATTGTTCGGTAAGAACTAGATCTGTGATTAAGATTGTCAAAGAGAGAATTAGACGAAATCCTCAACGAACAATAATAACTCTGGCTTCTGAACTAAAAATTTCAAGAGGAACTGCCCATAAAATTCTTAAATTGATCCTAGGATGCAAAGCTTACGAGAAACGCAAAGTTCATGCAGTCTTGACGCGGTGGTGACGAGTTTATTTTCTCTGATGAGAAACTTTTTGTCTTGGAGCAGTCGCACAATGCTCAAAATGCTCGAGTTTGCTCTGTTTCAATCACAGATATTCCTGTCCACGAAAAACATGATTCAAGATTTCAAAGTGCCGTTTCAGTGATGGTATGGGAAGCCATTTGCAAACGAAGAAAACTTCCGTTAGCTCCTTAATAAAGGAGTCAAAGTAAACGCTGAATACTATAAAACTGAAGTGTGGAGAAGATTCTTTTGCCTAATCTCAACATATTTTACGTAGATGAGAGTACTACAACAAGACGGTGCTCCTGCACATACAGCTAAAATAGTTCAAGACTGGTTGAAAAGCAATTTGACTGATTTTCTTGGTAAGGATTAATGGCCTCCTAGCTGTCCGGATTTCAATCCATTAAATTTTTTTGTTGGGTCATAATTAATTAAAAAATTGGTCAAAATTAAACAATTACAAATTCAAAAATTTGGATCAATTTGTGGAAGTTATTAAACGCATATGGGATGAAATGCCAATGGATGCCTTTCGTGCCGCCTGCAACGGATTTGAAAAACGGTTGAAGCTGGTGAAGAAATTTAAAGGATCTGTGATACCAAAGCAGTTTTTATAAATAATATCAATAATTACTTCCTAATATAAATAAATATTATACAATATAAAAAATAGTGTACATTTAAAAGTGTATTCGAATATATTTGACACGATGTTATTCAAATTCAACTTTTTTGACATTTTTTACATGTCAAAATTAGTTAAATTTAATATAATTACATATATAATGGTTTTCTAAATGAATACTTGCAAATTTATACAATAAACACATTTTTATCCGCTGCCTGGGCAAATGCCAAATTTAATGTTTGAAATGCCCAATGTGATGTGAAAATACTCACATTTATTTTTTATTTTGTCCAATTTAATTATATCGGAATGCAATACTGGCTTAAGCACGTTAAAAAAGTAATACAGACAAATTTTGGTCAAATCGCATCACGATTTTCTTTTCTTAGCCCAATTAAAATCGTTAGTAGGTAGGTCTGATTAAAGTCGAATACTTTTATTTTTGGTTCGTTTTTGATGAAATCTTAAACAAAATTCACTACAGATTACGATGGGTTTTTCAAAATATTGATCCGACAATAAATAATTTATTTTTTTTATAGTTCACACCCATGTTCGTCAACTTGCTACAAATTTCAAATGTGTCTATAACTCCTCTCCAATATCAAATAAACATAATTAACATACAAACAAATTGTACACGTGGCATACATTATTGTAATTCAATTTAAAACCGAGAAATATACGTTTTAGTAGTTTTTTGCGTACTATAAAAGTATATATTGGTAGTATATGATACATAAAGACGAATACATGTAAAAATAATTAAAATGTATTAATTTTTAACGACCTCTTATGAATATTAAGTTATTTGTTTTACGGGCTCAAGGTCCAATTGAAAATACTCTTTATTTGTATTTTAATTTTTATTTTGTCCAATATTTCGGCCTTCGTCGAAAGCCATCTTCAGGGACTCTGTCAAAGATGTTAACATATTTATCAACTTATTATAAATTTTACACAACAGACTTATAAACTTACAGAAATTTTAAACAAACATATATTATTACATATAACATATACTTTAAATAAAATATTCCACAGTTTTTGACGAATACGACAATTAACAACTTGTCATTGCACCGTCTGAGTCTTCACTGATAATTTTTGGTTCTTTGTTTCCTAACTAAGTGTCTGTATAAATGCGCGCATTTTTCCGTGTCCGTTTTGTAGTTTAGTCTTTCTTCGTTCGGCGTGTTAATTATGTGGAGCATTTCCAGAGTGTACCTTCGGAAGTAGTTCGGCTCCTGTTGTAAAACGTTAACGTTTTCGAAGTCTGGAGAGTGTCCGAGTTTTCCACAGTGAGCGGCTAGTGCTGTTTTCTGCTCTATCGGTTTGCCTTGTAGTTTGTGATCAGACAAGGGTAATGTGACGGTAGCAATAGAAAAAAGTGAATATGACAAAAGGATGAGAATAATGCTGAGAGATGCTACTACGTACAAAATAATAAAACAAGATCCCACATCGACCCTACAACAAAAAAACAATGAACTGGTGGAAACATTATTTAGAAACAAAATTATAACGATACAAGAAAAAAGAAAACTAACCACAAACATAGCGACAGCCCCAAAAATCTATGGACTTCCGAAAATTCACAAAGATAACACACCCCTTAGACCAATCTGCTCAGCCATTAATTCACCTTCATACGGACTATGCCAATATATAATTACAATTTTAAAAAACTTGACGAAAGAGTCTACTTACAATATTAATAATGCAATAGAATTTAAAAACCGGGTAAACGGCACATACATATATGACGATGAAATTATTATCTCATTTGACGTGGTGTCCTTGTTTCCTAGTATCCCTGTAGATTTCGCCGTAAAAATAATAGAAAATAAATGGAACAAAATTAAGGACTATACAAATATGAATAAGGACATTTTTATGAAAATTTCGACTTTCTGCATCAGGGACAACCGATATTTCAAATACAACGACTTAATATATAATCAACAAAAATGAATGCCGATGGGATCCCCAGCATCTCCAGTAATAGCTGACATCATCATGGAAGAATTATTAGACAAATCATTAAACGCACTGGAGACAAAACCAAGATTGGTAACAAAATATGTAGACGACCTTTTCGCGATAATAACACTGGACAAGATAGACGAAACTTTAAGAACATTTAACGCATTTCACCGCAATATAAAATTTACAAAAGAAGAGGAGATCAACGGAAAATTACCATATTTGGACACACTAGTAATACGAAAAGGAAACAATTTAACACTTGACTGGTATCAGAAACCCACCGCATCAGGACGATTAATTAATTTCAATTCAAGACACCCAAGGAGGATAATATTCAACACGGCGAATAATTTCATTAGTAGGGTTTTAGAAATAAGCAACTATGAGTTTCACAATGACGAAAAGATCATGACAATATTGCATAAAAATGGATTCCCCAAGAAGACGATAAAGAATTTAATTGACAAGTATTACAAACAAAATCATAGACCGCGGAATGACAAAGAGCCAAAAATATACAAATCAATGACATATATAAATGGACTATCGGAGAGGATTATAAAATCAGACATATACGACAAAGATAAATATCAAATAGCATTAAAGACAAGTAACACATTACAACAACTATATAGTAATACAAAAACCAAGACAGACAATTTTGATAAAGCTAACTTGATATATAGAATTCGATGCAAAGGTGATGGGTCCAATATATGTAATAAAACATATGTTGGGACGACAAAGAACAAACTTTGGACAAGAATTTCTTCGCATAAATCTGATCACAAACTACAAGGCAAACCGATAGAGCAGAAAACAGCACTAGCCGCTCACTGTGGAAAACTCGGACACTCTCCAGACTTCGAAAACGTTAAAGTTTTACAACAGGAGCCGAACTACTTCCGAAGGTACACTCTGGAAATGCTCCACATAATTAACACGCCGAACGAAGAAAGACTAAACTACAAAACGGACACGGAAAAATGCGCGCATTTATACAGACACTTAGTTAGGAAACAAAGAACCAAAAATTATCAGTGAAGACTCAGACGGTGCAATGACAAGTTGTTAATTGTCGTATTCGTCAAAAACTGTGGAATATTTTATTTAAAGTATATGTTATATGTAATAATATATGTTTGTTTATAATTTCTGTAAGTTTATAAATCTGTTGTGTAAAATTTATAATAAGTTGATAAATATGTTAACATCTTTGACAGAGTCCCTGAAGATGGCTTTCGACGAAGGCCGAAATATTGGACAAAATAAAAATTAAAATACAAATAAAGAGTATTTTCAATTGGACCTTGAGCCCAAAAACAAATAACTTAATAATTAAAATATAAATACAGTTTTTTTAATTAACGTTTTTACTACTAAGTTGTCGATATGCCTGCGAAGATTGTAAGTAATATATAGTTTTATATACACAGGGTGTTCCGTTTCAGAATGCAAATATTTTGTGCACTGATTCCTTGGTTTATTTCATGAAAACAATTCAGCGCGATTCAGCGTACTGAAACAATGTGTTAGAAAGAGATGGAAGATAATTCAACGCACTGAGACAATGTGCGAGAAAGAGATGGAAGATCAGCGCATAAAATATGGGTGCGAATGAGATGAAGCATGCAGCATTCACGAAAAGAGTATAAGGTTCTTGAAACATTTCGAAGCTTGTCGAAACTTGTCGAACTGATGTATGCAGTTTATAAGGGCTCCGCATCTGAGACGCACCACTTCAGTTGTGAGTTGAAAGTGAACTAGTGCTTCTCGTGAGTGAACACTGTTAAGCTAAATTGTAGATATTCAGCAGTTGATACAAGTGATTATTCCTTAAGTTGTTATTAATATAAAAAAGTTAATTAATACTAGTTGAAATAATACTAGTTAAAACCAAATATAAGGGTGTTTTTATTTTGTACACAATCCAGAGATACGAACATGTAGAACAGTTTTCCGTAGACTGATTTTTTGAAACAAAATGTATTAACAGCTCTAAAATACAAATCAAAAATGGACTTAGCCGTTATTGATTCCCAAAGCCGCATGAATAAAATGTAAAAACTGTCACATTTGAAAAATAATTGCAATATTTTATTTTTGTTCAAAAATAAAATAAACGGCCTTATGCTGTATGTCGTCGATCGACGAAAATTGTCCAGAATTTGTCTGACTTTAGTTCTGAGTTAAAAGTGAACTAGTGCGTCTCGTGAGTGAACATGGTTAAGCTGAATTGTAGAAATTCAGCAGTTGATACAAGTGATTATTCCTTAAGTTGTTATATAAATAAAAAAGTTAATTAATACTAGTTGAAATATAAGGGTGTTTTTATTTTGTACACAATCCAGAGATACGAACATGTAGAAGAGTTTTTCGTAGACTGATTTTTTTGAAACAAAATGTATCAACAGCTCTAAAATACAAAGCCGGACTTAACTCATTTTTTTCCAAAATGGTCTTAGCTCAAAAATAAAAATAACAGCCTTATGCTGTATGTCGTCCTTCGAATAAAACCGTCCAGAATTTGTCTGACTTTCGTGTGAGGAAGTTTTTGGTTTGCTGCTGCCTCTTTCAATGTGACGACACACAGTATGCCCAAACGCTCTTAAATCGGGTGAAATTCATTATTTTCGGAACCACTCAACCGATTTTAAAAATTTAACAAGTGTTGTGTAGAGGGATTTTTTTTTGAAATGGAAATGGAGATAAAAATCAGTAAAGTTGAAATTTTCTTCATGAAAAAACTTAAAAAAAATGTAAAAAAATGTAAAAAAATCCAAAAGTTATCCGATTTTAATAATTCTTTTGTTTATAAAAAGCTTACAATTTTTAACTATCATGAGTTCCGTGTGGAATGGAATTCCGCGTTGTCAATACAAAAATGTAACTTCAAAAATTCGAAATCAGCTGTTTATATCAAATCAGTGAAAATTTGCCAACAAAAATTAAAATCATTTGTGTTAAATTAGCAACAAATTCTTAAGAATGTAATATTTTAAAGAAAATTGTTTAATTTGTCTACAAATATTGATGTAAGAGATTGATTTAATTGAATCGATGGACCTATGGAAGAGTATCGGATCTTTGGCCAGCTTCCATTTGCAATTCTCGCGCGATACGGATGGACGGCTATAGATTTACCGAACACTGCTGAAAGAGATTCTTGGGATTGCCGGCCATCGAGTAAAAAGATGGCCACAGCGAAATCTCATTAAAAGTGTACTGAGCAGTAGTGTGGATTGGCTGTGCTGTTTGCCTCGGCCATCTCGTGCAGAACCAGCTCCAGCTGAAAATGTGGCAGCGAACGACACGATTGCGCTATCTCACAGGCGTTGTAGCCCAGAATGGACTTGATCAACTTGTGCTCTACCAGACAAAAGGGCAGCGCGTTGCTGTTACAGTAAAGCGTCACCTCATTATCTCTGATGAGCGCCACCTCATTGTCAACGAGTATCGCCAGCGATAGAGTTGTAGCGGAGTTCAGCCGCGGTCGCTGTGTCTCATCCAGCACTTTGGAAGTTTAGATCGACATACCGGCAAGTCCACGCGCATGCCGTGCGCCACGAATTCAGCAAGAGACAGTCGCGCAGTAGACAAATAAATTTAACAAATTAACATTTTCTAATTTTTATATTTTTGTTAAGCCAAACACAACACAATGAAATGAATTAATTTTATACTTTAACATAAAAATTCATTTTTATTTGCAATGTGTACAGTAGTTTCTTGTTAATTCGTGAAGTTCAGATATTTGGCCAGCTACCTTTTGTTGTATAAGTAGGTAGCTGGCGGCCGTCTCCAGCACCCTGGCATAAACAGCAAATGATTCTGCGGTATTTGTAATTATTTCACATTTTCACGAATTACAGCAAAAATTCATTAAATAATGCAAAACAAAAGATTTTTTTTCACACAAAGAATTACATTCCGACACAACTATGCATTCGTAGTTAAAGTTTCGAAAATCTGTCAAAAAATCCGTTCCGACGGAATATGTGATGCCATAAATCCGAACTTCGAATTCGATTCGGATCCTATGATAGATAAATCCAAATCCGAATGAAAATATCTGCAACGTCGGGCTCATAATTCCCTGAATAAATATTTTGTTTAGTTTTAAAGATATAGACATGAACATGAATTTTAAATATCTCAAGTGGTTTAGTAAATATAAAATTCTAGTCGTTTTTTTTTTTTTTGTTTTTTTTTTTTGAAAATATGACTTATACGCAAGTCTCCCTAATCATTTTTATTTTTTGCCCGGCGAAGCAGGACAGCATTATTTCCAAAAATACTAATTTTTTAAAGGGACTTAGGGACGATTAAAATCGTTATATATCACTTTATAATATATATTGCTAAAAAAAGGTTTTAACAAAGTATAAGTACACTAAGAAAAAAGTGACGTTATAAAATTTAATAAATTTTTATTTAAATTTGATTTAAATACTTTTGTGATAAAAAACGTAATACTCCATACAAAAAATATAACGTGCGTATTTAATTTCAAAATAATTAAAAAAGTATTTTATTTTATTAATATTTTCGAAAAATATACAATAAAATAATAATTTTATCTGTTTCTAATCTTCTTTATATAAAATAAATAGTTTTTAAAATACCAATTTACGTATTTACGATGTTGTTATTAAACTAAAATGTTATAACCTTAATAAAAAATGATAAAAAGTATTTACTTCTAATTTTATTACACAAGTAATAAATTTAAATAAAAAGTATTTACTTCAAATTTTATTACGTACACTCAGAGGAAAAACACATTTTAAAATCAAGCACAGTCATAGTTGTTTTTAAAAATTTTCAACTTTTGATATAACAACCATGTTTTAATATCGCAAAATTTTAATACTAGGTTGAAATACATCGAATCAAAAATTACAACTTAAAATTAAAAATGCATTTTTAATTTAAAGTTGCATCAATCTAATATCAAGATCTCAGCAACTTTGATTTAAGATTAAATTAACTTATATTAAAAATACAGCAGTGTTAACCTTTAAATAACATTGAACATTTTAAGTCAAAGCCAACCATGGTTGATTTATGATTGAACATTTTTGAAATAACATTGCATTGTGCATAATGGGACATTTGAATTTTTCTGTTTGACGTTTGGATTTTTCTGTGCGTTGTCATGTGCGTTCTTCATTTCGTGTGTTTGCCTAAATTTCTGTCGTGGACATATAGAAATTGATTTCTCCTCTTGGAATCAAATTTCGCGAACAATAATTTGTGGTATTTATTGTAATAAAATTATTTACTACTGCTGAAAATTACTTTTATCCTTAGTTTGGAATTGATGACAAAGCTATGTAGGTGCCCAGCAAAGTGGCAAAATTGCAATAATACAGCTTTATTATCATCGAGGCAATAATGGCGAAAAATAAAATATGAAGTATGTACCACATGGCATTTCGCGTTTATTGTTCAAAAGGTAAGAACCGTAAGTTAAATTTCAATAATGCTTTCGGCTTATAGTTAAATATTTTGATGCTTTTAACTTTTTCAGGATTTAATGAGATTGTTTCAGGATAATCTATCGGCAAGTGTTTTCTGGAGTGATACAAAACACATCAGCATCTCACAAATACAAACCAGGACGAATTCATAAACATAATTGTTGAAGAGGTAATTGGTGTAAAAATTGATCAAATTGTTATTTTAAGCATATCATCAATTATTGCTACTGGTAAAGCATCTGGTAAAGCTTCTGGTAAAGCATCTACTGGTAAAGCATCATCTGTACATAATGTCAAAATATAATAATAAATACATTTAATTTATTTTACATTAAGACTATTTATTTATGGTGTGAGTATAGTGGTGAATATAAAAATTATAATGTTTCCATGTTATTGTAAGAATGTTTCTACATTGAATCAAAGTTGAAACAACTTCAATACAAAAATTTTTCATCTTAAATTAAGATTGCACATTTTTGATATAATAGTAAACAATGTTAACACAAGAATAAAACACTTTGAATTAAAAATGCAACGCGTTCTCATTTCAATCTTACATCAACGTTGTTCGTTGGTGAATTAAAAAATATCAACCTTACTCGACTTTCATGACGGCTTTTGCTTGATTTAAAGTTGTTTTTGCTTGATTTTACAATGTTTTTCCCTGAGTGTACGTAATAAATTTGAGTTTCATGATGATAAGGTTTATATTTATTTAGATATATTTAATCAAATTTTAATATTTTTTGGCAAACATATTATTATTAAGGTGTTCAGAAACTATAAACAGATTGTTCTTATATACGCCGCATAACTTTCTTGAAATCTCTTTATACATGTATGTAATATAACGTAATAATTGACATCATGTTTTATAATTATTTAAAATTTTATTATGATTTAGCACACCTACACATCTGCAGATCGGTAGCAAAAACTATACACAGATTGTTCTTATATCCGCCGCATGGCTTTCTTGGAATCTCATTATACATGTGTGCAATATGACATATTAATTACCATCGACTTTCATCAAAATTTCACATTTTTAAATTTTATTTTGATTTTGCACAATACATGTGCAACTGCAGGTCGCTAGCAAAATAAGGAACTGTCTATGAATTATAGATTGCTCTTTGGATTTAAATTTTTGGTTCACATTTCCAAATGAGTATAAAATTGAAGTACACTGGAACGGGTTTTTCCCCCACCTCAGTGTACTTCACTAGAGATGGGCTAAGTTGCTACTTTTCAATCACTGTTACTAACTGTTACTGCTACTTTTGAATAACAGTTAAAAATACATGTTATTCAAATAACAGTTTTTTTATTTTTTTGATTATAATTCATAGTTGATTTTCGATTTTAGCTACAATTTAAAATATTGAGCCTATTACAATTTACGGCAATCAGTAGGTGTGAATCACAGCTACTGGGGTAATTGTTATTTTCTCTTGAATAACAGGCTGTTCTTTTTCATTCGAATAATAACTACTGCGATTCATAACTACTGGAGTATTTCCATAACAGGCTGTTATTTTTCATTCGAATAATAACTACTGTCTCTTTTGTAGGTATTATCAGTAGGCGTGAATCACAGCTACTGTAATAATTCCAAAACAGGGTGTTATTTTCTCTTGAATAACAGGCTGTTCTTTTCCATTCGAATAATAACTACTTGAGTATTTCTATAACAGGCGATTGGTATTTGTATTTGCCTGTTATTGCGAATATCTTTGTAGTATATCAGTAGCTGTGATTCACAATTACTGGAGTATTTCTATAACAGGGTGTTCATTTTCATTCGAATAATTACTACAGTGATTGATATTTGCCTGTTATGGCGAATATTCACAACAAAAATATTAAAATAGCAATCACTGCTACTGGAGTATTTTAGTAACAGGCTGTTACCGTTACCTTTGAGTAACGGTGAAAATATCGGCCCATGCCTATACTTCACCACAATCTCATCTGGTATTTTTATAACCTTTAAATTCATCAATCCTACAAACAAAGGACTCGGAACAATACAGTTGTTTGGCCACTTTTCTGCCTGAAATATTGGGATTTTTTTTGAAAAAGTCACAAATAACATTTTCTGTGTAATGATCAGGTCATATTTAAACTATTTTATTACCTTCGAATCAGTGTTTGGTTCAATTTTTAGTTCCCTAGCAATTTTTTGTAAGTTCACTGAAAGTGATACTGTGAAATGTTCAAATTTCGTTTTCTTACGTCCACTTCGAATTCCATTTTTAAGAAGGTATAACTTCCAAGAAGGTATAAATAGTATTTTATGACATTCATTCCACAGCCTTCTACATACACCTGTGTGCATAAAAATAGTAGTAGCCACCTATAAATTATGTTATCGCTTCTTTGATCGCCTTGTTGTTTAAGAACAACAAAGTATTTTTATTATTTACATATATTGGATATTTCTGACTAAATGACGTATAATTCTTCCATATTTTTAACACATTTTCAAAAATTACCCTCACTTTTGTATGCGAGTCTGGAATGCTTCTGTGCAAAATCATATTAGTGTTAGCGAATATGTTACAAAATCGAAATATTTTTATAAAGATAAGGAATTGAAAGTTTGTTTTTGTATTAGTGAGATTAATGAAACTCCTGAGTAAAATGAAAAAATATATCAAAAATTCAATTGTTTGAAGTTGACATATATAGAAACAATTCAATGGCAGGCATCAAAGTAAATAAAAATCTTAGTATGCAGATCGATATATTACCCATTAAAAAACAACTCATAGAATAACTTTTTTCTGGGAGAAAATCACAAATAAATTTTTAGACGTAGTTATATGACATAAAATCATAAGTTTCCTCATGACAATCTCACTTGACCATTAGTCAAAAAAAAATGTCTATGTTGAAAATATACAATAAATTTTATTCTTATTTATATTTCAAATGTTTCGCGACCAATTTTATTATTACTTTATTATTATGATGAAGCGATCCATAACGGCATTTTTCTTCAATTTTCGCAATTCATATGCGTCACGTTAAATAGTTCCAAATCTGCCATTCATTTAAATAAAATGGTCAATATATATTACTCCAACAGCCGCGTCCAAACAATATTAAAAATTTAAATTTGATCAAGAGTAGCTGTAGGGTGTCGCATTTTATTATTTTTCAAGTAAAATTTTCAAAAATTTCAGTTCAGTCGCTCAGAGCCATTTGTTGACGACGGATGTGTATTACATATTTTTTTTAACCCATTAAAGCCTGCCGACTCAAATATACACCAAGAGATTACGCAGTACAATTTTCTCTATCAAGTTTCACCATTATGCGGACATCAGATGCTAAGGATTTTGTTCGATTTTGCACCTAGCATCACTACATTACAACAGTATGAAATTGTATATCTCAGCGCCCATATCCCTCCATTTTAATCAAACATTTCATAAACAAATTTAAAAAAAAAGTATTCCGAAAATTTTGAGTAAGATAAAGTTTAAAACATTTTTTCGAATTTTTGACAGCAAATACATTGCGAACTAATATTAAAATGTTTTCTAAGAGAGCTTAGAGAATTGTGATAAATTACTCTCCAATTGGCAATTGTTATTGATAACAATTGCCATTGCTCGCTAGAATAGGGCTGTTAGATTCACATATTTACGTATTCCAAATACACCGTTATTTCAAAGATTTGAGCATTTTGAATTTTTCGGTCGTGGTTGACGTTTTTCAGGAAATGCCCATATGGGTATCAAATGAAATTCTTCAGCGATTGCAAGTTTGTAAATATGTTCAGGATTCGTATCCCTGGTGACCTATTCATCACTTTAAATAGTAACCTCACGCATTATCTCATATGGGAATTTCCTGGGATTCCGGACGGGATATTTGTAAGCTTAAAACTTTAACATATCGAAGGAAAATTAATGAATTTACTTGCACGTAGCATCTGAAAATATTAACAGGGCAATCATGAGGCCCGTCGTAGCAAAAATCAGAATCTCCGCTACAAATACGAATTTTAAGCTATCTTGAGATACGTGCGGAATGGAATTCCGTGTTGCCAATACAAAAATGCAACTTCAAAAAATCGAAATCAGCTGTTTGTTTATGTCAAAGCATGGAAAATTAACCAACAAAAAATAAAATCATTTGTTTAACATTTGCAACAAATTGTTATAATTTAATTTGTTGAAGAAAATTGTTTAATTGAACACTTAATTGAATCGATAGATGAATCCCACTTGCAATTCGCGCTCGCGCAAACTCTCCTTTTCGTCAACTCATATTTGTTCAAGGACAAAAATAATACGTTGATCTACTCACTGTACAGGCTTGCAAAGTGTAAGATCATTGTTGCCATTTCTGTTGGAATCTTCCCATCTGTGGTATTTTTGAAATGTTGTGTTAAATGTGCAGGTCGACGTTTCAAAATTCAGGAGTAAGGTAGACTTAAGTAATGACAATATTAGTAATGATAATAGATTTTCTGTGCTAGGAGATATTTGTGATGAAAAAAATATAAATAGTAATTCTTCGGGTAAAAATATTGATTTAAAAAAAAAATAAGCGTTAAAGAAAGTTTTTGTCCACCAATTTTTTTTTTCAATGTAAATATTAACAATTTAGTTGAACAGCTAAAAGCGAAATCTCCCAAACTCAAATTCAAGATTATTAACAAGTCAAAATATAAGAGCAAGTTATATTTGCAAGATTTAGATGCCCATACTGAAATGATGGCGCTTTTACGTGAGAAAGAAATAGATTCATACTCATTTACACCTTCTCAATTGAAGAAGGTCAACTTTATTTTAAGAGGTTTGTATTTTCAGACCAGTACTGCAGAAATAAAATTAACTTTGGATGAAGAACTACCAAGTATTGTTGACAAGGTTATTTAATATGTAACGCCTTACTCTATTCGCAATAAAACTTATACTGGACTGTTTCTTGTTACTCTGGTACCTGGGAAAAGTATAGTGGATATAAATAAAACCAGATTTATACTGAGTCAGTCCATTACATGGGAGGATCCTAAATCCAAATCTAGTCATATGCAATGTAGAAGATGTCAGTACTGGGGACACAGTTCTTACAATTACAACGGGCCGTATGCATGCGTGAAATATGATCAAACTCATAAGCAAAGTGAATGCTTAATTTAAAAAGATGAACATTCCCCCGTCTGTTGCATTAATTGTAACCAGGTTTGTCACCCAGCTAGTTTTAAAGGTTGCCCAGCTAAAGAAATAAAATTTAATGCCACAAAGGCGGTGAATGCTATTGTTAAAATTAATATTGTCACTCCTAGTAAATCGTATGCTAGTAATTTTTACTCAGATAATCCGATAGCGTATAAATCGTTCAATAGTAAGCCGTCTTTTGTTGATGAATTTTTAAAAATGGCTGAATATTTTTGTGAGCCTGAACCAATTTCATTAGACAAAAATTAAAAACTTCACTGAAAATTACCGGTCTTTGCCGTAGTCAAATGCGAAAGCTGAATATTTCAATTTATTGAAAGAGGTGAAAACAATTTATGGTCCATAGATTTTTAAAATTACTCACATTTAATGTCCGTTCTCTTATAGACACAAGTCGTAAAATTGTTTTGTTAGAATTGATGGTTCATTTATTGGTGGAGATTTAAATGCCAAAAATCGGTCTTGAGGGGGACAGTATGGAAAATTCAAATGGTAAAGTTTTATTTAATTGGTTTTTTACCAGGATTTGTGATTCAGATCCTTCTATTCAAATGGATCATTTTTTCTGGACCATTTTTTAGTTAGTTCTAAATTAATTGATTTAATTAACCCAAATTTCTCAATTTCGAGTTTAAGCACTTTTTTTGATCATTTTCTATTAAAACTTGTATTTGATTTAAAGGAATTTTCTTTTTTTATTAATACTCCCAGAGTTTTTACATCATTCCCAAAACAGTTTGGAAACATTTTCAAACAGGTCTTGTTTTGGAATTGGCTACAGAATTTCCAACTTCTGAGAGAAACTTAGAAAATTCAGATATAGATAATTTTGTTTCCAAATTTACCAACGAGGTTAATTCTGTCACGGCATGTCATTCTGAATTATTGGATTTTAATAATAAGAAATTTGCAATTCCAGACAACATCATACATCTTTATAGGACCAAATACGCGTGGCAAAAGGATCTTAAGAGGATTTACCATAGCAATTATAATAGAAAATCTCCGGAGTTTCAACTTTTATCTAAACAATTTAAACAAATATATAATTGATTAGTAAAAAAAAACAATAGTTGCGATGTTATAACAGTTCATGATGTTGCAATTTCTGATGATGCCTTTTGGCAACATTTTGTAGATAAATATAAAGAAAAAAATCCTATCAATTCAGATATTCCTAACATTAATTTGTTTGTAGAAAATTATGTATCACTTTATTCAGCATCTATTGTTTTTTTTTCTCCTGAATTTACTTCTTTTGAAAACTCAGATAGTATTCATTTTGTAAATTCTGAGTATTTAGTAAATTTTCTAAAATATTTAAATTTAAAGAAATCAGCTGGTGTTGATAAAATATCCAACTATTTAATTTAAAAAAATTTCTCTTTAGCATTTAAATACATCGCTTGTATAATACAATTATAGACCTATCTCGATGCTTTCTAACCTGGGAAAACTTCTTGAACGAGTTATTAAAAATAAAATGGATTGATGTAGATTACATTCCCTGCCAGCTGTTCGGATTTAAGAGAGGACACTCAACTGTTCACGCTCTTCTTAAACTTCATGACGACGTAATCAGCAATCTTCGAGATCAAAAATGTACAGTAGCAGTTTCTCTGGACATAGAAAAAGCATTCGACCATGCGTATCATGATGGTGTTCTATATAAAATAATAAAAATCGGATTTGATCCATTTATTATAAAGTTGTTTAAAAGCTTCTTTAATAATAGACAATTTTTGGTTCAGGTTAATGATATATTTTCTAATGTGGGTTCAGTTAATAGTGGCTTTCCACAAGGGGCGATTTTGGCTCCTTTTCTTTAAAATATATTTATTAATGATTTTCCACATAAAATTGGTGACTTGAAAAGTATTCTTTATGCGGACGATTCTCTTGTTTACGCTCATGCAGATTCTCCTTTTGAAGCTCTAAATTCCGTTTCTAATCATCTTTATAGAATCAATAGTTTTTATAAAAACTGGGGTATTAAAATAAATATCTCCAAATCCGAAGCGATTTGTTTGAGAAATGTATCTGGTAAATGTGGAAAGTTCGTTGTTCCTAAAAGTACAAATTTGTCTCTATTCCTGGATGGTATTGAAATACCTTTTAGGAATAGCATAAAATATCTTGGTATTACCTTCAATAAATTGCTAAAATTTAATGAGCACGCTCGCTTGACTATTAACCAGTTGGGAAAGTTAGATCACATGGGAAATTTTAAAGTAGGGAAATTTATAGTAGGTGTCATTATGATAGCTAGGATTTTTAAAATTATAGCCGGTCTAAGCCGACTATAAATACCCTACACATGTGTGATTACCATTCAAAGAGGTATATAGGTCAACAGGGTATACGAATCCTGAGAATAACTACAATCTTTCAATCGCTGAAGAATTTCCTTTCATTTGATACCCATATTTACAAATGGGTAGGTGTACCGAATTTCCGTGCATTAAGTCAATATATATTTGACCAACAAGGTTTACATAAGACGTATACAGTAAAATGGAACTGCAGATGTAAATTTTATATGAGTTATTTGAATATAAATGGTCAGATCACAGGTCACAATGGACCGATTTCGCCAATTTTCGCACATACAGCGTAGGTATAGAAGTAATCTAAATTATTAGTTTCATTCATCTAACTCTTCCATTTTTTTAAGTATTAGGGATTTCAACAGACAGACAGACGGACATCGTTAAATCGACTCAGGAGGTCATGCTGCTCATGATGATACTTTTCCATACCGGAGATGCTTCCTTTCACTCTTAGTGTAGGGTATAAAAAATCTATTTTTGCTAATCTTTTTAATAGTAAATACTTAAATCATAATACAAAACTCTGAATTTATAAAGTTAGCATTAGATCAATAATATTCCCATATGGTTTTCCCATATGGTTTTCTTTCTCACCCACAGTACATGAGACATGAGATTTTAAAAAAACAACATGAGATTTAAAAAAAAAAATTTTAGAATGTGTGTTGATCGTAATTTCGAATCTTACACTAAAAGGTATTCTAATCAATTTATATACAGTAAAGCATTTATTTTTCCTCTATGTATCTATTCATTGTCTTTGTTAAAAAAAATTTGTTACACGTCTTGAATTTCATGAAAATAACTCGATTTCTCATTTTCACCAGAGTTCGGAAATCCTCACTCACTCTCACTCAAACTCATGAGTTTTGCAAAATATTTTTTTCTCATTGCTACTCACCTCATGAGTGGGTAGCCAGAAAATATACGGCAAACTCACAACTCATAAGAGAGTCGCGTTTTGTGAGTAGAGATTTTACTACTCACAAGAGAGTTGTGCGTTTCACCTCTCCATCCGCATTACACATGAGAGAGTGCAACAAGAATACTCTCACTTTTCGTCAACTCATATTTGTTCAAGGACAAAGAGAATGCGTTGATCTACTCACTGTACAGGCTTGCAAAGTGTAACATAATTGTTGCCATTTCTCTTGGAATCTTCCCATCTGTGGTATTTTTGAAATGTTGTGTGAAATTATATAATTGATATTGTTTTTTTTTGCTATAACTTTTTATATGTACAAGATAAAATATTTATGTAAAGGCATTAAATGTTTGTTTTTAAAGTGCCTATCGATTGACCTAAACAATAAATACAAATTCCAAATATGCCAACAAATGTTCAAGCATATTATGGGAAATGACCTGCAACATTCTAAAATGTGAGTTATAATATTTTCTATGCATTTTTTTATGAGATATCAACCAATAACATTTTTACAGAGCTTTCAATAAGGTGGTCAAAAAATGTGGGAAAAATGGTCTGCAAATATCTCGCGTTTTAAATTACTAAGTATTATAACAAATAAAAGCGAATTAAAAATCCAAACATTTTTTCCCTGCTATAATCACATATAACAAATACCAAATCATTTTTATTTTTCTTTGCTGGATATCATGATTAATTTTTGCTAAATTTATACGTATATTACACGATTTTTAAAATAGCGACGTCATTATGTATATATAATATACATATACATAATCTACAATAAAGGCACATTGAAGTTTTCGTGGCACACGGAATATATATCGCATGACAACAGCTAGACGCAACACAGCAGCAAAACACTGCTAGCAACACAGTACAGATTTTACAATAATAAGTTCTCAAATAAATGATCAAAAGCTTGGATGCTGTCTTGTTATATTCGCATATGTCTGTTGTTTGTATATGCAATCTGTATTGATATATTTCTAAAGAAAGGCTAAAAAAAAATGCAAATATAAATATTATTTACTATTTTAACATTTGTATCAAAATTTCTTCCTTTCTTTATTCATTATTCGGAATGATTATAAAGTTATTAAAATTCATTTAAAAAATATGTGAAAAAAAAATCCCGTATTTAGATTGCACAATGCAACATTTATATTTTGATTTCGCGTTAATTGGAAAAACGTTGCTAATTTGTTTAATGTTTGTTGGCTGGGCTGTGCGTAGGTTTTGGCATTAGTGCATTTATTAAAGAGAGTTCATAAATTAATAAAAATATGGGGAAAAAAAGAAATATTCTTAAATATTGACAGTTAAAAAATTACGTTTTGAAGTTTAAAACTAATTTTAAACAAATTTAAATTCAACATATTTTTTTCCGAACGCGCACGTGATAATGGTGCACATAAATGCTGGACTTCACAAGTCAAGTCTTCATGATGTTCGCGTTAAATAAAAAAAAAAGTATTTTTTTTTTTGAGACTGTTAATTCATAGACGGAAGACGGATCATTTGGGACTGATTTTAAATAACTTCTTCCATTGTGCTATTTTATTCATAAAATAAGACTTGTCCATGTTTTGTTATCGATAACATTCGATGACATTCAATCACATTTTAACTCAAATAATTATAAACGGCAATTTCGAAACTGTTGAGATCGCTGAATGCAGCCAATATAAATCGGCCATTATTTATAAAATAAAACATTTTAAGTTTCAACGCAACTCGTCTGGCAACACCGCTTACTCGTTGCATACATACAAAAAAAGAGCATCATTTTTATACAATTTGGCCTTGTACTTTTATGAGTATGAGAAAAAGATAAAATGCGTAATGCTACTCTCTCGTGAGGAGAAAAATAAATGAGTTGAAGACAGCACTCATGAGTAGTAAAGTTTTTACTCTCCGATGATTATCCATTAATGAGTACAGAGTAAGTCGGATTTTTTTCGCTTACTCACTCATGTCGTGTGTTGTAAAATTAAATGTGTGCTTTCTCACTTATGCGGATTATGCATGAGTGAGTCATTATGTGTATTCATTTATGTGACTTTCCGAACTCTGATATTCACAATAATCAAAAATCTTATAGCTAGACTGATTGCCGATACTTATCACCAATTGGCATTTTAAACGCTGATGTCCCAACATCGTTAACTCGAATTTTATATAAATGCTTCTCCTGACACTCAGAGGTTAAATCGTATTAATTTAATAATCTGACGAATTCTATATGAACAATTATATATATATAATAATTAAATTTATATTTATTTAATGTAAAACTCTGTAATACTTTCCCATTCTTGTTTAAAAATTGTTGTTATGTGTAACATGTTTTATTGTTATTATTTTTGTATATAGTTAGTTTTAAGTGTTATTTATTTTGAGATAATAAATCTCTTGCAACCTTATAAAGGGTTTTTCAATAAGAGCGCTACAAAAGTTTTTTTCAAGGGTTTCGTATATCTTTCCATCATGAAATGGCAAACCTTACTGAAGAGAAATGTCAAAAGAGCGGAAAGAAATATGGCGTCGTTTGCTGTCCCTGTCGCTCTACTTTTGTAGCGTCCCTCTTGAAAAACCCTGTATGTGTCGGGAGCAAACACAAATAACTTTAATATTAAAATGAATAAGGTATATTCATTAACATACAATTTTCAGCACGTAGCGTATACTTGTATCTCTGTTTAGAATAATACTTATAGTTCTAAATTAGCTTGTAAGAAAGAGAATCATTGTTTAACTATTAAAATAAGGACTCAATAAAAGTACTTACTTAGTATTCGTAGCGGAGATTCGGATTCGGATATTTGCTACGACGGGCTTCATGATTGTCCTGACTGTGTTGATGCTGCAGTTGATACACAACGTCACTCCGAATAAAAAGAGCGAGACCCCTATGGGCAGAAAATAATGGCAGTAAGTGATAGCCAGGTATATGAAAATTCAGTGGATCTGCACCCTCACTAACCTGGGTTTCTCATACCGCCATTATTTGTGGCCTATGGACGGACACATGCACATATACAGAAAAAAATCGTCCTCAGCCCACGTACGTTGCAAAAGTCTATGTGAAATGTTTACGACATTTCCTACTGGGCAAACTCAAAATATAAAAAACATACTACTTGCGTGCAACAGTTGACACACATAAATGAGAGCGCAAACCAAGCATTGGTCAGTGTTATATCTTCACCACAGCATATACTACACACTCAGTGTAGTATCAACTGCGCAAGCAAGCACTGATTGGAACAAAAAAATCATTATTTCTTTTGAACAAATGATTGCAATCTCTGTTATTGAAATATTAAATGAAATTTAGTTTAATTCATTCATTTTGTTAAAATCCTTTTTTAAATCCCTGTTAGAATCATTTACAGATTGAATCATCTTAAGTTACAATCACCTTTCAAATAATTGGATTACTGGAAATATTAAGCAAAGTCTTTGAATCAAATCACAAGAATTCAGTGATTTAAATCTGTTAATTTTATTATTTTTTTTAAACAAATGATTGCAATCTCTGATATTGAAATATTAAATGAAATTTAGTTTAATTCATTCATTTTGTTAAAATCCTTTTTAAAATCCCTGTTAGAATCATTTACAGATTGAATCATCTTAAGATACAATCACCTTTCAAATAATTGGATTACTGGAAATATTAAGCAAAGTCTTTGAATCAAATCACAAGATTTTGCAAACAGTTTTAATTCAGTGATTTAAATCTGTTCATTTTATTATTTTTTTAAACAAATAATTGCAATCTCTGATATTGAAATATTAAATGAAATTTAGTTTAATTCATTCATTTTTTTTAAAATCCTTTTTAAAATCCCTGTTAGAATCATTTACAGATTGAATCATCTTAAGTTACAATCACCTTTCAAATAATTGGATTATTGGACATATTAAGCAAAGTCTTTGAATCAAATCACAAGATTTTGCAAACAGTTTTAATTCAGTGATTTAAATCTATTCATTTTAGTCTTGAGATTGAATCACAAAATACCTGCAATCAGTTTTCAAGTCAAATTATTCAATCCCAAAAATAAAAAAATCATTGTCAAATCATTTGCTTGCTGTATAAATGACTGAAACGCAAATGATTTTGCAATCACTTTGCTCAAATCATTTTTCTCACCAAGACAAAACACACACAAATCATTTTGTACACTCAAGAATTGAAGTAAAACAAATTTAAATCTTTAGTGATTTGCAATTTTTCGATTTTCGATTTACTATAACGAAAATAAGTCTTTGACATTTTATAAAATATGTATTGAAGCATTCTTGTTAAAAGAAGTAGTAGGATTGCTCAAAAGTAGCTCTTGTAGCAACAAATGACCGACAGCATCGACTTATGAGTAGAGTACAGTGTTGCCACCTCCATATTTGAGTTTTACATTAAATATATCCTAAAATACTTAATAATAGTAATAGAAACAAGATACACAGAAATATACTTAAATTGAGATCAACAGTTTTAAAATATTAATCAGAAATTTTTTTTTTTAAATATATTTTCTAATTGTTCGATACCAAATATATACCATATGTTTATGGATTTTATGTTCCAACAAATTCATTTTCCTTTAAATGGGTATTCAAAAATAAATTAAGATATTAAATCATCATAGATAAATTTCATGCAATATTAAATAAATATATATTAATTGGCAATTTTGTATTTTTTCTATTTGATTATTATCAGATTATAATAATTGTAATTCAAATTAAAGTTACATCATAAAATTACACAAACATTATATAATGAGATAAAAAAAGCACGCTTTTGTGAAATTAATCAGAAAGTGGCAACAATGAAATATAAGTCTGTCGATCGTATCAGTCGAACCTGCTCAAGTGAGCAGGATGATGCTGCTTTTTTTCATATATACACTGGAAAAATAAAATATTTGTAAAAGGATACATTGTTGTTTGTCAAACTTTTTAAGGAAACCGCAATACATGCATTTTGGTAAGAAATGTTGAATCCATCTAATTGGTTTTGTATAGAATGGCATTATCAATTAAAGAGATCAATTATAGAATATCCATAGATATATAGAATAGCACTAATTTTAATATATTTTTAACTATATACAACTATATATAACTATAAACTATATATTTGTTTGTTAGTGTTGTACGACGTTTAATATAAATTATTATCATTATTTTAAAGGTTATCACTCTTTTGTAACAAAAGATTTTATTAAGTGTAAACATCCATTAGTTTGCACTGAATACCCAGCATAAATTGTCCGATGTATCAATTACTTCGTTCACGTATAAGGCGATTTTTAATATAATATATCGTAGAATATTATACGTTTTTATACCCTACACTAAGAGTGAAAGGGTATATTCAGTTTGGTACGCCGTTTGTAACACCCAGAAGGAAGCATCGCCGGTATGGAAAAGTATATATATTCTTGGTCAGCATGACCTCCATAACGATGTCCGTCTGTCTGTCTGTTGAAATCACTACTACTTAAACAATTGAAGAGTTAGATAAATCAAACTCGTAATTCGGTCCATTGTGACCTGACCATTTATATTCAAATACCTCATACTAAATTTACATCTACAGATCAAGCACAGTATACGTGCTTAGGTAAACTTTTTTAGTCAAATATATATTGAAATCATGCTCAAATACATGAAAATAATGTTTTTCGCCGATACGACTTGTGGGTCCCAAAAATAAAATCGAAATTCGTTACATCTACCCATTTGTAAATATGTCAAATGAATGGAATTTCTTCATCGATTGAAAATTTGTAGTTATTTTTCAGGATTCGTATACACTGGTGACCTATATACCACTTTGAATGGTAACCACACATATGTGTAGGGTTTTTATAGTCGGCTTATGCCCGTAATTTCAACAACAAGATATCTAGCTGTGCATAGGTATAGGTGTAAACCAATTAAACCTACTCGGCAATTTGTCGTGTATCCTACACGGTCGATTTCCAATAGTTATCTATTAGGTAAATAAAATTTAAACAAAATGTCAAATTAATTAATATAGATTTTTAGATGTCAAAAAAATTGAACAATTTCAAGTACAAATTTTGCATTTCTTTGCAAAAAGATATTTTAACACAAAAAATTGACGGGGTATTCATATTTGGCACGATTTGGAATGACTGCGAAGATTACAAAGTCCTTTTACTAAGGTATTTCTAAATCAATTGCTGGAGCTCCAATGAGACGATAATTTGCTTGTTACACAAAGTTTATATGTTTCCATCCATGCAGTCCATCTAGACTTCCCATTATTGCTGAAAACGGCAATTTTTTTAATTAGCTTCAAATTTATTTCCATATTTATTGATTTTTTTAAATTTAAAAAGTTAATTTTAAAACAAATTTGTCAAAAATATAAAATGTCAAAAACCAATGATGCCATATTTTCGGAAGAAACACTTGGGTAGAAACACGTAGGTAAAAAAACTGTTAAAATTACCGAACGAAATATACTTAGTAGGTAAATATATCTAATGAGTACGAACACCAATAAATATCTACTCGTTAAAATTACAGGCATTAGACCGACTATAATTTTGATAATCCTAACTATCATAATAACACCAAATTTAAAATTTCCCATGTGATCTAACCTTCCCAACTGGTTGTAGATTGGAAATTCATTTTGTGCGTTAATTTTAGATTAAATAAATACTTATCCACTTATAGTCGATATCAATGTTCAATTTTTATTTTATTTTCTATTGGGGTTGAATGCGCACATGTGAAATAGACTGCGCACAGTGGAACATCGTATTTTGTTGGTAGTTTAATTATTTATATTTGTATTTATTATTGTATACATTATCTGTAAAAGTTCTTCTTCATCTTAATGCGTGTTCACAGTAGAACCGCAATCCCATTAGGGACGGTGAAATAAAAGTCAGCTGGAGACACGAGGTCTATGTTGCTGACTTTGTTTAAATTAAAATGTACAATGTAATGTGTGTATAGTGTATGTGGATAAGTATGTAACAATAAAAGTATTTTAACGAGATGATTTCAGATGAGATACAGTTGAGAATGTTCCATATTATACAAATATAAATTATTATTAAGAGAAAAAAAAATTAAAATATATATAAATAAGATATAATTCACAATTACTTTGTAGAATATGAGATCAGATTTAATAAGCTCAATTTAATTGATTGAAGAAATATAAGTAGAGATTTTACGTTTGCGAGATCAAATTTAAGTTTAAATTATTATTGTATATAACTCAAATACACAACTCAAATACACATTTTGTTGGTTTATTTTTTATAATTTTTTTTTTTAATTTAATTATATAATATATATATATTATATAATTAATTAATATTAACTTTGTGCATATATTGTAACGCCCCTTAGGAGGCGTGTCCGGTATGGAATATTATATATATTCTTGATCAGCATCACTACCCGAGTCCGTTTAGCCATGTCCGTCTGTTTGTCTGTCTGTCCGTCTTGCTGTCTTTTTTTTTTTTAATGTGGGATAAAAAAATAGAGCCACAGCACTCAGACAGGGTTATATCCATTGTGCTGTGACCCAGATCCCTGGTTTTTAATGATACTTCTTAGATTCATTATTGAATCTAACCAATGTTTCATATATTTCATGCCTTCTAGCTGCGTCACACATTCCATCAAAAGTCGCATTATCAAAAGCACCCTCGATGTCAACAAATATGCCCATCACGTACATCTTCCTCTGAAAAGCATGCTCGATCCGGCCAACCAGATGTTGCAATGCTGTTTCACAGGATTTTCCACGTTGGTAGGCATGTTGTCTTGATGATAGTGGGTACCTTGACAGCGATGTTTTTCTGATGTGCAGCTCAACTAGTCTTTCTAGACACTTTAGTATGAAGGACATCATACTAATGGGTCTGAAGCTCTTGGCTATGGAATAGTCTTCTCTTCCAACTTTAGGAATGAAGGCTACTTTAACTAAACGCCAGGATGTCGGAATGTATGCCCATGCGAGACTTGCTCTAAAGATCTTCTTTAGGCATGGTAGCAATTGGGTTATACCTTCCTGTAGCATGACTGGGTAGATGCCATCCGCTCCAGGTGACTTGAAGCCATCAAAAGAGGCCACTGCGTATTGGATGGCTTCATCGTATACAACCAATCTGGCAACCTGCCAGTCATGTTTTGTCACATTAGAGTTGTTATTGCAGTCCCCAGTGCTGGGATTACAAAGTGGCCCTATGTGGATTTGATTTCCCGGAAAGTGAGTCTCAACTAGGACACTGAGTGCCTCTGTCTTAGACTCAGTATACGAGCCATCAGGTCTCCGCAGTGAGTCCAGTCGAGCAGTTCGGTCTCTTTAAAGAAACTTGACCAATCTGATAGTCTCACTGCAGGATTCGATGCTACTGCAGAAGTCTTTATAGGAAACACTTTTCGATTTACGAATTCGTTCTTATACTCTTTCTGCTTAGCTCGATAAAGAAACCAGTCAGAGTCTAAGTTGCTCCATAGGGCCCTATTTAGAAGCTTTCTGGAATCCTTGCGCAAGGTTTCAAGACAAGCGTTCTACCAAGGAACGGGAGGTCTAGATAACGTTATTCGGACCGGACATGTTCGTACAAAACTAGAATTTATGACATCGTTCATAACTTGAACGGACGTCTCAATACTTTCTTTGGTACGAATTCTGACAGGAATATTAAGGGAATTCTCAAGTTCATGTCTGAAGCGTGCCCAGTTCGTTTTTCTAGGGTTTCTTACCGTCATGGAGGACAACACCTCTCGGTCAGTATGAAACTCGATATACCTGTGGTCCGATAAAGAATCTTCTTTAAGAACCTTCCAGTTAAAGATTGACTCTCTCAGTCTACAGTTAAACAAAGTAAGGTCAATCACTTCCTGTCTTCTGGCAGTCACAAAAGTGGGTTTATTACCAGTGTTGTGAATGTTCAGATTGCAGGTCATGATGAAGTCATGGAGTCTGGTACCTCGCGCGTTGCATTTACTGCTGCCCCACACAGTGTGTTGAGCATTAGCGTCACAGCAAAGAATAAGGCCGGTCTCCTTAAGATCACAGTACTCTATGAGCTCAACAATTGCCTTTGGCGGAGGAGGCAGTAGTGAGTCATAGGGGAAGTAGCCTGAGGCGGCAATCAGATGTTTCCATCCACTATCGCTTTCATAGCTCACTTTGGCTGCCACCAGGTCTTGCCCACAGAATTGGGTTAACTTGGTGACAGCAAAGTGTTTCGATACTATAAGACAGCTTCTAGGCCTTGCGGCTTGCTCATCGTATAGTATGGTTTCACCACGTAGTTCACTAAGACCACAGATGCGTTTGTTATACACCCATGGTTCTTGAATAGCTGTGATGTGAGGTAATGTATGCAACATGGAGAGCCGCTTACCAAGTAAAGCGGTAGCAGCTTTAGAATGTTGCAGATTTATCTGAGTAAATATCATGACAGGATAATTAACTCGTTTCTCATCATATGCCTATTCATTTGGAATTGATTCGGAATTTTATCCGTCCAAAGAATAAGTTTAGATGGTTGTCGTACATAGATAGCAAGACATCTAACGACTTTTGGTCTAAGCCAACAACCAGGGTTGAGCCCTCCTTGTCCTCCGGACCTCGCTCTGGTTTATGGCTATAGATTTTCCATCCGTTCGTTTCGATGCCCTGGTTCTGAGCACGTAGCAAACACTTCCGCTGTTTTCCTGATAGGACCAGATATCCAGCATATTGCTCGCCTGCGTTTGGGTTCGTCTCCGCTGAAAACAGCGAAGCGCGATTTGCCCAAGGGGGGATTTTAGCAGCGGCTGAGGCAATCCAATCGAAATTGGCTTGAGACGAGCATAGCACCTTCATGATGCCATCACTCGTCTCATAGCCTTTTGCGTTTGCACTGACACCGCCGGTGCTGACTAGCCGCCAAAGATGATCGGTGCAGTGTTTTACTTCTGCATCATTCATCTTTTGCTCCTTCCCCAATTTGCCAATAATCGCAACCGGAAGAGCTTTGCGAGCAGCATCACGATATGATACTGCTAGCCTACCTCTGCCAGTGGATGTTGAAGGCAGTTCATCCGCAGCCGATCCGGAACATGAAGCACCAGTGCTCTTGCTTGTGGAAGCAATATCACTGGAATCTGTCGAGTTCTGGGAGTTACGGGAGTTACGGGGTTTCGCAGTAGCAGTGAAGGTTTTAAACTTCTTGCCATTGCGCTTCTCAGGTGCATTGGCAGCCACAACAGCAGCAGCGGATGGTCCGGCTTCAGTCGGAGTAACCTCCACCGATCTATCGCGTTTTGCTGTGGTAGCTGGGGAAGAGAAAGCTCCAGCGTCGCCTTTAGCCTTTTCAGCCTCTTTGCGATCTTTCGCTTTATTCTTCCTTCTCCTACTCACCTGGGCATCGGACAACCTGACCTTTGTATTCAGAGATCCGGGTCCGGTCTCCAATGGAAGTTTAGCTTCCAGTTGGGCGTCGGTCTCTCTAGGATTAGATGCTGGTAAGACACCACTTTCCTTCGATCGACCCATGTTTCCAAATACGTGACAGAAAGGAGCCCTGAGAGGAAACAACACTGTCGAGCAGCCATACAGTGGAGGATTAGTCGTAGGCATAGCCGAACCGACACTTTCCTCTACTTGTATGGGAACCGCTGCGTTGTCGTTATCCTCCTCTAGATTCCTAGCTGTCTCATAAATTTGGGAGGTGGAGGGGCACGATGAACCCCCTGCTACAGGAGCAGAGAGGTTCATCGTACCAGGGTTGGTTGCGTGGATTGAGGCCTCCAGAATCCTTGCCTCAGCCGCCGAAGCGGGTGGATTGCCACTTTTGTGGGTACCACCTGGAGTAGTTAAATCTTTATGTTGACCCATCGCGGTGGTACAGGGGTTTCTTTAGAGTCTGCCACCCCACCAATAAAAAAGACTATGGTAGTATTTAGTTCATTACTCATCACAAGCCTGTCTGACAAGGGTGACCCTACCAGAAACTTAAAAAAAAAAAAAGTTTCCGTCAGCTTAGCCTTATTGAGTCATTGTAACTTAAGCCCCCACACCACGTCAAGGTAACCACCACGTGGGGGTTACCTTGACTTGCTGTCTTGCTGTCCGAATACAGAATAACTTGAGAAATACTGATCAGAATGCGATGAAATTTCGTCTCAATATATTTTAGCCAAAAGTAGGAACTGAGTTTGAAAATGAGCCAAATCGGTCAACGGACACGCCCACCTCCCATACAAGTCACTTTTATATAACTCTTTCGAAACTAATAACCCGAAAAGTATTCAAGGTATAGTTATAAAATTTAAAACGTATTGTTAGAATTGACCTAAAAATATGTGGTCCAAAAATGGGCGTGATCCGCCCATTTTTTTTTTCATTATTTCCCGCGTTTTCATAGTGGAAATTTGATCCGTAAATTATTAAAATCAAATCTATGAAATATTAGCCTTTCAAATTTTTAAATATAGGCGTGGTCCGCCCAATTATATTTTTCAATTTTTTTTTTTATACTTTTTATAAATTTTTTAATTTATGGGGATATAAGACGTAAATTTGTGATATATGAATAATATTCTGAGGGTAGGGAGGTTCAGCATAATTAAAAATTTAAAATTAAGGTATACAATTAAATATTCCTCATTAATATCTCCACCAAAGGTGTAGGGTATTCCATAGTCGGGCCCGACCGACTATAAAAATCCGCCCCATGTGACCGAACTTACCCATGTGACCTAACTTTCCCAACTCGTTTATATTATTTTTTTAATACCCTACACCTATGAGGTACAGGGTATATTAACTTTGTGCATATATTGTGTCCGGTATGAAAAAGTATATATATTCATGATCAGCATCACTACCCGAGTCCGTTTAGCCATGTCCGTCTGTCTGTCTGTCCGTCTTGCTGTCTTGCTGTCCGAATACAGAATAACTTGAGAAATACTGATCAGATTGCGATGAAATTTCGTCTCAATATATTTTAGCCAAAATTAGGAACTGAGTTTGAAAATGAGCCAAATCGGTCAACGGACACGCCCACCTCCCATACAAGTCACTTTTATGTAACTCTTTCGGAACTAATAACTCGAAAAGTATTCAAGGTATAGTTATAAAATTTAAAACGTATTGTTAGAATTCACCTTTTTTTTCATTATTTCCCGGGTTTTCATAGTGGAAATTTGATCCGTAAATTATTCAAATCAAATCTATGAAATATTAGCCTTTAAAAATTTTAAATATAGGCGTGGTCCGCCCAATTATATTTTTCAATTTTTTTTTTCAACTTTATGTAAATTTTTTAAATTATGGGGATATAAGACGTAAATTTCTGATATATGAATAATATTCTGAGGGTTAATATCCCCACCAAAGGTGTAGGGTATTCCATAGTCGGGCCCGACCGACTATAAAAATCCGCCCCATGTGACCGAACTTACCCATGTGACCTAACTTTCCCAACTCGTTTATTATTATATGTATATATATTTTTTTTATAATTGATCGGGAAAAGGATCGTGAAGAGAAATGTGGAAAGTTGGAAGGGTTGACTTTTGATTTGAACGATATATATCTATTTGTATATTTGTAAGTGAATAAAATTTATGTAAAGCTTTATAAATGTCCATGTTATTTGATTTGAGAATTTCAGATAAATTAAACACTCTGATATTGTGTTTCAAAAGACATCTAATGAATTGTACACGAAAACCTCTATTAATCAATGGGCAATAAAATGTTAAATGGTTAATGATTTGAATTAGACCACAGTTACAACAATTGCAATAATTTAAGATATTAATTCTGTTAAGAAGCTCACGAGTTTTAATATGACCACACCGTAAGCGGTTTATTCGTGTTATAATATCACGAGACAAGGACACACATTGACTTTAGGTGCGACACCGTATAGATGACGACCGTGACAGCTGTCATTCCATTTATTTTGCAATGTAATCAAAGATTTGCGATTGTCAAAAGCCTTAAGATCTTGATGAAGTAATAAAGTGTATGGAGCAGTAGTATTGTGCTGAACCGCGATAGTATCTGCATATTCATTACCATCTATTCCTAGATGACTAGGAATCCACAGAAAATGATTTTTTTTCCCAACCTTTATAAGTTCAAATGTACGTTTTTTAATGTCCAGAATAAAATGATATGTTTTACTTGAGCAAAATGAGTGAATCGCTTGCAACACCGATTTACTGTCTGATATAAGAAATTTCCGTTCAGTTTGTGACTGTATTAGATCGATAGCCTGAAGAATTGCAAATGCTTCGGCTGTGAAGATTGAACTTTCCGAATCCAAAGAAAATTAAGCCTCAATATCTAGATCTGGATACCAAACCGCGCTGCCGACTTTGTTGCTAGATTTAGAACCATAGGTGTAAATTTTAGAGTAGTGGTTCCATCTTCCATTAACAAGCTTATTAAATTTATTTTTTACCTCAACTAAAGCGAACTTTTTATAGAGACGTCAAGAAATTCAACTACATGTGTAAATATTATGATACCAAATGAAATTGAGAAATATGGATGTATTGAAAATGATTGTATAATGAAATTGTTTTGCTTCTCAGAAAATTTTTGTAGTATTTTAGAGCAATCCGGATAATTTTGAATTAGCTAATTTATAAATGATCAAGCCGGATGTTTAGTATTGGCAATTAATTTGTTTACAACATTATCTGCTAGTTTCGAGTATCTTTCTCGTATAGGCATTGCATTAGCAGCTTGCCCCAACCCAAGAGTATGTGTTGATATCATTGCTCCGAGAGCAATACGTATGCCTTTATATTGAATTCTTTGAAGTTTTAGCAATTGGCTATCTATGCAATCTAATATAAGCGGTGCCATATAATCAAGTTTTGCACTTATTACACTTTTGTATAAAAGGATAAGACATTGCGGATTTGCGCCCCATGAAACTCCACATAAAACTCTAAGAACATTCATAAATTGAAAACAGCTGTGTGTAGTTTTATCAACATGATATTGTAGATTTAAATGCTTATTAAAAACAAATCCTAGAAAATTAAAATTGTCGACAAACTCAATAGATTGTGATTGTATGTTTAGATTGTGGTTATACAATCTTTTCTTATTTCTTCTAGATAAAATCATAGCCTTAGATTTGTTAGGCGACAGTGACAATTGTAAAAACTTGAGTTTATCATTTATTAAATCAACAGCAGATTGAATTTTTAAGATAGCTTGATTTAAAGAACTGTCTGATGCAAAAATAACGATATCGTCTGCATATGCTAGTATATCCGTATTGATGGGAGAAAATAAACTGTTTATATAAACATTAAAGCAAAGTGGACTTAATACAGCACCCTGAGGAGTACCAGTGAACGATCTTCTACATATAGTACCAGAAAACGATTGAATAATTAATCCTTTATTGCTAGATAAGCTGTAAATGATTTCACAAAGATGAGTAGGTAATCCTAAAAGCTTAAGTTGAGCTGTTAGTAAAGCTATGTTAACGTTATCAAAGACTTGGAGTTATTTTCGTTTTAAATCACAAAGATTTAAAAAAGTAAATCAAAAATTTCAAATCACTAAAGATTTAAATTTGTTTAACTTCAAATCTTTAGTGTAAAAAATGATTTGAGTATGTTTTGCTTCAAGTCTTGAGTTAGAAAAATGAATTGAGCAAAGTGATTGCAAAATCATTTGCGTTTCAGTCATTTATGCAGCAAGCAAATGATTTGACAAAAGATTTTTTATTTTTGGGATTGAATCATTTGACTTGATTTTGTGATTCAATCTCAAGACTAAAATGAACAGATGATTTAAATCATTGAATTAGAACTGATTGAAAACCTTGTGATTCGATTCAAAGACTGCTTAATATTTCCAGCAATCCAATGATTTGAAAGGTTATTGCAACTTAAGATTATTCAATATGTAAATAATTTAAATAAATATTTTAAAAAAGAATTGCACTTATTGATTTAAATCTATAAATATATTAACAAATTAATTGAAAAAATATTTTAATCTATTTCTTTAAAAAGATTTGTGATTTGCTTTTTTTAAATCAAGGAAATGCTTTAATTCATTTACCTGATTTAAAAAAAGCAAATCACAAGGAATTGAATCATTTTCGTGGATTTGCAAATGAATTAAATCCAAAAAAGATTCAATCTTTCACAGCTCTGATAGTCATATATAAATTTGAAAAAAGTACATATAGTATTAATTGTTCGACATACGTTAAAAAGAGGACATATGAAACCAGGGGCGGATCCAGAAGTACGGCTTGGGGGGCGAATGTTTTTTTTGGGCCTTTTTCCAAATTTTTCTTAAATGCGCTCCAAAAACATATTTTTTTTATATTTTCTCATCAAATACAGTGAATAATGAATTATCACAACTTTACTTCTTTAAACTTACTTTTTTCTTTAAACCTCCAGTTGTATTTGGTTAAAAAAGAAAAAATAGGGATGTCAATTCCGGGATCCCGGGTTTTGAGTCAAATCAGTCCCGAAAAACTCATCCCTGGATCATTGTTAAATCCTGGGATTTTCGGGATTTCAAAAAACGCTAGTAGATGAATTTTTAATAGTTTATTCAAAAGTCTTTCAATGTTTTTATACAAATTTCGTGAAAAAGTAAATCTAACATTTAATGGACTAAAATCTTAAAACACTGACGTCAAAAATAATGAATTACATGCTCTTTGACTTTTAACCAATTCACAATTGTTCAAAATACGTCACTTTCGACTAAAACTGTTCGGCAAAATGAGCACTTTTATTCCTTCCTGTCTTCATTCATATCATTTCTACATAATTTTAATGTGCTGATTCGAACTTCGTTTTTAGTTTTTTTCCCTATACTTAATGTTTTGGAGAAAAATGCTATTTATTATTTTTGCATTTTTCACTGCATTTAAAGACAAAACTTTTTTATAAAAAGATTGAACAGACATTGAATAAAAATTAAAATAGTTATTGTACGTGAACAAGTCAACTTGAATGTCGATTTGGTTGCAATAACCGGTTAAAGTATAAAAATTGAGAAAAAACGGAATTTGTGAAATCACCGGAATATCATATTTAATAAAAATTATTTAATTTTTATTTTAAAATATTAAAATAACTATAGATTCTACTCATTTCGACAATGGTATTACTTTTCGGTGGCTTTTTGATTTTTGAGATAAATAAATTTTTTATTGAATTTCAACTGTATAAAAATAATTCACTTTTTATTTTAAAAAATATAAATTATATCAGTATTTTACTGTTATTTCTAAATATATGATAACAATTATTATGTACTAGGGTTTGTAAACATACTATTTCTACTGTTCTATAACAATGCGAACTGTGATGGTACTTTTCTAACTATTACATTAAAATATCAATTAATTTCAATCGATAATTCAATCGTTCTTTTTAAATAACATAATTTAAAACCTTATAATAATGCATCGACCATATAATTAATTCACGTCATCAATATCTCGAGAATAAAAATTCTATAGAAATATGTTAATAAATATATATTCATTATCTTAATTTAAAAGTCATTTTAATTCACAGTTAAGTTTTTTAAATGCATATAACTCAAAAAGTAGAAAGGACTCAGAAAAAGCAATACAATGGTCGAAATAGGTATTCTCACTAGTATTACCAATGATTTAAAATATAACATTTATTTTTTACGTATTTAAGTAAGTATTCTTTTTTGATAATTCCATAAATTGCCCTTATTTTCTAAAATTTTCAAATTTAACAGATTATTTTAACCAAACCATAAACGATATTCAAGTAGACTTAATGCCATAATATTCCTTGCTTTATTACTGTGCTATAAGAGTATTTATTTTAAATCAATAGCTGTCTAATCTTTTCATATAAAATTTTGTTTGTAAAATGCAGTGAAAAATATAAAATACGTTTTTCTCAAAAACGTTGCGTATAGAGAAAAAAAAACTAAAAACGCAGTTCGAATAATATGAATGAAAACAGGGAGAATTTGAGCCGAACAGTCTAATATTTCGATTCGAAATACAGAAGTACTTAAAAATAGTAAATAATTATATTATCATACTATCAACTATGCTGGTGAATAAAATCCTAGTTTCGAATAGCGATATAACTGGAGCCGTTGTCTCTGAATGTGACCTTTATAACCTTTATTAATAACAAAATACATAAATAAATATAATTGAACACCCTAACATTTTTCATTTTGGTCTATAACTAACATTTTTTACATTCATTACAATCAAATTGTGCGTACTACAAATTTCAATCATATAAAATCCATTTGACCGAGAATAAATCTTTTTACAAAATCTGAATTCGATTAAACTAACAGTATAAAATCCACTCAAACGATTGAGTTTATATAAATAAATCCACGTTCTTAAATTGAAATAACTTTTAAAATTTTTATTAATTAAAAAATCACATATAACTTAAAATTTTTTTTTTAATTAAAATTTGTTTATAAAATATTGTTTTCCACAAAAAACCATTATCCCAATAAAAATTTGATTGTTCATTCAAAACTAAAATTTTCTTATATTTGTTCTAAAAAATAAATTTTCAATAAAAAGTATTCTAAAATGTTTGATGATCAACTGGGGTTTATATATCGCGGATTTTGTATTTTGGATACCATGTATATTTGGATACCATGTATATTTGCATACCCACCCTAAACACAGATGCATTTGAACATATGAGTTTTGTTTGAGCCTTAAGCATTATAATTGTTTATTATTTAAACATAGATATGGTTATTTTATGCTTTTGCTATTATTTTTTTAAATCCCGGGACTAATCCCGGGATCATGGGATTCAAATTTTTTAGTCCCGAAATTTCGGGATTGAAAAATAGTCCGGGATTGACATTCCTAGTGCGGACCTGTGGTACCCAAGAAAAATCGAAACCCGGTGTTCCTACCTATATAGTCATATAGGTACTTAAATGAAAGGTAATGTTCCCACATTTACAATTATTGGTTAGTTTCATGATCTGATAAACATAGAGATTGGGATTCGTAATTATGTAAAATGAAATGCTGATTGTTGAAAAAATGTTTAATTATCTAAATGACGACAACATTTAAAAATGAATAGGTAACGCTGAAGCGCCGCAGGTGTATAATTTTTCAAAAAAAAAATCTTTATATTTTTTAAATTTTTTATAAGTTGCCGAACATTTTCATTATAATATTTCGTAGGGAAGTTACATCGAGGAAGCGCCGCATTCGAAATTTTGTTAGAAAATATGTATATAATAGTCTCCTGAGTAAATTTCTTTTCGTTTGAGTACCAGTTGAAAATATATATTATTCGTGTAAAAAATTAACTCAGTTGTTAAAACTAAAAAGGTCCCGAGATCACTGGGGTTATCGGACCATAAAATAATTACATATTAATCGTAAGATCATTTCAGTACCTACATGTTCATATAGGTTCACCGAAAAAATTACTGTAGTAAATTATATACATTTTATGTCTTTGTTTTGAAAAAATGTATTCTACTACATTTTGTTGGTTTTTAAATACATTTGCCTTTATTTATCATATTTTTACCACACCATGTATTGAAAATTGGTTATCTACATATTGCAATACATACTACAATATTTATCTAAACTCCACATGTATAGGCATTTAATAACAAAACACAAACAAAACAAAAAACCCGTAGTCAACAGACACTCGGTGTATGCAGACACTTACAACTTATTGTAAGAATTGTTTTATATTGACGTATAAAGTGTTATTTTTCTTTTAGTTTGTGATCAATTATTGTTATTTATATTGTTTTTAGTTTTATCAACATTCCTGAGGACGGACACCGAAGGTGTCGAAAATATTGAATATTAAAATAAAAATGTATAAAATTTAAAAAAAAAACAAAAAAGTTTTTTTTTAATAAATTATATAAAATAGCCCGCGGTAGCTCAGTGGTTAGTGCGTTCGACTGCGTGCCGAAAGGTCCCCGGTTCAAGCCTGGACTGGGGCTACAACACCTTTTCATAGAAACATTTTTCTATACCGCGCTACCTCTCGGCAGTAAATGGCAAACCTACGAGAGTAAAACATTGCCTATGAAAAGCTCTCACCCCCCGCACAGTGGTCCAAAATTGAGAAAAGCTGGCCAAAATTCTAAAAATCCTCTATTTCGATTAAAGACAAGTAAACGTTCAACGTGTGATTCAAATTCGCGTGATTCGGTATAAAAATTGCAATGGTCTGAAGTTCTTAAAACATCTATTTATATAATTATAATAAAATAATATGAATAGTATATTTACATTAGAGGTAATCTAAAATCAAAACACACTAAAAAATACATTTTTTTTTTATGAAAAAGTACTTTCAGAGTTAATATCTGAAAAAGAGTTTTTTTTTTCGAATAAAATTCTTGAACGAATTTATGGCCTGGAATGTTTATAAGTGAATTGTAATACTATTGCTTGCATTCTAATTTAAAAAAGTATTGAATTTTGGCCAGCTTTTTCACTTTTGGACCAGTGTGCGCCGTTCGGATTCGGAAATAAACTGTAGGTCCCACCACTTTGAGTACAACTCAAAATGGTGATAGAGCTGGGCCTAAGTTCTTATAGGACTGTAGTGCCAAACTATTATTATTATATAAAATAATGGTGCCGTGACATAACCGCTAACGGACATAACCCCCAATTCGAATTTGGGGTGTTATGTCCGTCGGTGTTTCGGACAAACCCCCAATTTTTCGAATTTCGAATTTGAGGTTTAAATCCAACTATGAATTCGGCCATAACTCCCATAGGCGGTTTTGTCGGATTTTATATTTTTGAATTTGAACTTCACTATTCGTGAGTGCTGTCTTCAACTCATTTATTTTTCTCCGCACGAGGGAGTAGCATTACGCATTTTATCTTTTTCTCATACTAATAAAATTACAGGGCCACATTGTATAAACATGATGCTCACTTTTTGTATGTATGAAACGAGTAAGCGGTGTTGCCAGAGGAGTTGCGTTGAAACTTAAAACGTTTTATTTTATAAATAATGCCCGATTTACATTGTATCTTCTGTGAGATACACCGTATCAACTAGGGTTGCATTTCTTTATAAAGTTGCTATAATATATAAATGAATCAGAAATATTTTTAAATAAAGACAGATATAAATATACTAGGGGTACACATTTCATCTCGTATGTGCGTATCTCGTAACGTTATTGACATGAATAACCTTTTAAAAAAGCTGAGTATTTAAATTTGGTATCGTTTGAATTGTCAAAATTTATTCAACAACAACAAAGTGCCGATTTGAAAAATCAGAAATGGTGCTACATTTCACTATATAAATTATAGTTTGGTGGATTTAATGGACTTTGAGATGCACAAAAAAAAGAAATGGGCATCTAGGTTCCAATTGTCGGTGTTTGACATAGCATAGGCAGAACAATCATCATACAGCATCCACAGCTGCACATTTTTAACACGACGCTAAACATAAATCTTTATGAGGACGATTGACTTAATTATGATTCACGCAACATCACAAAGGTTAATTTTTGATACACGCGCGGCTTAAAAATATTCATAACTTTTTGTTTATAAAATAAAATGTCAAACAAAATTATACGAAGATAGCTACGATAACTACGAGACAATTTCATTGTGTATGTTGTATTGAGTTGTGTATTTTAATTTTCATACACAAATCTTACGCTACATACGCAGCTACACAGAATACGCAATATACGAGACTTACGCAGGTTGACATGTGTACCCATACTATAATGTGTTTGACGGAAAACAAAATAATCAAAATAAGCTGCCAATCTGTTTAGATTTTCAAAAACTAAATGTGTATCTTGGTAGGGCAATGACTGCACTTAGGTCCACCATGACAAAAATATTGCGGTGCAGGCACTCAAGACAACATACAATAAATTAAATCACTGTAGATAACAACAGTTAAATATGCAAAATACGCACTTTATTTACCGATGCCGCTGAAAGACATAAAACTTTACTCGGGGATTAGATGAATTCCATAGGTAAATGGAATCTGAAAACACCAAAAAAGCATGGTCAGAGTTCTGATTTTATGAATAAAGTAGCATAATGGAAGACGCTATTTAAAATCAATCCCAAATTATCCGTCCTCCGTGTATGCATTACCAGTCACGAAAAAATAACGCGGACACCATGATGACTTGGCTTGTGAAGTCCAGCATTTATGTGCACCAATATAACGTGCGCGTTCGGAGAAAAATATTTTGAATTTAAATTAGTTTAAAATTAATTTTAAAGTTCAAAACGTAAATTTTTAACTGTCAATATTTGGGAGACACATTTTTCGCGTTTTTCAATTAACGTGAAATCAAAATATAAATGTTGTATAGAGCAATCTCAATACAGGATTTTTAAATTTTTTTTTTTATGTATGTCAATAACTTTATAATCATTCCAAATAATGAAAATAAAAACAAAAAAAAAATTATATAACTGGTAAAATAGTAAATAATATTTTTTGCATTTTTTAGCCTTTTTTTTAGCAATATTTCAATACTGATCAACACTGATCGCTGCATATGCAAACATATGCGAATATAACAACACATCATCCAAGCTTGTGATCTTTTTATTCGAGAACTTATTTCTATACAAGCTGTAATGTGTTGCTAGCAGTGTTTTGCTGTTGTGTTGCGTCTGGCTCTTGTCATGCGATATATACAGGGTGCCACGAAAACTTCAATGTACCTTTATGGTAGATTATCTATTATATGTGCATAAAAACGTAGCTGTCTCAAAAATCATGTAATATACGTATAAATTTTGCAAAATTAATCATGATATCCAGCAAAGAATAATAAAATCATAATGATTTGATATTTGGTATATATGTATATAACAGAGAAAAAATGTTTAGAATTATGGCAACCCTGGCAACTTGCTAGTTTGATTACTTTTCATCGCTGCGTTAATTTATAAATTTAATTAGAAGTTACTTTAATTAGAAATTAAATGTCAGTTTTCACTTGGTCTTATTTTTAAACTTATATCGCCGTTCTGTAAAATTTCGTCGATTGGATTTATTCACGGAAGCATTATTATTTCAACTTTTTCCTATTGGATGTAAATCTAACCTCAACTGTGCAAAATTATACGAGTGCTGCTTGTGAAGTATGCAAGTATGGAGTACATTTGAAAATTTCATTTCATGCAATGGTTGTACCAAGATGTTTTACGCTAAATGCGTCAATTTAACTGAAAGATTGGACTCCAATGGTTCTGTACCCTCTGCAGACAATTCTCTACTGCGGTTTTGTATAGCAGATTGTTCGAGCTTCAGTCGGCGACAAACAACATTACTGCAGAAGTTGCACGCCTCAGTGAGATGGTCTCCAGTCTTTCTACCAACGGCTGCTAAAGCAAATAAACCTGACTCGGACTTGTTGTCGACTGAAAGTCGTTCTACAAGAAGCAAGCGTTCTATTGGAAATTCTAATTTGTCATCTGCTGCTACTACCGATGCGGTTATCGTTAATAACCTGCCACCTACTACGCCCCAACGCACGGGTGAAGTTGTTTCTGACCAGGACATATCTCGCAGAGTATTCTTCGCCCAGTCAACAGACAGCAGCCCTCAATTGGGCCCAGATAGCAGCCGCTGCACCTGATCCTGTTCCTGCCATCGAATTGTCTGCTGCCGCGCCATTGGCCAGCCTTGTTCTTGTCCAGAGGCCACCTCACAAAACTGTCTTCGTATAGAGACTTGCCACTGCCACAACTGCCGAAAATGTATTGGCCTACGTTCATGGTAAATTAAATAAGTCATCAACATCGATCAGATGCTTTAAAATATCTCCTAATGCTCAACGTGAAATTTCATCATTTAAAATGTATGTTTCGCCGTCTGATTTTAATACCGTAGTTTCCAAAGATGTTTAGCCTAAAGGTGTTTTGGTTCATGAATTTATTAATCGTAATCGTGTACCGAAAACACCACCTAGTCGGCAAATCCATAAAGACACATCCAAAAAACGATTAAACTGTGTTTCGACATCTTTTGCTACGGAACACAAATATTCTTTATATTATCAAAATATGGGTGGGATTAGAACAAAAATACAGCACTTGTTTCTATCCTCGTCGTCACTTGATTTTGACATTATTGTATTTACTGAACCCTGGTTATCAGATAAACATTTAACCGGAATTATTTAACAGTACTACAACGTATTCCGCAAAGATCGCTGTTCTTATACAACTGGACTTTCACGTGGTGGTGGGGTACTCATCGCAGTCCGAAATACCTACTCATGATGTCAACTAGTTTTACCTCATAGTTGTTCCTCTCAACATGCTCACCTGGATGTCGACCAATTAAAATTAATTTTAATACGTATTTTGTGTTGTTCGTTAGTGTAAGCTATATTCCACCTAAAAGCCCAGTTGAACTATTTAATGTTCACTTCGATAATTGCCGTTCTGTTCTGGATATTACAAATAGTACGCAGCATTTATTATATGTTGGCGACTTTGACTTAGGAAATATTGAATGGAAACGCTTAACATTATTAGTGATTCTGAAATCTCATTAATTGACTTTGTTAGTGTGCATGATTTAATCCAGATCAATGATACAAGTAATTTTCTAAATCGTATTCTTGACTTTGTGGATAAAGAGTTCTCAGCGACTTTAGAATCCCCACCCACTATAATTTATGATAATATGCTGCACCATAATGCTTTGCACATTAAATTCTCAGTATATCAATATGACAAAATTGTACCTAATTCCAATATTTCTTATGAATACAAAAAAACTAATTTAATCGCTTTGAACAAGTATCTCAGTTCAATAACTTGGGAAAGTATCCTATCAGATATGGATTTGGCTGAAATGTATGCTAAATTCTCTACAATTGTTAAGAACTCAATTACCAAATTTGTGTCAACTAAAAATACTATCAAAAATACCCGCCGTGGTTTAATAGCAGATTAGCAGCTCTCAAAAAAAAAGAATAATAAAGCGTTTAAACGTTATAATAAAAATAATATCTATCATGAATTTGAAACACGTTTGATTTGAATTTGATACGCTTAATAAATTCCTATATTGATCTTAATTTTTTATTAACAGTAAAAGGAAATCGACTGGTCTCCCAAATTGCATGAAATTCATGAATTCTTGTTCTGATGATACGTTGACTATTTGTAATTATGTAATTATAAAATATATGATTTTTTTGCTGAATACTTTAAATCAGTTTACTCCACCAATTCTAAACTAAATGATAACAACTTTATTAGTACCACAGTCAGTATTGAACATTGGAAATATTGTCATCGAAAAGTCGGATATTGAATCGGCTCTTAATAGTTTAAAGAGTAATCCATCTGAGGGTCCAGATGGTATTTGCCCCTTTTTGATAAACAAAACTGTGCAAGATCATTAATCTCACCACTTCATATTATCTTTGGCAAATCTCTTGAAAATTGCATTTTTTTAGATGACTGGAAAATTTCACTCATAATTCCCATCCATAAATCAGGACCAAAACAAAACGTCCAAAACTATAGACCGATCTCTAACTGTCCGTCATACTCAAGGTTTTTGAGAAAATTATATATGATAAATTGTCGTATCTGGTCAAAAACATTTTATCACCCTACCAACATGGTTTTCTATCAGGTAGATCGACTGTTTCAAATTTGTCTCTTCTTTGTAACTGTCATTAATAGTTTCGAAAAAGGAATTCAAAATGATGTTATCTTCACTGACTTTGATAAAGTTTGTCACTACACGCTTTCCTGGATTCAATCCCACTTATCAAATCGCAAACAGATGGTTAACTTCTAGTCCAATAGTGGTAACATCAGGTGTCCCACAAGGCAGTCATCTTGGTCCATTGTTATTCCTATTATTTATTAATGATCTTCCATTAGTAATATAGCATTGTCGATGTCTTCTCCACAAATTCGGATCAGGAAACTAACAACCTTCAGACTGATTTGAACTCGATTGCAACTTGGTGTTAAGCAAACAATCTTCCACTGAATATATCTAAATGTCAATGCGTAACTTTTGCCAGAATGACCTCGCCGATTATAAGAAACTATTCAATTTCTAATACTGTCCTAGCACGCGTATCAGTAAAGGACTTGGGAATCATGCTTGATGACCGTCTTACTTTTAAAGATCATATAGACTACATTGTAAATAAAGCAAACTATATGCTACGTTTTCTTAAAAGAAATTCTAAAGATTTCTAAGATTCTTACACACTTAAAGCACTCTACACGTCGCTCGTAAGTCCTCATTTAGAGTATTGCTCCCTGATATGGAATCCCTCTTTTACTGTTCATTCAGTCAGAATTGATAGAGTTCAAAGTAGCATTACCAGATTCCTGGTTCACCAACTCAGGTGGCATCCTTTAGAACCTCCATCATATAAAACAAGATGTGTCTTAATAAACCTAAGCACGCTTGAACAAAGACGCAAAACGTTCTCAATATTATTCATACGTGATCTTATTCATTACCAAATTAATTGCCCTGATTTATTAAGTCTAATCAATTTTCATACACCTTCTCGTAACCTCCGCTGTCAATTTCACATCGCGCCTCCTACGGTCTAAATGAACCTGTTTCTCGCTGTATTAGGGAATCAAACACAATGTTACCCTTTATCGATATTTTTTGTTCTACCTCTAGAAACACATTTAAGGAAAATCTCACTAGTCTTATCGCATCTGTTAATACTTAGGCACTGTTGTTATTTTTTTTTTGTTTATATATATATTTATTGTTTATATATATATTTATTGTTTATATATATATTTATTGTTTATATATATATTTATTGTTTATATATATATTTATTGTTACATGTTTTCATGAAATAATTTTAAGTCAAGTCTATTGTTAGAATTTAAGTAGTCTGTTAGAGATTGTATACTCTGTTTGATGAAAATAAACGAATAAACGATAAATTTTAATTCGCTTTTATTTGTTACTAGCTGGACCCGTGCACGACTCGTGCAAAGATTTTGTGAATGCAAGAATATGGAGTGATTTTATAATGAACACTTTTATTATTTATATCAAAGACCCATGCTTCGCTGTAGACGTTTTTTATTGGTGTTATAAATGTAGTAACCAAAACAAAAAAAAATCGCCGTGAAATTATTCCCCGTAGAACGCTTTCCCGTAGAATTCTTCCCGGTAGAATTCTTCCCCGTAGTGTTTTTCCAGTAGATGTTTTAGTGTGGTGAGTTTATGTGTTGTGAGTTTTTGTATGGTGAGATTTAGTAAGATGAGTACCATCCAATTTTAAAGTTTAGTTGAAATCGATATCTTTAGGGCTGAGATATAGCGTACTGAATTTTTGGGTTCTATGGGAGGTGCCACACCCGTTTGCCCAATCTAGTTTATATATGGTTTAGGATACTCCATGGACTTTATAGCATAGTAATGCAAATTTTCAGAAAAATACATTCAGTGGTTTTGCTATGAATCTGAATTATACACCAAAAATAAAAATGAGCGTAAAAGTAGGCGTAAAAAGTTATAGCAAAAACACAATATCAATTATATCATTTTACACAACATTTCAAAAATACCACAGATGGGAAGATTTCAACAGAAATGGCAACAATGTTCCTACACTTTGTCATTGAACAAATATGAGTTGACGAAAAGTGAGAGTTTGCTTGTTGCACTCTTTCATGTGTAATGAGAATCAGTGATAATAAGTTCGATACAATTGTACTGTTTTCAGTACATTTGCTTATCAAAAGTACGTCCCTACTACGGAGACATTTTCGGTACAATTTATCTATCAAAAAAATTTGATTTTATGTACGAAAATGACCCAGAGCAACTCATAAACTATTATTCAGATTGTGAAATCTGCAGTGTAAACCTATGGGAAAAATATTATGAATCGGTTCTAGTTCTGTCCCTTTATATGAAACCAACCGGAAACTTTACCCTTTAGACATATCACTGAACTGATTTTCAACGTCATGCAGACCTTTAGACTTATCACTGAACTGGTCTTCAATTGAAGAATTTAAGTTCCAATTGAAGATCAGTTCAGTGACAGGTCTAAATGTCTGCATAAGGTCTTCATTCACCTCTTCCTCTGACAATGCCATGTTGTAGCTACTTTTGAAACAATTTCATCACCTCTGGGTGTCAAAATGTTTGTCTCGATGTATGATTCCGCAAACAAAAAAAATTTGAAGATTTTTTTTGGTAAGGGTCATTTAATGACTTTTATAAATATTTCTCAAAAATAAAAGTTATTATTGACTTTAATAAATATTTATCAAAAATAATAATTATTTATGGCTGTCATGAACCAGCGGCAACCCACATCATTTAAAATGGTTGGCAACGTCATGATTGTCAAGGCAAGATAGGAACAGTAATATGTTTAATCGTCGTTTTTTATTTATGTCAAATTTATATGTATAAGGATTGCAAAAAAATGTGTGTGGAATGGCGGGCCGCCTTTTCTTTTCGTGCGAGCCTTTGACCAGCAAACATCTAGTAGGTTAAAACTTATTTTAAGAATAATTAATCAATTTGTTCATTATAGAGAATAAATTACTTAAAATCATTTTGATTGAGTTTTTTGTTCAACGCTGGTCGGCACGAAAGCCGTAAACGACAACTTTATTCTTAGATGAAATTACAACGCCATTTTGTCAAGATCGTCGAAAGATGTAATTTGTAATTTTCACAATCGCAAGCCACCAAAATTGGATTTTTAAATTTCATCTTCGCGTTGCAATTTTAACCCAATCGCAACCACCGTGGGACGCTGACCCACTTTCCTAGTAGTCATCAATTTCATCAAGTCAACATTCGCTGCGTTGATGTCACATGTCGAAGAATCAGCCATTAAGAGAGCGAGCCAAAGACCTAACAAGGGAGTGCCACCTGACCGATTTGAACCACACAAACTGGATATGCCACTAAACCGTACACCACCCCCTTACGTGCAACCATCAGGTCAACCGCTAGACCATGCGCAATTGGTAACCTCAGCGCAGACATCATCATCGGCCCAACCGCGAGACCGTTCGCAATCGATGAATTCTGCGCAGCTATCATCGGCTCAATCGCCAGATTTTGCGCAAACGTCAACATCCACGCATCCAGTCGTTACTCAGCGTACAACATCTACTCAGCCGTCAGATTCCGTGCCATCGACAAATTCCGCGCTGTCGTCAACCTCTACTCTGCCACCAACCTCATTTTGTTCACCAGTTCCTACCAATACATCAGGGACGAAATCTAAAATTTCCTCAAAGCCGACCGCTTCAGGTAAATCTACGCCACGAAATAGTGAAGTTGTCGCTAATAAACCAGAGGACGAATTTGGTAAGCAATTAAAAAACGATGAGATATCGAACGAATTCAATAAAAAAATATTTGATTTACAAAACGAATTTAAAAGACAGATGCACGCGTTGCAATCGCTGATGGTTTCTAATTGCCAACAAATGCAAAATAGTGTAACTGATCTGCGAAAAGAAATTAGGCACATAGAAGTCGCTGCACAGTCCGCAGTTGCTGCACAAATCACCGGTCAGCCATTTTTTGCCACACAGCCCGCAGTCGCTGCTCTGCCCGCAGTCACTGCTTTGTCCGCAGTTGCCACACAGCCCGCAGTCGCTGCAGGGTCATTTAATGACTTTTATAAATATTTCTCAAAAATAAAAGTTATTATTGACTTTAATAAATATTTATCAAAAATAATAATTATTTATGGCTGTCATGAACCAGCGGCAACCCACATCATTTAAAATGGTTGGCAACGTCATGATTGTCAAGGCAAGATAGGAACAGTAATATGTTTAATCGTCGTTTTTTATTTATGTCAAATTTATATGTATAAGGATTGCAAAAAAATGTGTGTGGAATGGCGGGCCGCCTTTTCTTTTCGTGCGAGCCTTTGACCAGCAAACATCTAGTAGGTTAAAACTTATTTTAAGAATAATTAATCAATTTGTTCATTATAGAGAATAAATTACTTAAAATCATTTTGATTGAGTTTTTTGTTCAACGCTGGTCGGCACGAAAGCCGTAAACGACAACTTTATTCTTAGATGAAATTACAACGCCATTTTGTCAAGATCGTCGAAAGATGTAATTTGTAATTTTCACAATCGCAAGCCACCAAAATTGGATTTTTAAATTTCATCTTCGCGTTGCAATTTTAACCCAATCGCAACCACCGTGGGACGCTGACCCACTTTCCTAGTAGTCATCAATTTCATCAAGTCAACATTCGCTGCGTTGATGTCACATGTCGAAGAATCAGCCATTAAGAGAGCGAGCCAAAGACCTAACAAGGGAGTGCCACCTGACCGATTTGAACCACACAAACTGGATATGCCACTAAACCGTACACCACCCCCTTACGTGCAACCATCAGGTCAACCGCTAGACCATGCGCAATTGGTAACCTCAGCGCAGACATCATCATCGGCCCAACCGCGAGACCGTTCGCAATCGATGAATTCTGCGCAGCTATCATCGGCTCAATCGCCAGATTTTGCGCAAACGTCAACATCCACGCATCCAGTCGTTACTCAGCGTACAACATCTACTCAGCCGTCAGATTCCGTGCCATCGACAAATTCCGCGCTGTCGTCAACCTCTACTCTGCCACCAACCTCATTTTGTTCACCAGTTCCTACCAATACATCAGGGACGAAATCTAAAATTTCCTCAAAGCCGACCGCTTCAGGTAAATCTACGCCACGAAATAGTGAAGTGGTCGCTAATAAACCAGAGGACGAATTTGGTAAGCAATTAAAAAACGATGAGATATCGAACGAATTCAATAAAAAAATATTTGATTTACAAAACGAATTTAAAAGACAGATGCACGCGTTGCAATCGCTGATGGTTTCTAATTGCCAACAAATGCAAAATAGTGTAACTGATCTGCGAAAAGAAATTAGGCACATAGAAGTCGCTGCACAGTCCGCAGTTGCTGCACAAATCACCGGTCAGCCATTTTTTGCCACACAGCCCGCAGTCGCTGCTCTGCCCGCAGTCACTGCTTTGTCCGCAGTTGCCACACAGCCCGCAGTCGCTGCTCTGCCCGCAGTCACTGCTTTGTCCGCAGTTGCCGCTCAGCCCACAGTCGCTGCTCTGCCCGCAGTCGCCGCTCAGCCAGGAGCCATTGCTCAGCCAACATTCGCCACACAGCCCGTAGGCGCTGCTCTGCCCGCAGTTGCCGCTCAGCCCGCAGGCGCTGATTTGCCCGCAGTCGCAGCTCAGCCCGGAGCCACTGCTCAGCCTACATATACATTTCAGCCAACTTTCGCCACACAGTCCGCAGTCGCCGCTCAGCCAGGAGCCATTGCTCAGCCAACATTCGCCACACAGCCCGTAGGCGCTGCTCTGCCCGCAGTTGCCGCTCAGCCAGGAGCCATTGCTCAGCCAACATTCGCCACACAGCCCGTAGGCGCTGCTCTGCCCGCAGTTGCCGCTCAGCCCGCAGGCGCTGCTTTGCCCGCAGTCGCAGCTCAGCCCGGAGCTACTGCTCAGCCTACATATACATTTCAGCCAACTTTCGCCACACAGTCCGCAGTCGCTGCTCTGCCCGCAGTCGCCGCTCAGCCAGGAGCCATTGCTCAGCCAACATTCGCCACACAGCCCGTAGGCGCTGCTCTGCCCGCAGTTGCCGCTCAGCCCGCAGGCGCTGCTTTGCCCGCAGTCGCAGCTCAGCCCGGAGCCACTGCTCAGCCTACATATGCATTTCAGCCAACTTCGCCACACAGCCCGCAGTCGCTGCTCTGCCCGCAGTCGCTGCTCTGCCCGCAGTCGCTGCTTTGTCCGCAGTTGCCGCTCAGCCCACAGTCGCTGCTCTGCCCGCAGTCGCCGCTCAGCCAGGAGCCATTGCTCAGCCTACATTTGCCACACAGCCCGCAGACACTGCTTTCGGCGCAGCCCGCATGTGCAGCACTCGCTTCTCAGCCTGGAGTTATTTCTCAACCCGTATACGCACTTCAGTCCACATATGCAGCTCAGGCTGCAGACGTTTCTCAGTTCACAACCGCTGCTCAGATAGCATCCTCAGTTCAACCAACTCCAGCATATCAGCCGGTGGCATCAGTGTATGATACCCCAGCCTCAACAGCTTACGGCCCGCCTACAACAACGTTGTACACTTCATCAGAAAAGGCGGCTTACACGAATGCGACAATTAACACCGCACAACACAGGCCATCGTTGGAATCCCTAACAGACAGCCAGCATTCTACAACTCAAAGGCAAGTAAAAATATATCCGTTACCTAAATTTACGGGATTGCCGGAGGAGTGGCAAACCTTTGAGGAAGCCATTTACAGCACAACGCAAGAATTCGGATACTCAAGCCTGCATAATATTATGCGGCTTAGGGAGTCTGTTCAAGGGCACGCTCGATCAACAGTGGAATCTCTTTTAAACAGCTCGAGGAATGTGGATGCCATTATAAAAATTTTGGGAGAAACTTACGGTCGCCCAGAATAACTCGTGAACTCACAAAAGTGAGTTTGTTGCCAACAGTTATCGAAGGTGATCTGCCGGCATTGATTAATTTCGCCAACAACGTAAGTAATATGGCTACTTATTTGGAATCAGTACGAAGTGAGCATCACCTCAGCAACCCCACGTTGTTAAGCAAACTTGTGGCCAAGCTTCCTATGTCACGACAACTTAAGTGGGCGGAAAAATGTTTGGAATTAAATAACGTGGCCAATATATTGGACTTTAGAGAATGGTTGGGTGGAGTCAGAAAACTCGCTAACATGGTTGCTGACGCGCTTCCTACTACACCGGATGCGAATATGATGGTCCAACCAAGCAACAGAAAACAGTTAAAGCCAGCGGCCAGGCAGGATCCCAGGTACGCGTTTGTTAGTGTCACACAAAGGAGGTGCCGTATCTGTGATGGTGACTGCCAACATATTTCAAAGTGCGAACAATTCCTGAAGTCTTCAGTGGATGATCGTTGGAAGAAGGTAAAATCTTTGCATGTTTGTTTCTCATGTTTAAAATACGGCCACCAGGCTAATAAATGTTTTCTAAAGAAAAATGTGGTATCAGCGGCTGTCAATTTCATCACCACCATCTCTTGCATAGCACGTACAGCGAATCTGCGGAAGACGCTACTGCGACGCCAGATATAAATATCGTTGCTCCGTCGCTAGCAGCATCTAGGCTACCGTCCGCTCAGAATGACACTACCTCTTACGAACGACGATGTTGCTATATTGAATCAAATCAGGAGGATGAATCTGTGCTTTTCCAAGTTATACCAGTACACAAAGGAAAAATCCATAAAAACGTACGCTTTGATTGACGATGGCGCCAATGCAACCATGTTAAACGCTAAAATAGCCAGCGATCTCGGGATACATGGACGTAAAGACTATCTAGAGCTTCAATGGATAAACAGTCAAACGACGCGTGAGCATGTAGAAACTGTTGAACTTTTTATAAGCGGCATTGAGACAGACGCTATCAAATATAAAATGTCTAACGTTTATTCTGTGAATAATCTGGCTTTGCCAACGCAGTCTTTAAATATGTCAAAATTAGCCTGTCAAAATCACCATCTCTCAGGATTGCCAGTTGAAAATTTTAATGAAGTGCACCCACAGCTAGTAATCAGTTTGACACACGCCTTTTTAACGGTGCCCACCGAGATTCCAAGATCAGCAGCTAGCCCCGGGCCAATAGCTACAAGAACCCGGCTAGGATGGGTTGTATACGGTCCGGTCGCAGGGGACCCTCCTACACGAATTGTATGTCATGCGAGAAAGCTAGACAACAGGCAATTAAATCTCAAGGAAATGGAAAAAACTATTAGTAGCTATTTTGATGCGGAGACATTTGGAGTGAAGTGTAACGTTGATCAGGTACTATCGAAGCACGATGAAAGAGCTTTAGATATACTACATGCTACTACAAGACGGTGTGGCGATCGGTACGAAGCGGGAATGCTATGGCGAGACGATTTTTCTTCATTCCCTGACAGCTATCAAATGGCGTTCCGCAGATTAAAGTGCGTGGAGCGAAAAATGGATCGTGACCCCGAATACGGATCGGAATACCGTACAATAATTGATGGATACATCAGGAAAGGCTATGCTCGTCGTCTTACATCCGCCGAATCAGCACAACAAACATCGAGGACTTTCTTTTTGCCACACTTTGCGGTCAAGAATCCAAATAAAAAGTCTATGAGGCTAGTTTTTGATGCCGCTTCTGAAGTGGCAAACATCTCTTTAAATAAATCATTATTAACCGGCCCCGACTTAAATCAGCCGTTGATATCTATACTGCTTAAATTTAGACAGGGTCCAATTGCAGTGTGCGGAGATATAAGGGAGATGTTTCATCAGATACAGATTCGAAAGGACGACCAGAACTGTAAAAGGTTTTTGTGGAGAGGCAGCGAGAGGAGTCAGCCGCCTGATACTTATGTAATGCAAAGAATGATCTTCGGGGCAAGCTGTTCACCCGCGATAGCTCAATACGTGAAAAATCTCAACGCCGAAGCCTTCGCTACCGAGTGTCCGCGTGCTGTTGAAGGTATTCTGAAACGACACTACGTAGATGACTACGTTGATTGTTTTCAGCAAGAGAACGAGGCAATAAAGGTCGTAAAAGAAGTCATTAAAATACACAAAGCAGGTGGCTTTGAACTTCGAAATATTGTATCGAATTCCGAAGCGCTCAAGAAGGAGTTAGGCTACGAGAGTGCCGTGGAGTCTTTCAATGTGGAGGGAAACATCGTAGAACGCATCTTGGGTATGCACTGGTTGGCGAAGGCGGATGAATTCGCATTTGTTCTCAAATTTCATAAAGTTCCGGAAGACGTTCTACATTTTAAGAGAATACCAACCAAACGCGAAGTCCTCAGTGCCGCGATGTCTCTATTCAACCCATTTGGGCTCGTTGCCAATTTTACTGTATGCGCAAAAATACTGATGCAGGCAATATGGAAATCTGGGATACAGTGGGACGATACACTGCCAGATGCATTACACCTAAGATGGAAAACTGGGTAGAGGAGCTACCAAAGGTAGAGACGTTTCGGATCGCTCGATATTATTTTCGAGGCTTTGAAGAAAATGATATAGAATTACATGTTTTCTGCGATGCAAACGAGCAGGCAATGGCTACGGTTGCGTACTGGCGATGTGAGAATACGGATGGCGTGCAATTAGCGTTTGTAGCGGGCAAAACGTCGTGTGCACAGACAAGATTCCATACTATTCCAAAGTTGGAATTACAAGCGGCGGTGATGGGCGTACGACTGGCAGAAACGATCGTAAGTTGTCACACTGTAAATGTCACCCGTTTTTATTTCTGGACGGACTCACATACCGTGGTCCGTTGGATTCGTTCAGATCACAGGACATACAAGCAATACGTGGCCAACCGAGTGTCTGAGATTCTGGATGGGAGCAAATTGGGTGAGTGGAGATGGTGTCCTGGCCAGCAAAACCCGGCAGACGAGGCGACCCGCGCGAAGTATCCAATAAAATATAAGCCAGATAATAGTTGGAAAAATGGCCCACAATTCCTTAAAAGGAAATGTTCCGAGTGGCCCGATGAAACTTTAATGAAGGGAAGTGTGGATCAGAGCGAGGAGGAATTGCGCACCAAACGCGTGATCTTCTTAACACGGCAGGTATGCCCGTTAAAGGAAGCGATTAGTCGATGTTCCAACTATTATAGACTCAAACGTGCAACAGCATGGGCATTGCGATATTTGCATAACCTCAAAAATAAAGCCAATCGTGAAATTGGCAGAACAGGTGAGCTTACGTCCGCAGAAGAATCCGCAGCAGAAGAACAACTTTTTGGCTTGGTACAGCGCGAGTCATTTGCGGGTGAGTACGAGTGTCTGATCAAAGACGAAGCCGTGGAAAAGTGCAGCAGCATCAAGTCTCTCTGTCCATATTTGGATGCGAGCGGTATAATGAGAGTCCGAGGACGGATTGAAAACGCCACGTTTTTGCCAATTGATACAAGACGGCCAATAATATTGCCGAAGGATCACCGGTTCACGCATTTGCTTGTGGACGCGTATCATCGAAAGCTTCGTCACTTAAATACTTGGACGGTGATTAGTGAGTTAAGACAACGATTCTGGATTCCGTCAATTCGCGCAGTAGTCCGCGGCATCGAAGCAAGCTGCACATCTTGTAAGTTTCGAAAGGCAAAGCCATCACAACCGCAAATGGGTCAGCTGCCGGTCAACAGATTAACCCCGTTCATCCGCCCCTTCACATATACCGGACTGGATTACTTCGGGCCCGTTACGGTTGCTATAAATAGACGTCGTGAAAAACGCTGGGTGGCGTTGTTCACGTGCCTTACTATCCGCGCTGTGCATCTAGAGATCGCGACAGATCTGTCTACGGATGCTTGTCTAATGTGCATACGGAATTTTATTAATCGCCGTGGAGTACCGGATCAATTTAGAAGCGACAATGGTACGAATTTCGTGGGAATCAACAAGGAGCTAAAGGGCGTTGAAGGTTTTCTAGATAAAGACAAAATGCTAGCTGGCTTGTCTCCGCTGGGCATTAAATGGTTGTTCAACACGCCGTCTGACCCTAGTGCCGGAGGAGCATGGGAACGCTTAGTCCAATCAGTTAAAAAATCGTTGTCAATTATGTTGAAAGAACACGTGCCAAAACTGGAAACGTTCTACGGACTGTTGCTAGAAGCGGAAAACATCGTAAATTCCAGACCACTAACACATCTGCCTGTGACCCCGCAGGAGCCCGAGCCACTCACACCTAATCACTTCCTGCTAGGATGTACCAATTCCACATCGACGCCTGCCCCAGACCACCGCGACTGTTATGTTTGCGAAAACAATGGCGAGTTCTACAAAATCTGAAAAATGGGTTCTGGAAACAGTGGATCCGGGAGTACCTCCCAGAGCTTACGAGGAGAACGAAGTGGTGCCTACCATCGTCCCCGATTAGCGTTGGATGTCTAATATTAATATGCGACGACGCGGTGGCGAGATCTTCCTGGAAGCGCGGTCGAATAGTAAGTCTTAATCATGGACCGGATGGAGTCGCAAGGTCAGCGGAGATACAGACGTTGGGTGGAGTGTTACGAAGACCTGTGTCTAAGTTGGCTATTCTGGATGTGTTGGAGCCAAAAGAAGGTGGTGAAGCCTCCCCTCCGGGTCCGTTCACGGGGGCGGGGATGTCATGAACCAGCGGCAACCCACATCATTTAAAATGGTTGGCAACGTCATGATTGTCAAGGCAAGATAGGGACAGTAATATGTTTAATCGTCGTTTTTTATTTATGTCAAATTTATATGTATAAGGATTGCAAAAAAATGTGTGTGGAATGGCGGGCCGCCTTTTCTTTTCGTGCGAGCCTTTGACCAGCAAACATCTAGTAGGTTAAAACTTATTTTAAGAATAATTAATCAATTTGTTCATTATAGAGAATAAATTACTTAAAATCATTTTGATTGAGTTTTTTGTTCAACGCTGGTCGGCACGAAAGCCGTAAACGACAATGGCTTTTATAAATATTACTCAAAAATAAAAGTGTTTTTTTTGACTTTTATAAATATTTCTCAAAAATAATAGTTATTTTTGACTTTTATAAATATTTCTCAAAAATAATAGTTATTTTTGACTTTTATAAATATTTCTCAAAAATAATAGTTATTTTTGACGTTTATAAATATATATCAAAAATAATAGTTATTTTTGAGTTTTATTAATATTTATCAAAAATAATAATTATTTCTGACTTTCATAAATATTTATCAGAAATAATAGTTATTTCTGACTTTTATAAATATTTATCAAAAATAATAATTATTAATGATTTTTATTTAAATTACTCAAAAATAACTATTATTAAATATTTATATATAAAATTTAAAAATAATTATTTTTATCTGACTTTTTCAAATAAAACTTACAATAATTATGTCTCTTCCTATGACAATGCCATGGTGTAGCTACAATTTCATCAAAATTAAGACGGGCCTGTTGAAAATATCCTGCATTATTGCATTTTTATTTGAAGGATTGTTAAAATCTCTACAAATATTACATTTTTTATATTTTCTACTATAACTACAAAACAAATGAAAATTCATTGAAAAACTGATATTGATGATATTTTGAAAGAAATTCTATAAAATCCCATTAAAATATGTAAAACTACATAATCTCAAACAAAGACTATCTTGAAATACAAAAAATTCAGTACATTTTTTTTCCAATTTGGTACTATTTTTTCATTGATTCAGTACTAATTATAAAAACATAAATATCTACACTGATGAGAATGGAGAAGTGAAACGCAAAACTCTCTTGTGAGTAGCAAAATCTAAACTCACAAAACGCAACTTCCTTATGAGTTGTGAGCAGGGTTGTCACTTTCGTAATTTATAACCAAATTTGGTTACTTTTTTTTGGCTTGGTTAGATGGTATTTTTTTTGGATTGGTAATATTTTGCTATGTTGATGGTTGGTACTTTTTATATAGAACTTTTGAATCAAATTAAGAAAAAGGTTTGATTTTTCAAGAGGAGATATTAAAAATTTGTCTGTCATTACACCAATCAAAGTTTTGAGTTCTTCTGAATTATCATTATTACCTTGTTTAGACACATGTTTATGAAGAAAGTGACACCGAGGAAATAATTACTCCGTGGAAGTGGTTACGACTGTCCAAAACGGAACTAAGAGAGGATATAGATATATCTATGTTTTGGTATAAAGTGGCACACCTTTAAAAATTGTCTAGGTGAAATTTGTTTTGAGAAATTAACAAAATTTTGAATTCAATTTGTTATCGTTGCCACAAAGTTCTGCTGCTCCCGAATGTAAATTTTCTTAACTTTCGCTGATAAAAACCAAATTAAGGACCAAATTTTATTTTAAAACTATTAACAGTATGATGTTAGCAAAAGAGTTATGCTCCAAAAATTTAGAAACTCACTATGTATGGTCAGCAAAACATAGCTTTTAGTCTAAATTTAAATTATCGCAGAGCTGGTTTATATTGAATTATTTGAAAAATGTTAAGTAAAATCAGCAAATTTAAAGTTTATTTTTTATTTAATACATATTGATCTCAAGGTTGTACCTCATATCACGTCCTATTCATACTGCATCAAAACAGTTCGAAAGATAACGCGTCTGCCCCCATCCCAAAAAATTAATATCCGAAATGCATGTGGATTTTGAGATTACTTATATTAAAAAAAAACTCTGAAAATACAGTAAAATTTTGCTACACTTGAATATGCCCAGTAAAATTAATGATGAAAAATACTGTAAATCATGGATTTTTGAAAATTTTAGTATAAACAATTTAAGAGTGGCTATTTTTATTAATATTTTAAAAGTCCATTCTTCAAAATAACTTTAAGGTAGTCCCCGAAAGCATTTTAAAGAATACCTCCATCAAAATATTTTTTAATCAAGGATACTGAAGTCCTGCTTGCATTAATTCAAAAAATAAAGTATTTTTTGTCATCAGCTTTACTATTATTGTTAACTGAGCACTAACAAGCATGCTATCTCGCGTTTAACACACTCTAGAAAGGTTTTCAAATTAAAAGAAGAATGTTAAAAATCGTTATTATGAAGCAAAAGAATACTTAATTTTCTCTGGAACTTTTTTCATTTTAGTGATTTTAGAAAGGTCCTTGTTGAAAAGTCTACTAAACAAATGGTATCAAAACTAACCAAATATTGGCCTTGCAAGGGAACTACAATTAAATTAAAATATTTATCCGATATGTGCATCAGGGATAATAAAAACAAGGATTAAGTTATAAAAAGTAAACTTTTTTGTATGAGTAATCCATAAAAGAGAGTGTTAAGCAGTTTACAATATTAGTGAATCTGATCATAAATAATGCAATTTTTCAGTATCCTTGATTAAATAATATTTTGATTGAGGTATTCTTTAAAATGGTATCGTGGACTACTTTAAAGTTATTTTGAAGAATGGACTTTTAAAATATTAATAAAAATATCTGTAGCAAAGTTTTCAAATGTCCATGGTTTACTGTATTTTTCACCATTAATTTGAACTGGCCTTATTCAAGTGAAGCAAAATTTTACTGTATTTTTCTGAGTTTTTTTAATTAAAGTAATCTCAAAATGCGTTAATGAATAAAACAAAGATATATTTTTAGAATTTATGCCAAACTGAAGCGCCGCAGGCCAAATTTTAATTCCCAAAAAATTCGCGCATGTTACCATATTATTTTGGGGTTTATGTCCGCACAGCAACGTGGACTTAAGCCCCAAAATTGATTGGGTGTTATGACCGATTTTTTTTTGGGATTATGTCCGCGGATCTCGGCGGACATGTCCGCGTTCCTATGCGGTTATGTCCGTGGGGGTTATGTCCGGGCACCTAAAATAAAAATTATTCTTTACTTTTGAAAATATTTTTCAAAAAAAAATATTACTTTTGACTTTTATTTATATCAAAAATATTTTAAAATTAGTCCTATAATAAAAATAAGGACTTAAATTTAAAATGTTTATCGAATGTTATCTAATAGTACCCTTTTGATAGTAGAATTATTTCTTACAATGACTTTTTACATATAAATTTTAGAATAATAATTATTATTGGTCTCTGATTTTAGGAAGGAATACATATCTTAAATACCCTTTCGAAACAAAAATCAATTTGTGTATCATATTAAAGGTGAACAATACCGACATCTCATTTGTAAACTACTTCAGATATAATAATAATAATAGTTTGGCGCTACAGTCCTGTGTAGAACTTCGGCCGAGCTCTCTCACCATTTTGAGCTGTGCGTGTTATATTTGTACTCAAAGTGGTGGGACCTACAGTTTATTGCCGAATCCGAACGGCGGGTGAGAGCTTTTCATAGGCAATGGTTTTACTCTCGTAGGTTTGCCATTTACTGACGAGAGGTAGCGCGGTATAGAAAAATGTTTCTATGAAAAGATGTTGTTAGCCCCAGTCCAGGCTTGAACCGGGGACCTTTCGGCTCGCAGTCCAACGCACTAACCACTGAGCTACCACGGCTTCAGATATACATAATTATATTAACCAACCTTTTTTAATGAGTATTTTCAATTTTCAAATCAGCATATTTCGAAAACTATAAATCCAAAATATTTTAATTTGATTTTATTTAAAGTACAACATTTGTACCAAGTTTGAATTTATTCTATAATAATTATCATCTTAAAGACTTTTTAAGGTTTTTAGTTTCAAAGTCAAAAAATTTGACTTAATTCAGCTATAACGCCTCTATCGGCCAGAGGCGAAACGTCCCGGCAGTAAGAATGGGTATGTGGTGAAAAGAAATTCAGTCAGCTATAACTTAAAGTAAATTTTGGCTTAACTTTAAACTGGCAGAAGTAATAAACGTTCAATTTTGAAAAAACGTCAATAGAAAAACTATTACCATATCAAAAAAATGCAGATTTTATGAAAATACTTGGTCGCATTGAGAAATCTTTTATCAAAATATGACAAATTGTTTTAAAAAATCAGTTTTTTGGATTTACACAATTTTTTTATAATAACATATATATGTTTTACAAAATTGTTTTTAGTGTATTATTTAAACAAATACAAATATTATTTAAACACTACGACAACTATATAGTTATACAAAAACAAAAATAGACAATTTTGATAAACCAAACTTAATATATAAAATTACATGCAAATGGGTCCAATATATGTGGAAAAACATATATTGGGACGACAAAAAATAAACTACGGAAAAGAATTTCTTCACATAAATATGACCAAAAAGCTACAAATAGACCAATTGAACAAACAACGGCACTAGCAGCCCACTGTATGAAATCCGGACATTCTACGGACTTTGATAATGTAAAGATATTACAACAAGAGGACAACTATATAAGAAGATACACCATCGAAATGCTACATATAATAAATGAACCAAATCAAAAACGACTCAACTACAAAACGGACACCGAAAAATGTGCACACATCTATCCACACATAATAAGAAAACAAAAACAGAGACAACAGTGAAAACTCAAACAGCAAAGATACCACACCGTGCTATAATTTGCTCGACAAATATTTAAAAACAATTTTGTAAAACATTATGTTATTATAAAAAAAAATTGTGTAAGTCCAAAAAAACTATAACAGTAGTTCCTGATGATGACTTTCGAAGAAAGTCAAAATATTGGACAAATAAATATGTTTTTTTTTTAAATACAAAAAAAGAGTATTTTTTAAAAACTATTGACCTTAGGCCCTTTACAATAATTTTAAAAAATAAAAAAAATGTGCATATTAAATTCAACATTACCTTCTCAGTATATAGTCAGAAGAACACATTATTTCCATCAGAATCCTGAACTATGGAACGTGCAAACGTATTACTCTGCTCAAAAATATTGAAAATTATTTAAACAATCTCTGCTATTTAAAACGGTTTAACATACTTTGTATAATACAAAAACAAACACAAAAAACAGTTTATCCACTAATCGTCTACATTATTGCATGCAGCACGCTTAGTAAAGAAAGTGATAACCGTGATAGCGATGTTTGCCAAATAGTGAACCAAAATAAACGACGTATCACATAATCACTAAACATAGAACTGCGACGAAAATCAAATACAACATCATCTGTTGACCCATGTACCAGTAATAGATTTGTTTTACTAAAAAATGATACTAATTATGATCAACTAAACAAAAACAACGAAAATACTATACCAAAACCTTCACCAATATTCATACCAGACGTAGATAATATTAAGAAAATGGTTGAACCATTTTTGAAGGTAATGAAACCCAATGAATTTACATATAAGTCCCTAAAAGATGGACAAGTTATATTAATGTTAAATACCTACAGGATTATCATTAAATATCTTTATGAAAAGAAAATAAATTTTCATACTTACCAGATGAAACAACAAAGAGCTTATCGTGTAGTAGTTAAAATTTTACACTTTTCGACACCCGTTGAATTAGTTAAGGAAGAAATCGAGAAATTAAGCCACAAAGTTAGAAATGTGACAAATGTAAGAAGTAGAGATTCAGGATTTGTGGATCTAGAGCGCAATAACAGCAACAAAGACATTTATAATAGAAAATATTTGTTTAATGCTGCAGTTAAGGTTGAACCTCCTTTTAAAAATAACGACATTGTTCAATACTAAAGATGTCAACAATTTGATCACACCAAAAGTCATATTCTCAAACTATAAGAAATAGTAATGATCATCATGAAGCGCCATCTAGTTCACTTCAAATAGAAGAATTGTTGGAGAAGCAAATAGAGAACACTAGCCCTCTACTCAATAAGTTGTCGACACTTATTTCAAAATTATGCAAATAAACTTCATAATTGCAATATGGATTGCTAATGCACTTTACAATCACATACGTGAAATTGAAGTTTTTCTCAACTCAAATTATATTGACATACTTTTAATTTCAGAAACTCAATTTACCAGTAGATCTTATTTCTATATTAATGATTATGATTTAATAAATACCAACCATCCTGACAACTGTGCATATTTTAATAAAAACTTCTATTAAATATAATATAATGCCTAAAGTTAAAGAAGTTTGTCTCCAGGCTACTAACATTAAAATAAAATCAAACGATGGTGACGTCTTTATTTTTTCTTTATATTTCCCTCCAAGACACTGTTTTATGTAATGATTACATGGAGTTTTTAAATCATTGGGTAAAAAAAATATAGTAGGAGGTGATTTTAATGCAAAGCATCCATGATGGGGCTCTAGGCTCATTAATCTAAAAGGAATAGATTTATATAAATGCATAACCAACACATACTCCGTACTGTCCACTGGAACACCAACTTATTGGTCATCCAATCCCTGCAAAATTCCGGAAATTGGATTTTGCAGTATATACAGGAATTCCAAATCATCGACTAGAAATAAAGGATATAATTGACTTGAATTATGATCATACTCCAATACTGATAAACTATTCAACATCTTTTAATATTAATCGAAACAACATCAACATTCTAACTCCTTCTACTGACATTCAATCATTTCAGTACTATTTCGATCAAAATATAAATTTGAATATTCTATTGAAAAATGGATTCGATCTTGACGAGACCGTTATACACTTTACGAAATTCATTCATGAAGCTGCCTCCCTTTCAACACCAACAAATGTAGTGGTTGAAAAAGGGTATATTCAAATATCGACAGAAATAAGAGATTTCGTAAAATGGACTTCCAATAAAAAATATCACACCTAATGAAGTGCACTCTGTGTTAAATAAAAAGAAATCTTCTGGTTATGACCAAATTAATGCCAACGTTTTTAACAAGTTAACTTGAAAAAGTATAATATTTTTAACGCCAATCTATAATTCTATACTAAGAATGAACCAACACCTGAAAATTTACTGTCATCACATAGACCTATAAGTTTACTTTCCATATTTTCTAAAAAATAAAAAAAGATTGTTGGCAGTATTAGACTAATCAAAAAATCATTCCAGAACCTGAATTCGGCTTTCGACTGAAACATTGAACTCCAGAACAATGTAGTAACAGATACCTTAGAGAATAAACGATACTGTTTTTCCGTTTTTCTCGATATTCAAAAAGCCTTCGACAGAGTATGGAACGATGGTTTTCTTTTCATTTCATTTATTCTTTTAACATCAAGCTTTTGTCCAACAGAAGCATCAATATTTCTACAGAATGAAATTAAAAGTAAATTCTAATAAATCACAACACATCACCTTTGCATCAAGACGTTATCGTGCTCTTTTTTTGGAGCAGTAGTCGGCTTTTAGATGCACACCTGCAGTCAAAGTTTATTTTAGAATTAAAATATGAGACTTGATTCCTTTCACTCAATCTGGACCGCACAAATTAGTCTGAATTTATATAGCTCGTCATATAAGACCACAATTTTTTTGTTAACTACAATCACAACTTCAAAATAATCTAATGGCAAAAACACGACGATAGTCCTATTCTTGTGACCCAACTTTTCGTTCATCACACACAGACACAAACTGGTTTGCGCACTCATTACACGAGCATACCATCGTATAAATGTAGTCATGCAAATATATTCGCATAATTTCTTACAAAATATATATTTTTTTTTGTCAACTAAATCTTTCGCTTCTGATACAATAAATGTTCATAAATTTTAATTTAATTGGTTTAAAGTATATTTACAGACGAAGGTACAAATCTGCCAATTGTATGATTTTTTCATTACCCAAATTCCAAATGGCTGTACTGCTTCCGCTTGTCGAATGTTGCTGCGATGTCAAAAAAACAAGTAATTTTTCACACGCTTAAAAAAAAGTATGCGACTTTTCTTATTACTGCGTATGGATTTTGTTATTCGCACAAATTTATGAGGCTAAATTATAAACAGTTTAAGGATTACAACAAATGTATGTAATAATTAAGAGTTTAAAAAAGAATGACGAGTTCAATAGTTTTCAGCGACGAACAGTTTAAGTCAACGTGTCGATGTGACCACACATGCAGGTTGATGATGGCATAACTATATTTTGCCATTAATTTAATTCCAACTGATTTAACTCACATGCACTAGAGAGAGGCAGCTATTACATTTATGAGTTGATATATACCAGAGTAGCATAAGTTCGTACTTTCGTACTATTTTCAGTACGTTTTTATTTTTTCAGTACGAAATATTCAGACCTAAGTACCCGTACAAACGAATAGTACTTTATGTCAATTTCAACCGTGATTATTGTTTTTCTTTTCTTTTGCGAATGTCAAGCGTATAAAGAGCGTACGGAAAATGTATAAATACGCTGACGACTTTGTACACCGTCGTATTCGATTTATATGGGAAATGCATGCAAGTTTTGGAGCACAAAATACATTGCACTGATGGTATTCTGTATAAATTTCGTTCAGATTTCTTTTTCACATTACTTTAATTACGATAAAATTGATTAAATACACTAATTAAATAGTTTGAATTAACTAAAAACACTTATCAACATGATAAATATTAATAATTAAATGCTCCAATGTATGCATTATTTTATGTAATGATAATAAATAGATGTAACTGTAACACTACAAATTTGTTCCATTTTTTATTTTTTTATTATAATTATAATTTTAGTGAAGAAGTTGAACTAACGCAACCTTTGCAAACAATAACAAAAGCAACTGAAGTATAAAATATTTTAGCATTTACACGATGCATTATTTTATAAGATGTAATTTTTTATGTATTAAAACATATTTGTAATAACAAAAATAAAATGTTTCAATTTTAAAATAATAAAATATATTTTTCAAAATATTAATGAGAAGGTACAACCATCGGATATTGATTAGTGAATGAAAGGAGAAAATGGGACAACACTTTAGTTCATGCTTTCATAGGTTTAAAATTCTTTTTATTCTCAATTATTTATTTACTTGTGATAAATAAATTTATTAAGAAAAAAAAATATGGAATTAAAAATTAACAGTACAGTTTTGTTTTCCTATATTTAGAAAAAGAAAAAACAGCAATGCAAAAATGTCCGCCTGTCCTTTTTTTTCTGAAAAATTTCCGTCTGTTTTTTTTTGTCAATGAAAAATGTCCGTCTGTCCTTAATTTTTTTTTTTTTGGTCATCAATTTAGATCCCACGGGAAAAATATTACCTTTTTCGTCAATTTTTACTTTTCTGCACAAAAGTACTTTTTGATGTTAAATAGTACGTTTTTATTTTGTTTATGATACTTTGTTATTTTTTCAAAATGCTTCTCTGATATATACGCCCAGCAAGAACACTGCTGGTCATGTTAGCAGTAATATTACTAGTAGCAAAACTGAAAGTTTCAGTAAAAGTTTCTATAACATTGTTAAGAGCGTCGGGATAAAATTTACCGAAATTTTTGTGTGCGTGTTAATTTTTATCTCTTTCTCTAACCAAATCTAACCAAATTAAACCAAATAAAACCAAAAAAATCCAAAATTCTTTAGTTTTCATTTTTATTGCGTTGAATGTAATGCTTGCTTTGCAGATTTTCTATTAAAACGACTTTTGTTAGCCGTTGTTTTGCTTCCTTCCATGCATTTGTTTAATGCAGACGACCCTTCCATTTTGATGATATCTGTAATATAAATAGATAAATAAGCAATCTATAAAAATACTCTTTTTAATATACTTTCTTTTTATCAATTGTTTATAATTTAAGTAAAATCTATTTTCTACACCTGCTGTAGCGGCTGCTTTGGCAAACGTAATGAATAACCAACAAATAAAAAATGGCGGCAAACCAACGCGCAAAAATTAACAGTTTTCATTACTAGTAAAATTACGGGTCATTATCTATCATTGATCCTGCAGGGATGTATTTCAAATTATTTATGGATGAGTGAGAAAATATAATATTGTCTTTGTGTTGGAGTTTCGGTAAGGCATGTCTTGCTGGGACATAGATGCCACCAGTGTGACCAGAGTGCAATTAAATATACCACTAGTGCAATATTTTGCAACTGAAAAGAATATATTTTTTTGATAAAATATTCGAATATAAAAGTGGAATACATATTTTTGAAAAATAATATTTTTCTTTAAATATATTTGCCCGTGACTATAGTCAAAATTAAACTGGAGCTTAAATTTAATTACGACTTTTTTGACAGTTATCCAATGAAAATAAATGTCAAAAAACTATACATTAAAATAAACTCCAGTTTAAAAATGACTATAGTTACGCGCCATTCTTTTTTTAAATTGTATTTCCTCTTTCATTTTATAAGTAATTTAGTTATTCATCATTTAATAAAGTTATGTGTTATTTTTTTGTACTAATTCTGTTGTTTGTGGCGCGAGTTTTATTTTTTATTCATTTTACAAATTTTTGGTAATTTCAAATATACCAGGATACAAACGCTTAAAGGTACGATCACTCTCTAATTTTTATTTAATGTTCTTATTTATTAGCATAAGATTTGTGAAGTTCAGTTTATAAATCATAACAAAATCGAACGTTTAAAAAATATCACATACGATTCTATAGGTATGCGTAGAATCGTTTTTTTTTTTAGATTCAAAACCAACATTTAAAGGTAAAAAAAAAATTTTAAAATTGATATTCATTTATTCTTTAAATACAATTTTTTTAAAAAACTTAAAATTGGACACAGATTTTCTTAGTGTAGAGTGATCGTTTTTAATTTGTAACTTTATTATTATTATTGTAATTAGGTCTATTTTTTTTTTAATAAAAAAAAATAGTTGCAAACAATTTTTTCTGGTGTCAATTATATAAGGAACTTGGCGAAGTATTTTATTCAGGTTAAAATTTTTTTTAAATTACGTTTATAATTATTAAATTATTATAAATTTTCCATGGTCAATTTATGATTTTGATATGTTCAGTTTATTTAAAAAATCGTACATAAACATTTCTAATAAAAATATTGATATGTGTGACTTTCTACAATCTGCCGGCTTAAATAAGAACACCCCTGCTTCTTTGGAGGTTGTTTTATTTCCTACATAAGATTTACAATTCATTTAAAATTATGATTATTAAATATTTTAGAGATTAACTTACGTTTTGTGTGCCTTGTGCGATTGTCAAACAGACAGTGGCGGAAATTTCAAATTTAGCGCACTATTTGACAATTGCTCTGACCACACAGGGTGATTCAAATAAATAAAAATACCGATAACATCGCCAACATCCCGGCCTCCGTGAATTCCGAAGTTTCAAGTTCCTTTAAGCATAATTGTGTATGTAGGCTTACGCCGGCCATTTGCAAACAATTATTGCGAAAACGTAAAATACACGCCACAACTCTCTTCATACGCATGTAGTTTGAAAACCTTTCGAAAAACTCGTTTTTAGCATACGATGTGACCATTAAGAATTTTGACCGAACTTCCTCATTTGTTGTCGACGTGTCTTTCAACGCGGGCCATTTTGTTTCGTCCTCCAACAGAAATGCCGGACCTTCCATCCAAAAGGATTCTCGTTTCATTGACATATCTCGAGTTGCAAAATCCGCTGGGTTTAAAGCACTTGGTAGCCACCGCCAATCCTCAACGCACGAGTTCTCTAAAATTTCGCCGACTCGGTGTCCTACATATGGTTTGTAACGTCGATTATCAGAGGAAATGCATGAGAGCACCGTCCTTGAATCCGTCCACATACAAATATTCGTTAGAATTTTATCGTGGCTATCGATCACTGATTTTCGCATGCGTGCCGCCAGCACTGAAGACTGTAATTCTAATCGAGGAACCGAAGTCAACTTCAGCGGTGGTACCTTCGCTTTCCCTTTCACAAACACTAAGCGTATTCCCTTGTGATCTACGATTCTCCAAAATGCCACTGACGCATATGCCGATTCAATTGCGTCGCCAAACACATGAAGCTCTACATTAGCCTGCATGAACCCAGTTCCGTAGCATCGAGGTACACTGATTTTCTCTATGCCCTTTAACATTTTCAGCCATCGCATCCACATATCAACGTCGTCGTCCATTATAGTTTGGTCCCACTCCAGCTTCTTACGCCAAATGGACTGCAACAATAACTTCGCTGTGATGGTATATTCGGAAGCCAAGCCAAATGGGTCAAAAATTGACATCGTGACGCTTAGAACTTCTCTTTTGCTAGGTTTCCGATCGCCACAAAGTATATATATATATTTCCAAATGATATAACAAACTTAAAAGAATCATTTTCAATGTTCCAAAACATCCCTAAAACCTTAGAAAAGTTCGAAGTAAATTTTGTTTTTAAATTTAAATCAAGATTAGAAACATCAACGCAACTTTTATTGAACTTGTCATTTAACAAATATGAATTCGAAACAATTTTCTTTAAATCAAAACCACCATTTTTGTGGATCCAAACAATTTCCTCAGTAACCCGCATAGCTTCTGATTCGTCGTCTAAACAATGTACAAAATCATCCACATAATGAATGTTGACGATCTGCATCTGGGTATTTGTCGCGAAATACGTTGGCATTCAAGTTCTTCACAAACTGCGCTGAAACATGAGAGCAAGTCGCTCCAAACGTCATTGCTGCCATAACATATTCTTCCAGTTGGGCGTTGTTGTTGGACCGCCACAAAAACCGCTGCGAATCTTGATCTTCCTTTCGAATTTTAATTTGGTGGAACATTTCCACAATATCTGTGCACACACTGATGCGTCTATCTCTAAATTTCATCAGAACTGTAATTAAAGGCTTACACAGATCAGGGCCGCTAAGCAATACAGAGTTTAACGAAACGCCGTTCACCTCAGCTTCAGCGTCGAAAACTATTCGCAACTTCCCTGGCTTTTTAGGGTTACTGACGCCGAAATACGAAATGTTGTTGTACTTTACATATTTCGGCTTGCATTACTGCAAGTTGTTGCATCATTTGATTCAATTTAACCTCAATTGACGATGCATTGGACGTTGCCGATTGTTGCTTGCACACGGTGCCATATAACTCTTCATTGCTAGTGTCGCTCGTTTCAGGAATATTCTCGTCGTTCACCTTTGATGTCGCGCGCGTTATTCGAGGCATAAAACAACCTATACCTTATACAGAAACCTCAACACCCAAATCAAATTCAAATAGGTACTCACCGAGTCCACTTGTGCTACGAACGTTCCTGCTGATTATTAGCGCGTTAGCCGTTGAGCGATGTCGTCAGCAACTCGTGTGCGCGTAGATGCTACTGTATAAGCAACTCCAAGACATGAAACGACGATGAAAACGAAGTCCCTGCAGGTTCTGCCAACATGCACGCGTATAACCCCAATTCTGAGCTTCGCCTCAGAATCAGCTTCACCTAGCGTGACTGGCGAGTGCTGTCTCCAATAAATGTCCTACGATTGCATTGCCACAAGGAAGCAGCTCTACTATTGGCACAAATTATTGCTCCATGCGCTCCAGCGTACGAACTCCTTCACAGTAAAGTTGCTCCTCTCTCTCGTTAAAAACGAAATAAAAGATTGTGAGTTTCTACAATCTGCCGGATTAAATAAAAACACCCCTGCTTCTTTGGAGGTTGTTTTATTTCCTACATAAGGTTTACAATTCATTTAAAATTATGATTATTAAATATTTTAGAGATTAACTTACGTTTTGTGTGCCTTGTGCGATTGTCAAACAGAAAGTGGCGGAAATTTCAAAGTTAGCGCTCTGTCCACAAGTTATTTTCAAATGACAAACTTCAAACAAACGTCAGATATTGACACCTTAATAAGGTTATTCACTAAACGGAGCAGTTGCGATGTAGAGTAGCAGTTTTGTCAAGTAGCAGTTGTACAACAACAAAATACATTGGTGGCAAAAACAAAAATTATCTGCTCATCTACTTCGCTAAAAGCTTGAGTTTACTTCGTGGTACTTTTGTAGTTTTTTAGTGATGCTGAATTTATGTCTTTTTATGTGTTTGATTATTGACTTGAAATTCACCAAAATGCATTATATTTAAATGAAAATATATATTTTTAATGAATATGTACATATATACATGTGAATAAAAAAGAAATGATGTTTGAACAATAAATTTTAACGAGTTCCTATATAAGGTATAAGTTTTTTCTTAAATCGACATCACTAATCTAATTCGTTTACTTTGTTTTAATTATGACTTGATATGAAATATTGAATTAAAAATAAGTAACAAAAGGCATACTTATATATTGTACATGGCCAATAAGCAATAAATCTAAAATTTTAATAAAACAAAAACATCTGTTTTTGGTGCATCAAACTGAAAACTACCATACTACACAAATATGAAATAAGTATGTTCACGAAATATGATACAAATCTACAATACTGCTAATTTACATCGGCAACTGCTCCGTTTCGTGAATACCTTTAATATTTTCTTATGCAGCTTCTGGTCACACTGGTACCACCTTTTGTCATTAGGGGATTTTACACGATCTTTTAAAAAGTATAAAGACTAAATCGCAATGTTGCGTTAGGTAGTGCTTGCGTTGACAGAAAAAGTAGAATCAATAGAAACCAATGATTCAAACCGAAAGTAGACCTCATGCGTTTTATCGTCAATTCTCACAAATATCGTAAACGCATCAGCAACGCAAAAGTAGAGCTACTCTCTACTAGGTCGTCTGTTTGACATTTGCCTAATAATCGTTATTTCATTGAATTTAGTTTCTTAAACAAATGTATTTGAAAACAAAAGCAATAATTTTGTTTCAGCAAAAAATTGTTTCTAGTGCGCGAAAATTGTATATTTATACCGCGAATAAGATAAAACGGTTCGAAACGCATCCGTAACGCAATGCTTAACTGCGACTTTGAAAACTGTACTGATGCGTTGGGGGAACACATATCGTAACGCCTGAGCAACGCATAGCCAAAGTCGGTAAACGGACGACCGTGTGGTGTAGTGAAATATTGGTATGTGTGTATCCCAATCTTCTTGATTTTTACCAACCACTTTTCTGAGATACTCTTCCAAAGTCCGATTGAATCTCTCCACCATGCCATCTTATTGCGGGTGCAAAGGCGTTCTTCGTGTTTTGTGTATGTTGAGGATTTTGCATACATCCTTAAAAACTGCAGACTCAAAATTTCTTCCTTGATCTGAATGCAATTCCAACGGTACTCCAAAACGGCTTACCCAGTTGTTAACAAATGCATCCGCAACTGTTGTGGCTTCTTGTGTCGGCATGGGATACACGGCGACATCTATGGCAATATGCTCGAATGGTGCTCCCACGTTGTACTGATGCATCCTACCGCGACTCCTGACTGTTGGTCCTTTTGCTGGTACACATTGCAGACAACTGCGAATCCAATCGGCGACTGACTCTTGGCATCCAACCCAATAAAAACGTTTCTTTACATTTTCTACCGTTTTATTCATGCCCGAATGACCTCCACTAGATCCACCATGGTATTCCGCTAATATCTCTTTTATTTTTGACTTAGGAACAATAATCAAACTTCGAGCGGATGTGCCATCTTCACTTTCCCATACACGATATAAGCAACCATCTAGTAGTTTTAAGCTCTGCCAGTGTGCCCAGTAAGCTTTGGTTATTGGACTGTCGGCAGCTATATCTTCCCATGATAGTTTTCTTTGCTGTTCCTTGAAAATCATGATTTTTGTGAGGTCGGGATCACACTTTTGATCAATTTGAATTTGTTCCGGAGTCCATTTTTCATCGGACAAAACATTTAGCAAACGAATGTCAATTATGTTTTCTTTTCCTTCAGCTCTTGAATAATGTCTGCATTCTAGTGTACATGGGCGTCGTGAGAAAGCATCTGCATTTCCATGATTTCCTCCTTTACGATGTTCGATTGAGAAATAGTAGCTCTGTAATCGTTCTAGTGTACATGGGCGTCGTGACAGAGTATCTGCATTTCCATGATTTCCTCCTTTACGATGTTTGATTGAGAAATAGTAGCTCTGTAATCGTTCTATCCAACGCGCAATTTGACATTCTGGGTCTTTGAACTGTAGTAACCACCTCAGTGCTGCGTGATCGGTTCTCAAGTGAAACTGTTGTCCGTACAGATACTTATGGAAATTTTTCACACTTTCAATTACAGAAAGAAGCTCTCTCCTGGTGACACAGTAACTGTAGTATGCGATCACTTTTTCTTGCCCATTAATCACCTGAGAGAGAACTCCCCCTATTCCGTATCCACTTGCATCCGTATCAAGTATAAATTTCTCACATGGAATTGGATACGCAAGAATTGGTGCCGAGCACAGTAGATCTTTTAATTTCAAAAATGCCCTTTCTTGATCATCGCTCCATTGAAATGCGCGGTTCTTTCTTGTCAACTCATGAAGACTGCTAGCAACATTGTCAAAACCTGGAAAAAATCGTCTGTAGTATGTACATAGCCTCAAGAAACTTCGTATGTCATGTAGATTTTGCGGTCTGGGCCACTCCGTGACTGCTTATATTTTATCCTCATCGGTATGCACTCCCTCCGTGGTAACACGATGACTTGACTACTTGACTTCTTTCTTGAAAAGTGAGCATTTATTTGGGCTAAGTTGTAGACCCGCATTTTTCAATCGAAGGAATACTTCCTCTACATTTCTTAGATGTTCGTTGAAATCCTTGCCCATAACAATTATGTGCTGGGGGCATTGCATAGTCCAAACGGCATTACCAAAAATTGCCATAGTTCATCTCCAGTACTGAATGCGGTCTTCTCTCGATCTTTCTTATCGATTTCTACTTGCCAGTAACCGCTTTGCAAGTCCAGCATTGAAAACCACTTAGCATTAGATAGTATATTCAAGGAGTCATCGATTCTAGGCAGTGGATAACTATCTTTCTTGGTAACATCATTGAGTTTTCGGTAATCAACGCAGAACCGAGTACTACCGTCCTTCTTTTTCACCAATACTACTGGTGAACTCCATGGACTCTTAGATGGTTCCACCACGCCATTTGTGTGCATTTCTTCAACCAAATGTGGTACCTCGTCTCTTTTCGCAAGTGGTACCCTTCTTGGTTGAATTGGATTAGAATCACCAGTGTCTATTCGATGTTTTACAATGACAGTTCTGCCATCCTTTTGGCCCTTTTCAGCAAATATACACCGATATTTATCAATTAGCTTTTCAACTTGACTCTTTTCTTCGGCAGTCAAATCCTTCGTTTACTGATTTATAAACTTGTGAGTTAGTTGTTTGTTTATTTGCGATGTGACATACTCCTTTGAGGATTTGACTCGCAATTTATAATTGCTGATGCCTTTTGACACTGGCCTATCACTGTTCCCTTTTTGATTAATTTTGACGAGTTTTCTAAATTGAGAACTCTTATAGGTATAATTCTGTCTTTCTCCACCTCAACAAGTGTTCTTTATACCACTATGTCACTTTAATACAGCTCTTCCTTTGCTTCAATAATACAGAACTTGCTTATCCCACAATCTCCATTTAATTTCGCCCAAACAATTGCTTCTGAATTAGGTGGTATTTTTCTATTTTTATAAGCAATAACATGTTTAATTTTCGGGCTCTGGTCACAATCAATATTTAGTTGGATCTCCTTGTTGGCATAATTCAAAATTTTTCTTGTTAAATCAAGTGTGAAACCGTTCTTTATCATGAAATCCATGCCAAGTATTATTTCGTCTACTATTTCTGCCACAATAAAATCATGCTTAACTGTCGTAGTACCAATAGTTATTTTCTTGGTAATCTTTCTTCTGATAGGGTCCTCTTCACCTGTAGCTGTTTGTAATCTTATTCCTACAAGCGGCTCTACTTCATCCTTAACAAGGTTACTTCTTATTATTGAGTGTGAAGCTCCCGTATCCAATGTTACCATATATGCTGTACAATCAATGATTCCTTCGACAGTTAAGCTATTTGGCTTTCGAGCAATTTGTGAAATGGAGATTCTGGGGCAATCGGTTATGGCAGTCAGATCGTGCCCCGCAGAAGATTTATTAAAATTTACGTCATTTTGGTCTTGATCCTCGGTTTCTTTATGTCGGGGTTCATTTTGCTAATGGATTTATTGAGCGCTTGCGTTTTTTACGACAATCACGTGCCATATGCCCATATGTATCACAATTGAAGCATTTACCTTTAATTTGGGTTTCTCGTTTGGCAGCAGTGTATTCTGGTTTAGCTTCACTTTTTAACGCTTGGAAAATTACCTGAAGTAGGTCTTCATTTTCCACATCAAGTTTACGGACCTTTGACGTTGGGCGGCACAACGTAGTTGCTGTCTCCTGTGTTAGCGCTGTGGTTACAGTTTCCGTAAATGTCACTTTCGACATTGTCACTGTGGCACGTCTTGTTTTCCGATCACGTATGCCGTAAACGAAGGCTTCGATCTTGCACTTTTCTATGAAATCACTCGTTGAATCTGCATACGACAAATGCGCAAGCCTCTCGACGTTCGCTGCATACGCCTGCAATGTTTCACCATTTATTTGCATTCGGCACTTTAGTTCCATTCTGTAAATTTGCTTCATGTGATCACTGCCGTATTTTCGTTGCAGTGCAGACATAACCGCTGTGTAACTGTTATCGCTTTCTGGAACTGTCTGCAATTCGGCTACGCCTCTTTTTAGCGTCACTTACAGCCGTGGTTTCAAATTGTAGCTTGCAAATGTTCCATCGTAAATCGGCGATTTTAGCCTCGTATCACTAAAAACATGCTGTGTAGGTCCATTTATCTGCAACACGTGCAAATCTTTCTTTATTTCCTAAAGCTCTTTGTCGATCTCTTGATATTTCTCATCAACATTATTTATATGCGCTTCAAGCTCTTTACATTTGCCATGAAGTGTAGTAGAAACTTCCAGAAGCTGTTTCGAATGTTCCTGCATTTGTTGCTCCATTTTTACTTGATGTTGGTTAGAATTTTCCAGAAGTTTGCTGGAATTTTCATGCACTTTCTGCTCCATTTTGTTGGAATTTTCTTGAAATTCATGTCCAATTTTAATTGGTTTGAATTTTCCTGCATAATCGCGATCAATTGTCTCCAGATTTCTCGATGACGGGGCGGCAGCTTCGACTTCAAAATCGTGCTCTGCGAGATTAATACCCTGTGACTCTAATTCTTTCATTATACGCTTTTGTAGCTCTACTTTCGTACCAGCAGTTGCCAGATCACGAATCGACAGCTCCTTCTTTAGCTGGTCGACTTTAAGTTGATCAAATTTAACCATTTTGTATCACAATCCCACTTCTGACACCAATGTTACGAAAATTCAGTCTACGGAAAACTGTTCTATGAGTTCGTATCGCTGGATTGTGTACAAAAAAAAAACACACTAATATATGGTTTTAACTAGTATTATTTTAACTAGTATTAATTAACTTTATTCACTTAATAACTTAACTTAATAACAATCACTTATAACCACTGCTGTATTACTACAATTTATCTTTACAATGTTCGCTCACGAGATGCACTAGTTCACTATCAAATCACAACTGAAGTGTTGTACCTCAAATGCGGCTCCCTTATATATTGCATGCATCAGTTCGACACGTTTCGACAAGCTTCGACTTGTTTCGAGAACCTTCTACTCGTTTCGAGAATGACGCTTGCTATTGGCATCTCATTCGCACTCATGTGTTTTAATGCGCTGATCTTCCACCTCTTTCTCGCACACTGCCTCAGTGCGCTGAATGATCTTCCGTCTCTTTCTAACACGAGCTTAGTGCGCTGAATTGTCTTGAGTCTCATTATTTGTTGTTGATTTCTGGCACTATGGGGCAAATTACGTCTTTTCGTAACAATATTTTAACTCAAATCTTTATAAACGAACATGTAATTTGGATTGGAAAACTATTAAATAGTTAAATAGTTGTATGTAATCTTAATCAAATATTAATATTAAATTCTTTCGTAAATTGATAGATGTGGTAAAGGTGCATTCAATAAAAGTGAGCGATTAGTTAGTGAGTTGTATCACATTGTATCTTATGTGAGTCTCACTGGCTGCATTCAGCGACCTCAGCAGTTGTGGAGCTGTTGAGCAATTTGAGCTTGAATGGCATGCTACCCTAAACATGTTTAGTCTCCATTTTTTTCAGCATGAAATTTTTACGCTACATTTGCGCTGCCTTTGTTATCGATGACATTCGATGACTTTTTAACTGAAATATTTATAAACAAAGATGGAATTCAGATTGGAAAATATGTTTTCAATAAATTAAAGAGGTGTATGTAACTTTAATAAAATATTAATAATAAATTAATTTGTAAATTGACAGCTGAGATGGCGGTGCATTTAGTAACAGTAAGTGATTAGTTACTGAGCTGTTTCGCAACTGCTGAGGTTGCTGAATGCAGCCACTGTATCTCCTAGGGTTGCATTTTTTTAAATTTTCATATAAAAATAGTTTTTTTTTTTTTTAAATGCACCCCTAGGAGATAAAGTGAGACTCACAGAAGTTACTGAGGTGTTTCGCAACTGCTGAGGTTGCTGAATGCAGCCACTGTATCTCCTAGGGTTGCATTTTTTTAAATTTTCATATAAAAATAGTTTTTTTTTTTTTTAAATGCACCCCTAGGAGATAAAGTGAGACTCACAGAAGATACAACCCAAGTAGCACAATCAGCTGAGAAAGTAAACGTTAAATGGCATAAATTTGTATGAACGTCGTGTAGCTACTGTAACAGTATGTCTTTTAAGTTCTATTAAATTCACCGTGTAAAGGTTTATTGAACTAATAATACAACTCATACACAGTGATATTAGTGCCTTCTGTTGCAGGAATTACCCAACCTTAATACGGGTGTAACGACGATAGCATGGCTGTCTTATATGCACGAGGACGCGTGTTCGAATCCTGCCTGCAGAAATATATTTTTTTTTAATACATTTTTTTATTTTTTATTTATTATTATTAGTAGATATTATTTTCATATAATTTATCATTACTATATTTTAACCTTATAATATGTATGTTGCAATTTAATAATTAATTCCGCAATACATTCGTTTGTTTATTATACATCGAAATGAATTGCATAATATTAATGGAAAGTGGTCGAGTGGAAGTGTACTGGCTTTGCAATCTGAAGGAAGAGAGTTCTATTCACCGCCCGGGCTTGGTGAAATAAAAGTAAAAATCATGTTTTTTCAATTATAAATAAAATAATTAAATAGTATAATTAAGTTTTTATAATTTCAGTTTATCTAAACTATATAAAAATGTAATTATTAATAATTAAAAAACGTAAATATTTATTTTTGTTTTTGTATTCATTGTATTCTATAAAAGTTGTAATAAGCTCCTATAAACCTTTCCAAAGTAATCAAATAGCATTTACACGACATCTTCATTGCTTTTATATAGTCATATGCTGTATAGACTTACTCCCTTTGAAGAATATAAAAGCCGTATAAGTACTTTCAGAGCTTTTAAACGGTAAAAATTACTAAATAAGAATATCGTGAAAAGCTTTACACCACTTTTATATAGAAGATTGTGCTACTTGAGAATGGCTGCATTCAGCGACCTCAGCAGTTGTGGAACTGTAAAGTAATTTTCGCTTGAATGGCATGCTACTCTCAACATGTTTAGTGAGCGGACGCCATTTTTTCCAGCATGATATTTTTACGCTACATTTGCGCTGAATTTGTTATCGATGACATTCGATGACATTTTAACTCAAATATTTATAAACAAATATGAAATTTAGATTGGAAAAATATTTTTTAATTAATTTAAAGAGTTGTAAATTGAATGATGAGGTAGCGGTGCATTCAATAAAAGTGAGCTATTAGTTAGTGAGCAGTCTCGCAGCTGTTGAGGTCGATGAATGCAGCCAATGTAAATCGGGCATTATTATTTGGTACACGGATTCTGTACAGTGTTGTCACTTTAAAATTATAATTATTGGAAGATTGGGAAAAAATAGTGGTAGATTTTTTCAAAAATTAATGGTAGCTTTTTCAAATTCTATACTATACAAATTTCAATTGTATAATAAAACATAGACATATTATATATTTTTCCTTAACAACAATATAAATACATAGATTCCAGTTAGGCTCATGCTCAGGGAATTAGTTAAAAATTGAATGTGAAATATCAAAATAACATTTCTTTTTTTGCAAATAAATGAATTATGACTTATTTTGTATCAAAGGTTCACCAATGGCACTATATTCTAAATAGAGCATTTTTTAAACGATCTTATTTGAAAGACGCATTTTGCCTAGTACGTATACGTGTTAAGATTTTTTTTTTAATGGAAATTCAGGATCATGAAATCAGTTTGTAAAAGGCATATATTGGAACTTCAGTGTTTGCTTAGAATAAGTTTTTCAATTTACAGTTTTTCTTTCAGTATTCTGATTTGAGTTTGATAGTTTTTAGGAACATCATTATAAATTTTACATAACTTAAAAAAATGGTAAAAAAAGTTCCGATAAAACTGGTATTTCTACCACAATTGTAAAATTTGACAACATTTTTTGCAACTGAACTACTCAAATGCAGAAGTTTGGAGTAGCACGCAACGATTCTAAAAATGAGCAATAATTTCTTAAAACTACACTCTAAGAAATCTGATTTAGGAGTAGTAAATTTGTTACATTTATTACAGTCAATTTAACATTTTTATAAATAAAAACTCTAATACGTCCGTAAAAATAAACATCTAACGTGTTTTTCATGAAAAATACGTTTACACAAATGAACTGTTTTGAGCTGAATCGCACTTTTAAAATGGTAAATTTACAGATTCTGCAATGTTTTGTATATAAACACATTCCAGTGTGTAAAAATGACGTCTAGCACACACACATATATGTGTAACAAGATCATTAGCTGACGCGAACGCTCTAGTCTGTGCCATTTTAGAAGACTACAGAAAAGAAACCTTGCATATATTAAATAAAATAAATATGCATGGGGCGGATTTTTGGTGAATGTGAAATTAATTTGTGTGCAATTGAAATGACATCTCCCAAGATGTACATTCATGTTTGCGGACAGTTGTGAACTTTTTCATTTTGTGTACAGAATTTTTTTTACATTTGCTGAATCCGCCTCGTTGAGATGATGTAAAGTTTTCTAATAATATTTAACCTTAAAAAACTACCCGATCTGTTGTGCTTTTTTTAACACGCATTATGTGAATAAATACAGGGTTTTGTGTGTATTTTTTACACTCATAAAATTGTATTTTGACACTACAGATGTGTACTAATTTTACATACTTTTATGTGTAAATTTTATTTTTACACATACGTTGGAATTTACTACATTAAAAGGAGGAAACCGGTTTCCTACATTTATTATAGTAATTTTTTCTTAGAGTGTATGCCAAAAATTCATAGTTTAACCAAAAAGTAATAAAATAGGGAGAAGTTCACTTTACCGGCCTAAGCGAAAAAAAAAATTGCTATCCCCTGCATTTTTGCAAAAAAAAAACAAAATTAAAAATAAGCTCCGCTCGGACCCGTGGTGACCTTGAAAAATCAAAAACTGGTGCACCCACTTAAAAGTACATGTGGGTACTCAAATGAAAGGTAATTTCCTCACGATTACAAATCTTTTTTTTTTAAATCTATTATTTTTAAGATCCGTCACTCCTAGCGGTGTAAGTGGGTGCACCAGTTTTTGATTTTTCAAGGTCACCACGGGTCCGAGCGGCGCTTATTTTTAATGTTGTTATTTTTTTTTGCGAAAAAATATAAAAATAACTTTATTATACCCAACAAACATTGAGAAAATCCCCAAAGTACTCGCAGAATTATCTCAAACAGTTGAGGTTATCGCAAAAAGTTAAACATGAGTTAATCATGAGTGTACACTTGAGCTTAACTTTGTCACCAACGCAAAGTTTTTCGCAAGTAATCCCGGCGGTTATCGCAAAAAGTATGAAGCTAGTTTAACTCATAGTTAACTCAAATCTGTACTCAAGTAAACCTAGCGATTTTCAAAATATATAAAGACTAACTCTAATTTATTGCAATTTTTTGATTTTTATTGGTATACACACTTTTATACATTTAACACTAAACATAGCAAAAATATGATACGGTGTAACATAACTTAAAACGACCAAAAACAGTAATGGTGAGTTTTATATAATATATATAATAAGTCTTCAAGAGCATTAGTTCGGACATGAGCTAATGTTCAAAATTTGCAATAAAACCCAATCGATGAGGCACAGCACATAGCACCTGATAAGAACAACGCGATTGTTGATATGTTGGTGCTACAGTTCCTGAAGATAGGGAAAATCCACGAAGTGACCGGTGCGTGCAGAAAAAAATGCCGAATATAAGCCGAAGAGTGTGCTGCATTTAATTAAAACCTACAATATGTAATGGTCCTTTTGTTAGATTGATGCTAGGTGGTATTGCTGGAATTATGGAAATCGGTAAAGTAAAGCAAATTGACAAGAAATAGTTTATTCAAATGCAATTAAAATTTTATGTTGGTATTATAATATATTTATGGTAGAATTGACAGATTGTTACTTACTTACTTACTTAAATGGCCTTTACAACCGTGGGTCGGTTTTGGCCGCTGAGATGAAGCCGCGCCAGTCGGATCTGCTTTGCGCGCGCTGACGCCAGTTAGAAATACCAAGCGTTGCCAGGTTGTCCTCAACTTGGTCTTTCCAACGCAGATTTGGACGCCCTCTTCTACGCTGTCCACCTTCGAGTTTCGATTCAAGCACCTTCTTGGCTGGAGTGTTTTCATCCATTCGTTCGACATGACCTAGCCAGCGAAGCCGCTGGATCTTGATGCGCTTGACTATGTCAATGTCGTCGAATAACTCATACAGCTCGTGGTTCATCCTGATTCGATACTCGTTAGCAAAGCAGATAGGGCCAAAGATTTTACGGAGAATCTTTCTCTCGAACGCTCCCAGTACTCTCTCATCGGTGGTGGCCAGCGTCCATGTTTCTGCACCATAAAGTAGGACGGGCATGATGAGTGACTTGTAGAGCGTTATTTTTGTCCGGCGAGAGAGGGCTCTGCTTCTCAATTGCCTACTGAGCCCAAAGTAGCACCTGTTAGCAAGAGTTATTCTCCGTTTGATCTCCAGGCTGACGTCGTTGTTGCTGTTTACGCTGGATCCCAGATAGACGAAGTCCTCACAATGTCGAACTTGTGGGTGTCAAAATCAGCTTTTTGTCCAAGACGCACGGACTCTTTTTTGCTTGTTGACACAAGGAACTTCGTCTTGTCCTCGTTCACCGCTAGACCCATTCGACGCGACTCTTTCTCCAATCTGGAGAATGCTGCGCTGACTGCTCGTGTGCTTCTGCCAATGATATCAATATCGTCGGCATATGCGAGCAGCATGACACTTTTGTTGAGGATAGTGCCGCTTTGACGGAGTTCGGCAGCTCGAACTATTTTCTCCATCAATAAGTTAAAAAGTCGCACGATAGGGAGTCACCCTGTCTGAAACCTCGTTCGGTATGAAATGGCTCGGAGAGGTCTTTTCCTATTCTCACTGAGCAACGTGTGTTGCTCAGGGTCATCCTGCAAAGCCTTATAAGTTTCGCAGGTATACCGAACTCAGACATTGCGGCGTATAATCGTTCCCTTATCGGAGTGCCGAAGGCGGCTTTATAGTCGACTAATAGGTGGTAGGTGTCGATCTGTTTTTCTAGGGTCTTTTCCTGGATTAGGCGCAATGTGAAAATCTGGTCTATGGTGGACTTTCCAGGTCTGAAGCCGCACTGATAAGGTCCAATCAGTCTGTTGACGATGGGCTTCAGTCTTTCACATAATACGCTCGATAGAACCTTGTATGCGATATTTAGTAGGCTGATCCCACGGTAGTTGGCGCAGATAGTGGGATTCCCTTTCTTAAGGATTGGGCAGAGTACACTGAGGTTCCAGTCACTTGGCATGCTTTCATCCGACCATATTCTGCTTACGAGCTCGTGCATGCTCTCTATTAGCTCTTCGCCTCCGGTCTTAAACAATTCAGCAGGCAGGCCATCAGCACCTGCGGCTTTGTTGTTTTTCAGCCGAGCAATGGCTGTTCTGACCTCGTCATGGTCGGGTGGCGGAATCTCAACGTCGTCATCAAGTACTGGGGTTGCCGGGTTTGCTTCTCTATCGGTGGAATTGAGGTCATCATCACCGGTCAGCAGTTTAGAGAAGTGATTCCTCCATATTTTCAGTGTGCTCTGGATATCTGTCACTAGATTTCCGTTCTCATCTTTACAGGAAGAGGCTCCGGATTTCGAACCTCCGGCTAGGCGTCTTATTTTCTCGAAGAATTTTCGAGCCTCATTCCACTGCGCGCTTATATCATCAAGAGGAGGAGTGCTTTGTCTAAGCAGGTGTGAGAGTCGAGTGGAAAAGGCTTGCGTTGTCTGTTGTGATTGCAGCTTTCCGACGTCTAGCTTTCTCTGCGTTTGGTTCCGTACGTTCTTCGCAGCGTTTAAGCGTGTGCGGACCTTGGCTGCTACAAGGTAATGATCCGAGTCCATATTGGCACCTCGGATAGTGCGTACGTCCATCACGCTTGAAGCGTGCCTTCCGTCAATCACAACGTGATCAATTTGATTTCGAGTTTTTTTGATCGGGCGACAACCATGTGGCCTTGTGGATATCGAAATGTTCGAATCTAGTGCTACTAACTACCATGTTTCGTGCTGCGGCGAAGTCGATTAGCCTCGTTCCGTTATCGGAAGTGTTGGCATGGAGGCTAAATTTTCCGATTGTGGGACAATAGATGGCTTCTCTGCCCACCTTGGCGTTAAAATCGCCTAGCACGATTTTGATATCGTGGCGGGGGCAGCGCTCGTATGCGTTATCTAGGCGCTCGTAGAAGCGCTCTTTTGTCTCGTCATCTTTCTCGTTCGTCGGAGCGTGTGCACAAATTAGGCTGATATGGAAATATTTAGCCTTGATGCGGATTGTTGCGAGCCTTTCGTCCACGGGCGTGAACCTAGAGACAAGGTGGCGGAGTCTCTTGCCGACCACAAATCCACATCCAAATTCGTGTCTCTCCGCATGGCAGCTGTAGTAGATATCACAGGACGCTTGTTTCGAACAGCCCTGTCCCGTCCATCGCATCTCCTGGATAGCGGTGATGTCAGCCTTATATTTTTCGCTGGATAGAGGCACCTTCCCTATAAAGGGTCCGGACATTCCAGGTGCATATCCGTAAATCATGGTCCTTAAAACGTTTGCGTGGGTCGTCATCGTTGTAATCGGTCGTTATCCGAGGCTTCTTTTTTGTTTTCATTGGGCGCATAGGTTTTTTCCGTGGTGGGACCCAAACCCAACGCACGAACCCTCACTCTGAGGGAGATGCTCGCCACTCACTTTAGCCGACTTCTACACCGGGTGGTGTAGAGCGCCGTTTCCAGGGACTTCCACGAGGAGGACTTCCACCGATGTGGAGGTGTCACCATTTGACAATTTGTCAATTCTGGTGACCAGTGAGTTGACTTGAGACGACACCGACAAGGATTGCGCTGGCTTCGCCATGTTGAAGCACTCAGACACGTTGCCTTGTGATAATCGCCCCCATAGTCCCCATAGTACGTGAACAAAAATAAATTCAATTTCGATTAAAATTTAATTACACTTCATTCCTAATACATGTATGGTAATTTCGTATTACTTTTTAATTACATTCAAACATATTCAAACAAATCTTTTCTATCCGTGTGTGGATGTTCATCATTCACGAGCTGCCCTCCTACATCGTAATGTATAGTACATCACGCCTTTGATAACCCAGTGCTAGTTTTTTGGATTATCCCATATTCTTGGCCACCAAGGCTGTCTACTTCAACACCTGTAAACAAAAATCCTACACAATTATTTTAAAACAAATACACTAAAAAAAATGACATTTCAAAATCACATTACTTTCATATCAATTTCCAATTCATATCAATTTAACAATAAACAATGTTAATCTAACAAGAAACTTTATAGATTGACAATTTTAATGTTAAATTGATATTGAAAATGTAAAGTTGATATTATTTAAATTAACATTGCCATATCAATTGTTATTGTTAATATATAATCATTTCTTGTAAAATCAGCGTGGTAGGTAAAGTAGTTTCGTACAAATTACATTCTTATAAGGCATTATTTTGCAAATCGGACGGATTTCGTCAAAAATATTCAGTTGCACTGTGGATTTGGATCACATTTTTTTATGGATTGCTTATTGAAATAAGCCAACCCATATTTTGTATTTACTTTTTATCAATAGGTTTGAAAATACAGGGTACTCAATAAATGAAAATATGACGCATAGACCGCTTTAAAAATTGAATAACTTTAAATCTGTTTATCGTATAACGACAACCTTGATTTTATTTTGAAGGTAATGTTCACTACTATGGACATGTTCCTAGTTTAAACTAGAAGATAGTGGTTTATTATTATTTTTTAAGGATGAAAATTATTTTTTTTTTAAATTTATCATTATTTTCTTCAATATCTTCAATGATCTGTTTCCATTATATTCGCGAACATTAACGCACTTATTATCTAGATGAAAAAAAATAACACACATGGGATCATATTTTTAAACTAAAAATTAATAAATTGATGCAATATTATATTTAGGAATTTCATAGTTTTACAAACTATAAAAAGGATTTTTAACACTTCAATGCTTCATTTAACACATATATTGTTTTTATAGAATCTGACGATGATGACGACTGTTATCTGATGGAGGTGATGGATGACTTTGAAAGACAAGTATAAACTAAAAAATTATATATATAGCCGCGGTAGCTCAGTGGTTAGTGCGTTGGACTGCGAGCCGAAAGGTCCCCGGTTCTAGCCTGGACTGGGGCTAACAACATTTTTTCATAGAAACATTTTTCTATACCGCGCTACCTCTCGTCAGTAAATGGCAAACCTACGAGAGTAAAACTATTGCCTATGAAAAAGCTCTCACCCGCCGTTCGGATTCGGCAATAAACTGTAGGTCCCACCACTTTGAGTACAAATATAACACGCACAGCTCAAAATGGTGAGAGAGCTCGGCCGAAGTTCTATACAGAACTGTAGCGCCAAACTATTATATTATTATTATACAAGCTGTCTGGCCTAATGATCGTACAATTACACCAACATTTATTAGAATGCACATTTAATTATACATATTATATGACAAACATATATTTTTTTTATTTATTTACCTGTTTACTGAGCTTTTACGATTTTACAATATTGTGGTAAAGGACCTAAAAAGCAGTGTCTTTAAAAAAAAATATTTAAAAATGCAAGTATTTAATGTTAACATACTATATTTGCAACCGTGCATTACGTCTGCGAAAGCTCTTTAGCAACACTGTTCAAAATGTTTTGTGCGCAAGTGAAGTAAGTTCAATTTTCAAAAGTGTTCTACATGTTTTGTGTTAAATTTTTGTGTTAAATAAAAAATTAAAAAGTGAAATAGAAAAGTGAAAGTTTTATATATGGCAATAAGCCCAGAGCAACTCGAGTTTATCATGCAGGCTACCGATACTGAGGTACTCAGTATTCCAATAAACAAAATTAATAATGTTGCTAATAGATTTAAAGATGAGCGCAAATAAATTCGAGAAAAGCTTTGCCGCACTTACATACCTGTAAGTGCGGCATTTATAAATTTTTAAGTACTAAATTAGAAGTTTTAATATATAGTAATTTTAAGTTTTTTTTACTGTAAAATGTAAAATTGATATGATTTCATATTAATTTTAACATTTTTAATGTAAAATTGATATGATTCCGTATTATTTTTACATTTTCAATGTAAAATTTATATGATTTCATATTATTTTTACATTTTCAATGTAAAATTGATATGATTTCATATTAATTTTTACATTTTTAATGTAAAATTGATATGATTCCATATTATTTTTACATTTTCAATGTAAAATTTATATAATTTCATATTATTTTTACATTTTCGATGTAAAATTGATATGATTTCATATTATTTTTACATATTCAATGTAAAATTGATATGATTTCATAATATTTCTACATTTTAGATATAAAATTGATTTTTTTATTATTTAGAATACGGATTTACTGCTGAAAACCTGCGGTACATTAACAAAAATGGTTTAGAAGTTACATTCCCAGGCATAGAAAATACTGCGCTAAAAGCTGAATTAAGAGAAAAAGTATTTATTTGGAAAACCAAAAATGTATGAGAAATATTAAATTAAAAATAAAATATTACTAAACATAATATTTTTTTAGTAAAAATATACCTATATATAAATAAATTATTTTAATTTTTATTTTTTTGTAATTAATTTTTTGTAATTAGTGTTATTACATTTTAATTTTAAATAAAAAATGAATTATCAATCTAAAAATTTGTTTTTTATTTATATTTAGTATACATTTTAGCTTACATATTATACATTTTGAATGTATAATTAGCATTTAAAAATGAAAACATTTTAAATATATTTAACAATTTCCATGTAAAATTTATATGAGTTCATATTAATTTTTAATGTAAAATTGATATGATTTCCTATTATTTTACATGTAAAATTGACAAGATTTCAAAAAATTTGTTCATGTCTTTTTCACATTTTTTCATGTAAAATTGATATGATTGCATATTTTTTTAACATTTTCCATGTAATATTGATATTATTTATTGTATTTTTTAACATTTTTAATGTAAATTTAATATGATTTCATATCAAATTTACATTTTTCAGCTCAAAAGTAACGTCAATTTTACATTAAAACTAACAGTTTTACACGTTTTCAATATCAAATAAAAAGACATATCAATATGAAATTTTTTCATATCAATTTTGATATTTTTAATGTTGGACGAGTTTTGTAAAGCAATAATGTTATTTTAACGTTGTTTTTTACAATTTTTTGTTTCGGTGTAACACTCAGACAGATATATACCAGAGCTCTCGATTACCCGGGTGCCCGGGTACCCGGGTTTTTCGAGCTACCCGGGTAATACCCGGGTTGTTCAAATACTCGAAAAACCAGGGTATTAAATGACGCTGACCACCAAAAGGGGGTCAAAAACCACTTTTTCTCCAAAAAATGTTTATTGCGGAAATGGATAGCGAACCTCATTAGAAGACTAATGGTAACCTTTGGAGTGGTCCCTGACTCCCAAAAGGGGGTCAAAAACCCATTTATGACCAAAAAATGTTTATTTCAGAAATCGATAGCGGACACTATTAGAATGCTATTGGTACACTTTGGAGTGGTCCATGACCCCCAAAAGGGGGTCAAAAACCCATTTATGACCCAAAATTTTTTATCTCGGAAATCGATAGTGGACATCATTAGAAGGCTATTGGTACACTTTGGAGTGGTCCATGACCCCCCAAAGGGGGTAAAAACCCCTATTTTCGAGAATTTTTTTTGCAGAAATAGATAGCTGACGTTATGAAATGCATTTTGACATTCACAAAATATTTTTTTCGAAAATGGGGGTTTTGACCCCCTTTGGGGGGACCTCGACCACTCCAAAGGGTACCATTAGCCTTCTAATGATGTCCGCTATCGATTTCCGAGATTTTTTTCGAAAATGGGGGTCCAGGTCCCCCCAAAGGGGGTCAAAACCCATATTTTCGAATTTTTTTTTTTGCAGAAATAGATAGCTGACGTTATGAAATGCATTTTGACATTCACAAAATATTTTTTTCGAAAATGGGGGTTTTGACCCCCTTTGGGGGGACCTTGACCACTCCAAAGGGTACCATTAGCCTTCTAATGATGTCCGCTATCGATTTCCGAGATTTTTTTCGAAAATGGGGTTTTTGACCCCCTTTGGGGGACCTGGACCACTACAAAGGGTACCATTAGCCTTCTAATGATGTCCGCTATCGATTTCCAAGATAAAAATTATTGGGTCATAAATGGGTTTTTGACCCCCTTTTGGGGGTCACGGACCACACCAAAGGGTACCATTAGCCTTCTAATGATGTCCACTATCGATTTCCGAGATAAAAATTATTGGGTCATAAATGGGTTTTTGACCCCCTTTTGGGGGTCACGGACCACACCAAAGGGTACCATTAGCCTTCTAATGATGTCCACTATCGATTTCCGAGATAAAAATTATTGGGTCATAAATGGGTTTTTGACCCCCTTTTGGGGGTCACGGACCACACCAAAGGGTACCATTAGCCTTCTAATGATGTCCACTATCGATTTCTGAAATAAAAATTTTTGGGTCATAAATGGGTTTTTGACCCCCTTTTGGGGGTCATGGACCACTACAAAGGGTACCATTAGCCTTCTAATGATGTCCGCTATCGATTTCCAAGATAAAAATTTTTGGGTCATGAATGGGTTTTTGACCCCCTTTTGGGAGTCAGGGACCACTCCAAAGGGTACCATTAGTCTTCTAATGAGGTTCGCTATCCATTTCCGCAATAAAATTTTTTTGGGGAAAAAGTGGTTTTTGACCCCCGTTTGGGGGTCAGGGACCACTGAGAGTGGTACCATTCGTGGTACCATAATGTTCACTACTATGGACATGTTCCTAGTTTAAACTAGAAGATAGTGGTTTATTATTATTTTTTAAGGATGAAAATTATTTTTTTTTTAAATTTATCATTATTTTCTTCAATATCTTCAATGATCTGTTTCCATTATATTCGCGAACATTAACGCACTTATTATCTAGATGAAAAAAAATAACACACATGGGATCATATTTTTAAACTAAAAATTAATAAATTGATGCAATATTATATTTAGGAATTTCATAGTTTTACAAACTATAAAAAGGATTTTTAACACTTCAATGCTTCATTTAACACATATATTGTTTTTATAGAATCTGACGATGATGACGACTGTTATCTGATGGAGGTGATGGATGACTTTGAAAGACAAGTATAAACTAAAAAATTATATATATAGCCGCGGTAGCTCAGTGGTTAGTGCGTTGGACTGCGAGCCGAAAGGTCCCCGGTTCTAGCCTGGACTGGGGCTAACAACATTTTTTCATAGAAACATTTTTCTATACCGCGCTACCTCTCGTCAGTAAATGGCAAACCTACGAGAGTAAAACTATTGCCTATGAAAAAGCTCTCACCCGCCGTTCGGATTCGGCAATAAACTGTAGGTCCCACCACTTTGAGTACAAATATAACACGCACAGCTCAAAATGGTGAGAGAGCTCGGCCGAAGTTCTATACAGAACTGTAGCGCCAAACTATTATATTATTATTATACAAGCTGTCTGGCCTAATGATCGTACAATTACACCAACATTTATTAGAATGCACATTTAATTATACATATTATATGACAAACATATATTTTTTTTATTTATTTACCTGTTTACTGAGCTTTTACGATTTTACAATATTGTGGTAAAGGACCTAAAAAGCAGTGTCTTTAAAAAAAAATATTTAAAAATGCAAGTATTTAATGTTAACATACTATATTTGCAACCGTGCATTACGTCTGCGAAAGCTCTTTAGCAACACTGTTCAAAATGTTTTGTGCGCAAGTGAAGTAAGTTCAATTTTCAAAAGTGTTCTACATGTTTTGTGTTAAATTTTTGTGTTAAATAAAAAATTAAAAAGTGAAATAGAAAAGTGAAAGTTTTATATATGGCAATAAGCCCAGAGCAACTCGAGTTTATCATGCAGGCTACCGATACTGAGGTACTCAGTATTCCAATAAACAAAATTAATAATGTTGCTAATAGATTTAAAGATGAGCGCAAATAAATTCGAGAAAAGCTTTGCCGCACTTACATACCTGTAAGTGCGGCATTTATAAATTTTTAAGTACTAAATTAGAAGTTTTAATATATAGTAATTTTAAGTTTTTTTTACTGTAAAATGTAAAATTGATATGATTTCATATTAATTTTAACATTTTTAATGTAAAATTGATATGATTCCGTATTATTTTTACATTTTCAATGTAAAATTTATATGATTTCATATTATTTTTACATTTTCAATGTAAAATTGATATGATTTCATATTAATTTTTACATTTTTAATGTAAAATTGATATGATTCCATATTATTTTTACATTTTCAATGTAAAATTTATATAATTTCATATTATTTTTACATTTTCGATGTAAAATTGATATGATTTCATATTATTTTTACATATTCAATGTAAAATTGATATGATTTCATAATATTTCTACATTTTAGATATAAAATTGATATGATATGATATTTTTTTATTATTTAGAATACGGATTTACTGCTGAAAACCTGCGGTACATTAACAAAAATGGTTTAGAAGTTACATTCCCAGGCATAGAAAATACTGCGCTAAAAGCTGAATTAAGAGAAAAAGTATTTATTTGGAAAACCAAAAATGTATGAGAAATATTAAATTAAAAATAAAATATTACTAAACATAATATTTTTTTAGTAAAAATATACCTATATATAAATAAATTATTTTAATTTTTATTTTTTTGTAATTCATTTTTTGTAATTAGTGTTATTACATTTTAATTTTAAATAAAAAATGAATTATCAATCTAAAAATTTGTTTTTTATTTATATTTAGTATACATTTTAGCTTACATATTATACATTTTGAATGTATAATTAGCATTTAAAAATGAAAACATTTTAAATATATTTAACAATTTCCATGTAAAATTTATATGAGTTCATATTAATTTTTAATGTAAAATTGATATGATTTCCTATTATTTTACATGTAAAATTGACAAGATTTCAAAAAATTTGTTCATGTCTTTTTCACATTTTTTCATGTAAAATTGATATGATTGCATATTTTTTTAACATTTTCCATGTAATATTGATATTATTTATTGTATTTTTTAACATTTTTAATGTAAATTTAATATGATTTCATATCAAATTTACATTTTTCAGCTCAAAAGTAACGTCAATTTTACATTAAAACTAACAGTTTTACACGTTTTCAATATCAAATAAAAAGACATATCAATATGAAATTTTTTCATATCAATTTTGATATTTTTAATGTTGGACGAGTTTTGTAAAGCAATAATGTTATTTTAACGTTGTTTTTTACAATTTTTTGTTTCGGTGTAACACTCAGACAGATATATACCAGAGCTCTCGATTACCCGGGTGCCCGGGTACCCGGGTTTTTCGAGCTACCCGGGTAATACCCGGGTTGTTCAAATACTCGAAAAACCAGGGTATTAAATGACCCTGACCCTCAAAAGGGGGTCAAAAACCACTTTTTCTCCAAAAAATGTTTATTGCGGAAATGGATAGCGAACCTCATTAGAAGACTAATGGTAACCTTTGGAGTGGTCCCTGACTCCCAAAAGGGGGTCAAAAACCCATTTATGACCAAAAAATGTTTATTTCAGAAATCGATAGCGGACACTATTAGAATGCTATTGGTACACTTTGGAGTGGTCCATGACCCCCAAAAGGGGGTCAAAAACCCATTTATGACCCAAAATTTTTTATCTCGGAAATCGATAGTGGACATCATTAGAAGGCTATTGGTACACTTTGGAGTGGTCCATGACCCCCCAAAGGGGGTAAAAACCCCTATTTTCGAGAATTTTTTTTGCAGAAATAGATAGCTGACGTTATGAAATGCATTTTGACATTCACAAAATATTTTTTTCGAAAATGGGGGTTTTGACCCCCTTTGGGGGGACCTCGACCACTCCAAAGGGTACCATTAGCCTTCTAATGATGTCCGCTATCGATTTCCGAGATTTTTTTCGAAAATGGGGGTCCAGGTCCCCCCAAAGGGGGTCCAGGTCCCCCCAAAGGGGGTCAAAACCCATATTTTCGAAATTTTTTTTTTGCAGAAATAGATAGCTGACGTTATGAAATGCATTTTGACATTCACAAAATATTTTTTTCGAAAATGGGGGTTTTGACCCCCTTTGGGGGGACCTTGACCACTCCAAAGGGTACCATTAGCCTTCTAATGATGTCCGCTATCGATTTCCGAGATTTTTTTCGAAAATGGGGTTTTTGACCCCCTTTGGGGGACCTGGACCACTACAAAGGGTACCATTAGCCTTCTAATGATGTCCGCTATCGATTTCCAAGATAAAAATTATTGGGTCATAAATGGGTTTTTGACCCCCTTTTGGGGGTCACGGACCACACCAAAGGGTACCATTAGCCTTCTAATGATGTCCACTATCGATTTCCGAGATAAAAATTATTGGGTCATAAATGGGTTTTTGACCCCCTTTTGGGGGTCACGGACCACACCAAAGGGTACCATTAGCCTTCTAATGATGTCCACTATCGATTTCCGAGATAAAAATTATTGGGTCATAAATGGGTTTTTGACCCCCTTTTGGGGGTCACGGACCACACCAAAGGGTACCATTAGCCTTCTAATGATGTCCACTATCGATTTCTGAAATAAAAATTTTTGGGTCATAAATGGGTTTTTGACCCCCTTTTGGGGGTCATGGACCACTACAAAGGGTACCATTAGCCTTCTAATGATGTCCGCTATCGATTTCCAAGATAAAAATTTTTGGGTCATGAATGGGTTTTTGACCCCCTTTTGGGAGTCAGGGACCACTCCAAAGGGTACCATTAGTCTTCTAATGAGGTTCGCTATCCATTTCCGCAATAAAATTTTTTTGGGGAAAAAGTGGTTTTTGACCCCCGTTTGGGGGTCAGGGACCACTGAGAGTGGTACCATTCGTGGTACCATAATGTTCACTACTATGGACATGTTCCTAGTTTAAACTAGAAGATAGTGGTTTATTATTATTTTTTAAGGATGAAAATTATTTTTTTTTTAAATTTATCATTATTTTCTTCAATATCTTCAATGATCTGTTTCCATTATATTCGCGAACATTAACGCACTTATTATCTAGATGAAAAAAAATAACACACATGGGATCATATTTTTAAACTAAAAATTAATAAATTGATGCAATATTATATTTAGGAATTTCATAGTTTTACAAACTATAAAAAGGATTTTTAACACTTCAATGCTTCATTTAACACATATATTGTTTTTATAGAATCTGACGATGATGACGACTGTTATCTGATGGAGGTGATGGATGACTTTGAAAGACAAGTATAAACTAAAAAATTATATATATAGCCGCGGTAGCTCAGTGGTTAGTGCGTTGGACTGCGAGCCGAAAGGTCCCCGGTTCTAGCCTGGACTGGGGCTAACAACATTTTTTCATAGAAACATTTTTCTATACCGCGCTACCTCTCGTCAGTAAATGGCAAACCTACGAGAGTAAAACTATTGCCTATGAAAAAGCTCTCACCCGCCGTTCGGATTCGGCAATAAACTGTAGGTCCCACCACTTTGAGTACAAATATAACACGCACAGCTCAAAATGGTGAGAGAGCTCGGCCGAAGTTCTATACAGAACTGTAGCGCCAAACTATTATATTATTATTATACAAGCTGTCTGGCCTAATGATCGTACAATTACACCAACATTTATTAGAATGCACATTTAATTATACATATTATATGACAAACATATATTTTTTTTATTTATTTACCTGTTTACTGAGCTTTTACGATTTTACAATATTGTGGTAAAGGACCTAAAAAGCAGTGTCTTTAAAAAAAAATATTTAAAAATGCAAGTATTTAATGTTAACATACTATATTTGCAACCGTGCATTACGTCTGCGAAAGCTCTTTAGCAACACTGTTCAAAATGTTTTGTGCGCAAGTGAAGTAAGTTCAATTTTCAAAAGTGTTCTACATGTTTTGTGTTAAATTTTTGTGTTAAATAAAAAATTAAAAAGTGAAATAGAAAAGTGAAAGTTTTATATATGGCAATAAGCCCAGAGCAACTCGAGTTTATCATGCAGGCTACCGATACTGAGGTACTCAGTATTCCAATAAACAAAATTAATAATGTTGCTAATAGATTTAAAGATGAGCGCAAATAAATTCGAGAAAAGCTTTGCCGCACTTACATACCTGTAAGTGCGGCATTTATAAATTTTTAAGTACTAAATTAGAAGTTTTAATATATAGTAATTTTAAGTTTTTTTTACTGTAAAATGTAAAATTGATATGATTTCATATTAATTTTAACATTTTTAATGTAAAATTGATATGATTCCGTATTATTTTTACATTTTCAATGTAAAATTTATATGATTTCATATTATTTTTACATTTTCAATGTAAAATTGATATGATTTCATATTAATTTTTACATTTTTAATGTAAAATTGATATGATTCCATATTATTTTTACATTTTCAATGTAAAATTTATATAATTTCATATTATTTTTACATTTTCGATGTAAAATTGATATGATTTCATATTATTTTTACATATTCAATGTAAAATTGATATGATTTCATAATATTTCTACATTTTAGATATAAAATTGATATGATATGATATTTTTTTATTATTTAGAATACGGATTTACTGCTGAAAACCTGCGGTACATTAACAAAAATGGTTTAGAAGTTACATTCCCAGGCATAGAAAATACTGCGCTAAAAGCTGAATTAAGAGAAAAAGTATTTATTTGGAAAACCAAAAATGTATGAGAAATATTAAATTAAAAATAAAATATTACTAAACATAATATTTTTTTAGTAAAAATATACCTATATATAAATAAATTATTTTAATTTTTATTTTTTTGTAATTAATTTTTTGTAATTAGTGTTATTACATTTTAATTTTAAATAAAAAATGAATTATCAATCTAAAAATTTGTTTTTTATTTATATTTAGTATACATTTTAGCTTACATATTATACATTTTGAATGTATAATTAGCATTTAAAAATGAAAACATTTTAAATATATTTAACAATTTCCATGTAAAATTTATATGAGTTCATATTAATTTTTAATGTAAAATTGATATGATTTCCTATTATTTTACATGTAAAATTGACAAGATTTCAAAAAATTTGTTCATGTCTTTTTCACATTTTTTCATGTAAAATTGATATGATTGCATATTTTTTTAACATTTTCCATGTAATATTGATATTATTTATTGTATTTTTTAACATTTTTAATGTAAATTTAATATGATTTCATATCAAATTTACATTTTTCAGCTCAAAAGTAACGTCAATTTTACATTAAAACTAACAGTTTTACACGTTTTCAATATCAAATAAAAAGACATATCAATATGAAATTTTTTCATATCAATTTTGATATTTTTAATGTTGGACGAGTTTTGTAAAGCAATAATGTTATTTTAACGTTGTTTTTTACAATTTTTTGTTTCGGTGTAACACTCAGACAGATATATACCAGAGCTCTCGATTACCCGGGTGCCCGGGTACCCGGGTTTTTCGAGCTACCCGGGTAATACCCGGGTTGTTCAAATACTCGAAAAACCAGGGTATTAAATGACCCTGACCCCCAAAAGGGGGTCAAAAACCACTTTTTCTCCAAAAAATGTTTATTGCGGAAATGGATAGCGAACCTCATTAGAAGACTAATGGTAACCTTTGGAGTGGTCCCTGACTCCCAAAAGGGGGTCAAAAACCCATTTATGACCAAAAAATGTTTATTTCAGAAATCGATAGCGGACACTATTAGAATGCTATTGGTACACTTTGGAGTGGTCCATGACCCCCAAAAGGGGGTCAAAAACCCATTTATGACCCAAAATTTTTTATCTCGGAAATCGATAGTGGACATCATTAGAAGGCTATTGGTACACTTTGGAGTGGTCCATGACCCCCCAAAGGGGGTAAAAACCCCTATTTTCGAGAATTTTTTTTGCAGAAATAGATAGCTGACGTTATGAAATGCATTTTGACATTCACAAAATATTTTTTTCGAAAATGGGGGTTTTGACCCCCTTTGGGGGGACCTCGACCACTCCAAAGGGTACCATTAGCCTTCTAATGATGTCCGCTATCGATTTCCGAGATTTTTTTCGAAAATGGGGGTCCAGGTCCCCCCAAAGGGGGTCAAAACCCATATTTTCGAAATTTTTTTTTTGCAGAAATAGATAGCTGACGTTATGAAATGCATTTTGACATTCACAAAATATTTTTTTCGAAAATGGGGGTTTTGACCCCCTTTGGGGGGACCTTGACCACTCCAAAGGGTACCATTAGCCTTCTAATGATGTCCGCTATCGATTTCCGAGATTTTTTTCGAAAATGGGGTTTTTGACCCCCTTTGGGGGACCTGGACCACTACAAAGGGTACCATTAGCCTTCTAATGATGTCCGCTATCGATTTCCAAGATAAAAATTATTGGGTCATAAATGGGTTTTTGACCCCCTTTTGGGGGTCACGGACCACACCAAAGGGTACCATTAGCCTTCTAATGATGTCCACTATCGATTTCCGAGATAAAAATTATTGGGTCATAAATGGGTTTTTGACCCCCTTTTGGGGGTCACGGACCACACCAAAGGGTACCATTAGCCTTCTAATGATGTCCACTATCGATTTCTGAAATAAAAATTTTTGGGTCATAAATGGGTTTTTGACCCCCTTTTGGGGGTCATGGACCACTACAAAGGGTACCATTAGCCTTCTAATGATGTCCGCTATCGATTTCCAAGATAAAAATTTTTGGGTCATGAATGGGTTTTTGACCCCCTTTTGGGAGTCAGGGACCACTCCAAAGGGTACCTTCTAATGAGGTTCGCTATCCATTTCCGCAATAAAAATTTTTTGGGGAAAAAGTGGTTTTTGACCCCCGTTTGGGGGTCAGGGACCACTGAGAGTGGTACCATTCGATTTCCCTTGATGTCTGCTACCGATTTCTGCAATAAAAATTTTTTCGGTCTTTTTGTTCTATATTGTTCTATATTGTTATTTTGTTCTATATTGTAACTTCTTTTTTTTTCTTTTCTTTTATGGCTGGACAAAGGTTAATTTATGTTTTTTTTTCTTAACTATCCATTTGTATAGTAAGTAATTTAATAATTTTCCTTAAATATATATGGGTTTAATTAAGTTTTATTAGAATTTTTTTTTTTTATAATATATTTAATTTGCAATGAGTCCTTTTTATATTAATAATTTAATTTTATTCTTAAGTCTTAGATTTAAGTAGTTTTAGATTTTTTATAATAAATTTATTCTTATGTTTTATATTTAAGTAGTTTTAGATTTTTGAATAACTTATTTTATCATAATTCTTAGATTAGATAATAAATATATTCCTAAGTTTTAGATGCAAGTAGTTTGCGATTTTCGAATTATTTATTTAATCATAAGTCTTAGATTAGATAATAAATTTATTCCTATGTTTTAGATGCAAGTAGTTTGCGATTTTTGAATTATTTATTTAATCCTAGGTTAAATTAGGAAGTATGTATTTTCATACTCGTAACCTCTTTTTTTTTTTAAATGCATCAAATGAAATTTATAAATGTTTTTGTTACTACCTTTTTGGCACGTGTTGGTATAGATTAATACGTTGATGCTTCACATCAACGCTTACCAAGTCCCTGTAGCCTGCTGTAGGTCGTCCTGATGGAGATCGCCCCAAGAATGAGGTTGTATTCGGCAGTACCGTCAAACCTCGAGGCTTCAAATCCGATCATTAATATTTTTATAAACGCCTATTTGCAATTCCTCGTTTCTGGCGGTTTAGTGCGATTTATTTTATTTAAATATGAGTAAACTATTACTTTTAATTATATGGCGATGGATTAAATTTTTTGTTCGCTAATCCCACGAGGCGCACTAGATCAGATCTTGGCAGGAACAGAGAACGACAAACGGCCGTGTTCTTTCAATGTCATTTTTTTAGGCATCGAGGTGAATTTGCCGCAATTTGCCAGATTCTTTCCCGGGTGAGACTTTTATAGATTATTTTCGTAGTTTAATATTTTTATTTTACAGGTGACTGTGACAAAACCAAGAGCTTTCCGAGTGTACGAAAGTAAGGACTTGGGAGGACACCTGTTGGAACATTTACACTGAAGCTGGCGATTATTGTGGCACATACACACATGCATACAATAAGGTTAGCAAGACAATACGTAGTGTTTAGTCAAATAAGAAGAAGAAGAAGTGTTTAGTCGCTGTTTTGTTTACTCTTTAATTAATTATGAAAGTGTTACCAAAATAAATGAGTCAACCAAACGATAGATCAGTTAATAAATTAGTGGTGTTAATAATAGGTCAGTGATAAAGATAAGCAGCTTCTCTTCCATTCTTTACTTGTATTTAGCATGTCATCAATTAAGCATAAACGTGTGGCCGAACCCAATTATGTAAGCCGGGCATAGTTTACAATATATGTTCTGCGCTATTAAAGAAGTTCGAGAGTGTGTGATATTTATTACTTATTTCTTTGGATTAATTACTTGTGATAAATCCTTAGCATGGAAAATTCCTATTTTTTTCTTCTGCAAAGTCTCAACTTCATGCATGTTATTGCCTACCTTACGTACTACCCTACATGGAACAAACTTTTTGCATAATTTAGCGTTTATGTTTTTACTAAAATCGCTTAATATGAAATTCCTCCTATATACTTCTTGTCCTGGCTCAAAACTTGTTTGTCGACAACGGGTATTATAATATTTTTGGTGTTTTTTGTAAGAAATATGCAGATTTTTTTTATCTTGCTTTGGATAAGCTCCATTTTAGTGTGTAGTGGATGAAAAGAAAATTCGGGATCTTGAAGGGAGTTTAATTTTCTTGCTAGTTGGTAAGTACTTGCGTGAGTTATCATGTTGCGCCCAAACAGGGCAAAATAAGGAGAAACGCCAGTAGAGGCATGGACGGCAGATCTTAGTGCGCATTCTATCTCCGCAATGTGAGAGTCTCATTCCCTTTGGTATGATTCAAGATATGCTATAATGGCTACAAGGAGCGTATAGTCCGGTCAGTACATGTCTGATTCCAAAATCGGTTGTCATCTCTTTGAACTCTTTTCCCACAAATTGTTTGCCATTATCTGAGTGAATAATTCCTGGTACCCCCAACTTATAAAAAACTTCACTGACAAGAAAATTGATAACGCTTGAGGCAACGGCCTTTTTTTAAGGTTTTTAACAATACGAATTTGGTTACAATACAATAAAAATACAACTATTTCCTGTTTTTGAGGTAGGGTACGGGCCCAAAAAATCGATATAGATTTTTTGCAACGGTCGATCAATTATTGTTTCAGCACCCATAGGAGGTCATAGATATCTTACACTCTATGATAAACTCCTTGACTTGGATTGTCATGTTGGGCCAATAAAAATATTCCCTAATCTTTCCAATGTTTTTGTGAAGCCACCGTGCGATGATTCCGGCGGGCATTGTAAATTATCAATTATTTCTTCGGTGAGGCTGTGTGGAATCCATAGTCTCCAGCCATCTTCAAAATCACTAAAAGTGGACTTTTTATAGAGTAGGTTTTGGTCTATTTTAAGATCAGGGAGTTCATCTTGATTTTTTTTAACCGTTTCTAAAAGTTCTAAATATTCAACACTTTTGACAGCTACATTCTCTAAATCAATAATCGGCTTAGTACTAGTCAGTGCATTTATTTCTAAGCGCGATAGCGTATCGGGAACTACGTTTTTAGATCCTTTTCGATGAAGTATATCATAATCAAAAAATTTAAGTTTTAGACTCCATCTCGCCAGGCGTCCGCTCAATTCCTTTTGTCCCATTAACCATTTTAGACTGTCCGTCCGTAATACAGATTGTTTGTCGCCGTCAGCTGTCTTGACATAAGTTAAGCAATCGCGGATATTTAATTTTAATTTTTCACATAAATCTATACAGTTTTTCCCAAGCACACTCACATTGGCACCGGAATCCAACAAGCCACAAAAAATAGTACCCATTATTTTAACATTTACAAGGATCATTATCCCTAAGGAATATTGAGCTTACAATTTTTCGATATTTTTCTTTCATGACTTTAAACCTATTTCGTAATGCAATTATTTTTGTACTTATTATAGAAGCAGACTTAAAAGTTTCGTCTCTCTTAGAATTATAATTTTCTAAACGTGTTTTATGTGGTTTAATGTATTTTAGCTTAGGAGTTTGATTATTTTTATTAACTAAAGGTCTTTTTAAAATGTGTAGCTTATTTTTTTCGGGACTTAGCTTTGGCCGGTCTGGGTCGAACGTGATGCTCCGGCTTGTCTTGTCACGTTCCCTTTCATGTTTCCCTGGCAACGGGAACAATTTGGATTAATAACATTTTCATTGCCACATCGGTAGCAAAAAAGGTTTCGTTGTGAAGATGTACAGTCGAAAAAATTGTGGCCTTGTTGATGACAATTCCAAAATTTTAATTGTGTTTTAGGGCGATTAGGTGGGCCTATTGCAGCAATTTCGTTAAACGCGTTTTCAACTTTTATTTGTGCAGAATCCACTTCATCCTGAATATTAAAATATTGATTTTGTGGCTCACTTGTTGGATTAGAAAAATTTGTCATCTAGATTTCGTGAACTCTACCTTTACGGGTGTTAGTATGACTTCTTTTTATTATACCTTCCGCTCTCCTAGCCTCATACATAAAGTGATCAAGCGTATAAAATGTCATAGGGAAAAGATATTGGACAATTGAACCGCGGAGATTGTCCTTCATTATCTGAATTAAATCTGTATCGCTCATTGGTCTCCGTAGCTGGTTACGTAATTTTTTTACACTCTTGAAAAATTCTTCAATGGACTCATTTGGATGATATTTTGTGTCCATTATCGCCCAAATGGTATCAAAATCAGACTCATATTTCTTGAATTTTTTAAGAAGTGATGACTTCACATCCTCCCAGCTTGTTAATGGAGACTCTCGTATATAATCCCAAAACCAATCATAAGTTTCACCAGAAAGTAGGACACACACATTTTTCAATATTTACAGTTGTTTATTTCCTTCAACTTCTCAACTCTAAATATAAAATCAATTACTGACAGGTTACGATTTGATCCGTCAAATTTCAAACCTCACTTCTCAAAATCACAACGGCGAAATTCAGGTCTGGATCTATTTTGTTGTACGTTTTGTAAATAAATCGGATTATATTGAGGCATGTAATTAGGGTTATATTCAGCGTTGTATTTAGCAGCGAATGTTGGCATTCGAACGTTTTCATTACTTGGTTGATAATTTTGATTTAATATATCCCTCGCATCGTTAGCTTGAGAGTGAATGGTATTTAATCGATGTGATCTAGGATCTTGTAAATGTTGGCTATTAGGATTTGGCGGATGGAGGTCACTAGGATTTTGTAGGTGTTGTTCACTAGGATTTTGTACAATATTCTGCAAATCTGGGTTTGGTGTAGAGTTTAGTAAATTGGTAGTAGTCGAAATTGGGAGATCTAAATTAGTTGGCTCACCTGCTGTGAATTCTGTCGGAACTAATCCGGAATTGTTCCCTAATTACGCATGAGTATTTTGAATTTCCTTTTCTAATTCATGTATGCTTTCATGTATAATTCTAGGTACTTTCTGACATAATCTACTTTCTAAACCTAACATCATACTGGCTTCAGATCTGCCTATTGAGGATGCAACATAATCACATAAAGTCATACCATTATTAGAGATCACGGAATTTGTGGTAAGTATAGGTGGTAAGCGTGGTTGACCTTGTTGCTCTCTCCTTCTATTTTCAGCATTACGATCATACTGTGCGCCCCTAAATGCCGAAATAACTGAACGGGCACTCATGCTGCTATAATCGGGAGAAGTGAGAGTAAGATTCGGTGATGGAGTGGATGAAGTAGTTGTAGCAGTTGCTGTTGTAGCTGTCACGCTGCTCCATTAATTTGGCAGAAGGCAGGGTAACGTTAATATTATTGGTTGACCCGAGCATTTTGTATAAAGAAATTACAGAATTTTCTAACTAAATAATTTATGTATCAAATGTCTTCAAATATAGCAGGATATTTAAAACTAGTTTATTCTGTATACTATATAATCTATACTAATAATTTAGGGTTCAATATATTCTGAAATATTCTCCCATTTTTTTGTAAAAATTTAGTAAATTTAACTGTAAGGTTTACTTAATGATTTGTTAAATTATAGCGGTATTTACTACGTAGACGGCTTATCATGATGGAAGAAAGTTATATGGTTTTTGTTTTTTTTTGTTTTTTTTGGAGTTGATGGTACAATTTACCAACATAATTACAACTGCTAAAATTAGCTGAAACAAGTATGATTTACTGATAAATATTTAAATTTTAAATTTAGACGTTCTATACATGATTTTCAAGTATGAAAATAGTAATAAAATATTATTGGTCTTAATGTCGCTTAAGATAATTTCGCTTTGGAAGGATAACATATATGACGATTTGTCGCTGCAGCACAATATCCTTTTATTAAAGTTGTGGTCTGGTCTTACAAATACATTCTAATGCATCCGTCTTTTTACAGCATACATATATATATATATATATATATATATATATATATATATATATATATATATATATATATATATATATATATATATATATATATATATATATATATATGTATATATATATATATATATATATATATATATATATATATATATATATATATATATATATATCAAAAAAAATGACATTGAAAGAACACGGCCGTTTGTCGTTCTCTGTATATATATATATATATATATATGGCACTTGCGCTAACAGCACTTTAAATACTGCAATTGCAGTACTGTTTTTGTTTTCTCTTGGGAACGGAATTTTTAAACATATTTTTCCAAGACAGATTTTTATTTTTATTTGAAAATTAACTCAATGCAGATAGTGCCAAACTAATTTTCGAGATTTTTGTTTTTGGCAAATTCCACGTAATTTGTTTTATAAAAAAAAACTTTGGTATAATATCAATTACATTTTTTTACATTTTAATTAGTATTTTATATAAAAATGAAAAATTGATTCAAACAATTTAATTTGTATTAAAAAAAAACTATTGTATTAAACATGGTTTTCTTTATTACGAAATTGATTTGGGACATCTTTTGCAGCAGTACGACTCTTTACGTAACACTAAGAGTATTCGCAATGGCTATCCTTGCGATAGCATGTAAATTGTTATCGCAGGGTTACACGCAAGATATACGCAAGTGGGATTGTCGCAGTCGGGTATAATTGAGTGAAGCAAAAGTGAAACTTAAATTGAATTGTTCGCATTGCGTATATTCCCAGTTTTGTTCAAATGGGACGGTGACTCAAAATTTTTTTTGTGATAAGTTCATTTTAATATTTATTTTATAGAGAAAACTTAATTTTACAAATTGAATACACTCTAAGAAATCTGATTTAGAAGTAGTGAATTTGCTACATTTATTACAGTTAATTTACTCAATTTTTCAAATAAAAACACTAATACGTCCGTATAAATAAACATATGACGTGTTTTTCATGAAAAATATGTTATTTTACACAAATGAACTGCTTTGAACTGACTCGCACTTTTAAAAAGGTAATTTTACTGATTCTGAAATGTTTTGTATATAAACACAATGAAGTGTGTAAAAATGACGAATACATATATGTGTAACAAGATCATTCGCTGACGAGAACGCTCTTGTCTGCGCCATTTTAGAAGACTACAGAAAAGAAAACTTGCATATTTTAAATAAAATAAATATGCAAGGGGCGTATTTGCATATTTTAAATAAAATAAATATGCAAGGGGCGGATTATTGGTGAATGTGAATTTAATTTGTGTGCAATTGAAATGACATCCCAAGATGTACATTCATGTTTGCGGACATTCGTTAAACAGTTGTGAACTTTTTTAATTGTGTACAGAATTTTTTTCACATTTGTTGAATCCGCCCGTTGAGATGATGTAAAGTTTTCTAATAATATTTAACCTTAAAAAACTACCCGCTCTGTTGTGCTTTTTTTAACACGCATTATGTGAATAAATACACGATTTTGTGTGTATTTTTTACACTCATAAATTTGTATTTTGACACTACAGATGTGCACTATTTTTACATACTTTTATGTGTAAATTTTATTTTTACACATTCGTTGGAATTTACTACATTAATAAGAGGAAACCGGTTTCCTACATTTATTAAATTCAATTTTTCTTAGAGTGTATACACAGAGAAAAATATCAAATACAAACATAATCAAAACAATCTTGTTTGGCTATTAATGTATTAATAATGTTTGATGTATTAATAACTATGTACATAATTAAAAAAATTGACTTTGTAATTAGAAACAATTAATTATGTACTTTATAATAATTATGTACGTAATAAAAAATAATTATATACGTAAAACTTAGTCAAAATATAAATTAAATACACAATTGAATTTAAAATGCATGTGTTGTAAATTAATAAAATGTCTTATACATTGCAAATTTATATTAAATTTTGAACATATTGAGTAAATACATGTTAATGATAATAATGACCTACTTTCGCTTCGTCACTTCCAAGTTGCCACCAAACGAAGCGGAAACCTAATGAATAAGTTGTGTACGGTACATATTTGTAAACTGCATTCTCCAAACAAAATAAATTTAATTTAAAAAATACATAAAATTATGACAACTTACTCGCTCGTCCACAAAGAATATTTAATTTCATTTTTTTTCCTTTGTTTATTTTTCTTTGACTGACATATTTTATGTTTTATGTATTATATATATATATATATATATATATATATATATATATATATATATATATATATATATATATATATATATATATATATATATATATATATATATATATATATATATATATATATATATATATGTATATATATATATATATATATATATATATATATATATATATATATATATATATATATATATATATATATATATATATGTATTTATATATATATACGCCGTAGTACTGCGACAGCAACAAAGTTGAATTGCAAGTTGAAATCCTGCGGCGGACGTACGATTCGATTTCAGCGTGAACACCTGAGCTGTGTCGTGCACACAGAAAACTGATTTGTTGCGGCGACGAACTAAATTGCCCTTCCGAATTCGGTTGTGTCAACCTCCTAGTCTATGTGAATGAGGTTGTGGCAACCTCCAAATCGGTAATCATGAGGTTGTAACAACCTCATAATATGTGAATCATGAGGTTGTAACAACCTCATAATCTGTGAATATGATGTTGTAGTAACCTCCAAATCGGAGATCATGAGGTTGCGACAACCTCCAAATTGGTGAGAATGATGTTGTCAAAACTTCCTAGTCGGTAAGCATGAGGTTTTCTAAACCTTCAATTGAAATTTTATTATAACATAGTTATTTATGTATATAAAACTTATGTGTTCATATGTATTATAATTGAGTAAAATTGTAGCGCAAACAATTTAAAAGTATATCTACTAATTCCTGCTTCCTGTAAAAAACTGTGAAAAGATACATGTACATGCATTTATTTTTTATTTTCTCATAACCAATCAATAAAAAAAAACTATTTCCATTGGTCACATATTTTTGTTTATTTATATTATATTTCACTAGCTAATGAGCAATTTGTATTATTTTACTAATATTTGTATATTTATTTCGCATTTTTACTAATTTAATGAATTTCCTATTGTTTGCCAATTGTGAAAAATTTTGATGTTTATTTATTTTTGCATGTATTTTTGCATGTATAGATATATATATATATATATATATATATATATATATATATATATATATATACATATATATATATATATACATATATATATATATATATATATATATATATATATATATATATCTATATATATATATATATATACATATATATATATATATATATATATATATATATATATATATATATATATATATATATATATATGTATATATATATATATATATATATATCTATATATATATATATATATATATATATATATATATTTATGTATACATATACTTATATATATATACATATACATATATATATATAAATATATATATATATATATATATATATATATATATATACAAGTTCGCAGTAGCATGTTGTTATCTCTTTTTTGCTAATCTACCACAATTGACGACAAGCTGTGTAGGGTGATGGCAAGAAAAATATTTTAGTTTAACTGTATTGTGAGGTTTGCTTACAAAAGTTTATGTAAAATATGTAAATTCTTAATACAGATAATTCAAATGTACATGTTTCTTATGTATTAAGCTGATTATTTTAAATACTATTCGTTGCGTGCATCCGCTGAACATGTTTCCAACGCCATGTCGACCGTAGATGCCGTTGTGCCAATGTAACTCAGCTAACAATATGTTGTCTATCTGTTTTGGCACTTGACGCTGTTGGCGTGTTGCTG